>CM076579.1:737082354-737492244 GCA_034641835.2 Pinus albicaulis
ATATTGGAAAAGGAAAAATACTGAAAAATAGGTTATGGTTTATTTAAATAAAAAAGGTAAAATTATAAATGGTAAATGTAAAATGTAAATATTTAAATGATAAAAATGGAGAAAATATAAAATGGATTAAGTTAGGAGGGTAGAGAAAAACGATGTAAGTCGGTTAAATCTATAACTTCCTAAATCAAATTGACAATATCTTAGGTAAATGGCCTCTACTTTAGATTCTGTAAAGTGTTGGATATAGTTGAGACATACGGTTGTAAAATGAAAGGATGAACACATTTTAATGCTTAATTCTTAGTAACCCTTTAATTTTATGAAGGAAAAACCATCATGGTTAACCTTATGGACAACATATTGAAACTAATTTTTAAACCTTTCAATAATTTTTGTCTTCATGAGGGTCATTTAGTGCATTCGAGAAAAGAAAACTTTGATCTTAAATTTGATCAAGGAATTTTGATCCACATCTCGTTCCCATAATGGGAAAATGACCCATTATGAGTTCCTTCTAATCCAAAAATAAGACAAATTTCCTTCTCCATTAGAAAATGAAGACATCCCAAACCATTTTTTCAATTCTAGAAAATGCATTTCAAATGATTTTTAGAAAAAACCAATTGAAGTTACCAAATTATAAACAATATCTACCTATCCCCTCATATTTGGAGAGAATAGTAACTCTCAAGTATAAGTATTCTTCAAATGGTACCATGCGCGTAAAAAAATTTATATGCTTGCTCCTAAACATGTTTTAGAGTATTGATTTATTGGAAATATTAAAGAGACACTTCATCAAACAATAATAATTCTATCATGACGAAGTTGTAAAAATAATTTGATTCTAAAGATACATGGAGAACTTGAGAGATAGTTCGTGTGATTTAGTAACAATGTAGTTTCCTTCGAAAACAAAAATACCATGTGTCCCACTTATTCTAGATGTCCCTTTCTTGTTGATACTAGAGAGACATTTTTTTCACTAGACTCTACTCAAGATGAGAATAAAATAGCTTGAAATATTGATGTAAGGTGATAAATCATGCTCATATGATGTTATTATTACTCCTTTGTCTTTGTATAAAATAGCCATCGAATTTGTGAACCTGCTACAACATATTTGTTAAGACGATATTGAATGATCTTCAAGTGAACCTAGTGGAATTTTATCAAATGTATGCTTAAAATTACAATCAACATTACTCTGAAATTGAACATATAAGAGATCAAAGTTTCCCTCCCATGGAGCATGTGTTGAATGACATTATTATTTAATTGAAACATTAGGGTTGTTTCTTACATCTTTAGGGGCATAATTTGATGTAGAAAAAATTTCCCATATTTCTTAGGATTTCTCTTCAACATCCTTTTTCTCCCTGTTTTTTGGAACACTATTCAAAAGTTTAGGATATTAGCACCACTTTAATGAGTACTTTATTTAGTGGATTGATATTTTTTCATAATGTAATTCCAATTTTTCTTTCCCTTTTACATTAATAATAATCTTAGATTCATAGATAAAGTATTTTGATAGCAACCTCAAATGATGAAATCATCAGTGAAAATTTCTTGAAGAAACTCATAAATGACTTTCATAAATTTTGGGAGTGAAATATTTAAACATCTCTTTTGCATTCATTTATTTTTCAACAATTATTAATAAAATAGAACATGGGTATTTCCTTGAGAAATATTTCTTCACAAAGAAATTTTATAATACTTCCCAATTTGTAATGGTTTTGCGCAGTAGCGAAAAAAACCATTCATGAACATTCCCTTATAGTTTTAGGAAAAATATAAAGTAAACAACATTATATTTAGACACATTATAAATATCGCATGCACTATCAAAGTTAACTAAATTATTTTTTACGTCCAATGAAGTATCTCTAATGAAAATGGGAAACTTTTGAATGGAAATGTTTCACAAGGAATGAATCTTTCCTTGCAATTGAGGGGACTTCTATACACTAGTTTCTTTCATTAGAAAACTTTCACTTTTGAGATATCTTGGAAATAGGTTGATGGGATTGATGGGGAACATATATTATCATTAAAACCATGGGAGAAAATCCTCATAGGAGTTTCTATATAGATATTTTTGCAATTTTAGTATATTTTCATTCGAAACATTGGGACATTTTTCTTTAAAATTGAAAGCTTCAACAATGGACTCATCAAGGAGGTCATTCTTCAAAATATTGTATGGTTTTATTCTTCAATAAATTTTCATACCATCCTTTTAATTTTATTTCCATAATATATAAGGTCATTTAAAGTTCTTGTAACATGGTTTTTGAGAACCCATTCCTTCTTTAACTACGTGGCTATAAATCTACCAAACATTTTTCAAAAAGAAATTGAATGGGATAGCTTCTCATTTCTCACTAATTTCAGATCCTTAAAAAAAATATCAAAGTTATTGAAGATGAATTGCATTCATCGATATGGTCACCAAAAATATTGGTCCCCTTTCTTGTCAAGGACAACAATGGACCTCATAGGGAAGTAAGAAAGAACCTATCAAGATCCCCTTAAATATTTGTTACTCCTCCTTTGGTATGTATAATATTTTTAGTATGGCCTTATGTGAATGAACTGGGTGAGTGATAAATAGTAAACACAAAATAATCCTTCAAGAAATCTCTTATGCAATAGGTTTAGTCATTAAGCACTTTGAAATCAATATGAAAGTAAATATTTTATGTACAGATGTTTGTGTTCAACAATTAACTTATTCCTCTACAAAATAATGTGAGTCTAGAATCAATAATGAATTTGCAAGATGGATAGGTATTCATAGAATTGTGAAGAAATTTGTACCATAGAATCAAATGAGTTTCTAAAGCCTCTGTTGCACAAGAATCAATTGATACCTCAACATAAAGTATTGTGCATGCAACATAAATTTTAATTTGGTTTTTGTGGGAGAAATTAATAATAATATATTTATCGAACAAGTTTGACATTATCTGAAACTAAAACAACCTCTTAAATAACACGTATATAAATTTCAATTAAGCTTCGCTTTCTTTATTACGAGTAATTATATTAGTCCTATGATCTTGAAATAAAAAATAAAATTATTGAATGAGATGAGAAGATATAATTACACCTATATATTCCTATTGGTGAGTACACATTGAAAAAACTAACATAAAACCAAATGTAGAAAAACAGATGAGAGAGAAAGTTAAACTATTGAAACATTTTTGAAGAAATACGGAGTTCACACATTATGATAGGGTTTGGCTCTTTTGTAGTTTTTTTTCTAGGTATCATTGCTAGTCTCAAGCGTGATGAATACATCGAAAGAAGGAAAAGAGCATAGAAGCATACCTATGAGTCCTTCATGGCAACATAGGATGGGAGAATATGGTCCATTCTATTGCGAAATTCTTGAATCACTGTTGTTGTTCGGAAACATATTTCAAGGGAAATTGAATGGTTTTTCCTATTGAAATCATTTGCGAATGGGCTCGTCATGAGCTTGTAGAGAAGAAACATAGTTTAAAAAGGATTCCAAATTTGTATATCCAATGGTGACAAGGAATTTTTACGGTGTTCGCAGGACAAAATCCTTACAAGTTTTTTTTTATGAACACACTCCCCTTTCGAATCACAACTTACCTACTTGCATAGTTTTAAGGGAGTTGTAATCTTTGGAGAGGAAGCTTCCTATGAACTAGACTAATACATCGTTTCAATGAGATATCTCCCTCTCCAACAATCTATAGCAGGATAAGATAAAGAAATAGAAGGATCCAAAATTATATATATTTATCAAGAAAAAAAATGGGAAGTTCTCCCTATTTGGGTTACATCTTGAGATACGATAATAAATCTAAAGCAGGGTATTGAAAATAGGTTGAGCATTCCTATAGATTCACAGTTCCTTCTTTTTGATGGAAATCCACTTCAGGATTATTCTTATATGATGGATTACTGCATCTCTAGAAGCTAATCCATAATTATGAACCTCAGGTTGCGTAGAGGTGCTTCAAGACATGGGAACCCTAGAGGTCTTGTCTCATATACTTATGAAATGGAGAGGAAATGATTCAATCCAATGGATCTCCCTAACTAAAATCTAGGACCCCACATTGTTGAACAAATGAAACAAGCTCCTTCTTGAGAGGTTAATCTATCAGAGGTAAACCATGCTTTCTCTCCCCTCTAATCTAAAGTTGTAATTTGTAGATTCAATGGTTTTTGGACTCGGTATGATATTTGTCACTAGTGGGAATTTACAAATTGGACACCAAATTGCGATATTAATCTATGTTCTAAGGGTTTCTTTCTTGTTCAATTTGATACTAAAGAAGATATATAAAAAGTAACAAGGCATGGACTCTAGTCTTAGGGATAAGCTAGACTCTTCATCACCACTTGGTTCCGAGATTTGGATGCAAAAAATATGGTGGTCACATTAATGCTAATTTGGGTGAGACTTCCAAACCTTCTCCTTCATTTCTATCACCACATGGTTCTAGAGTAAATTGGGAATACCCTAGGAACATTCATAATCATGGACCTTGAGAGAATGGAGAAATTAATTATCCTTTGCCAAAGCATGTGTTGAAATATAACTTAGTAAAGGTCAACCATATTGGATTCATATGAAACATGAAAATGGAAAGAGGAACAAATTTTCATATTATGAAAATATGACATTCAAATGTCATATATGTTACCAGATAGAACATATGCAGAACACATTCCGACAAGAAAAATATATTGCAAAAAAGAAAAAGGGACAGACCTTGAAAACAAAAGGATGGCAACCTTTTGACCCTTACCATTCAAACGAGGCAAAAGATGAAACCAAAGATAATCCTACATACCAAGTGGAAGGGGATGTTGCATATGATAATGGCATTGTATCTTGTATGTAGAAATTAGTTGAATCAAAAGAAATCAAAGCATCATAATAGAAAGAAGAGGAGGCATGAAAAAAAATGGGATGGGAGGTATAGAGAGAGCTACAGTTTCTAAGAGTTCAAACTCATACAAAGAAACTTTTCCAACATGAAGAAATGAATTGGAAAGTTTTCCAGTTTACCCCAATCCAGGGGTTTGGAAAAATGTCAAGAAAAAGAAAGGAAAAAAGAATAATTTAAGTGTTTTTATCATACTTAAATTTGGCATTGTTTTATGTAATTTCTACTTTTTCCCCTTCTTATTTCTCATAAGCCTAGAGGCTTATCATTTAAAATTATTTTAGGATATACAAAATTTAATTTTTTCACATCTTTCAAATTGAATAAAATTATGGTTTTTCATTGGAAAAAAAATGAGAGGGAAAGTTGAGCTAGATGATTCAGATGATCTTTGCAAAGGAAAACTTGTCTTAAACATAAATTTTACCACCTTTTAAGAATGTGATTTTCTCTCCTTTGATAATATTATCGACATATTTTCAACAACTTGATAGTCATCCTTTTCCTCTTTGTGTTATCTAAAGGAAGATTCATTCTAAAAATAGGAACTTAGGATTTTGTCTTACATTAAACTAGATCCCATTACAGATATTCTAGATTTATGTTTTACAAATATTTTTCAAAAATAATTTGGTTATAGGCCTAATAAGGTCATGACATATGATCTATTTTTTAGAAATTATATCTATAATTTTGTCTATGGAAAATTTTCCCCGCATCTTGATTCTCCATTCTTTCAACTTTCTATCAACCTCTCAATTGCTCAATTCAAACATTTAGGACCCAAGTTATGGCCTTTGAAAGATAGTTACACAATATCCATTTATTTGATCCATGTGAATATTGGACTTTGGTTTATAAATATGTTGAATTCATCCCATATGCATTGTGAGAGGGAATTTATAAAAAATTATAAAGAAATGAGATCCTCATATTATCTGTTTATGAAGTAGAAAGAACCATGAATATGAATATTTTGAGTCATAAGGATACTTTCCAATGGAACTTGATAAGAGTCAAAATTATTGAAAATTCCATAATTATATAAGGTAGACAAAAAATATGGAGAATGTATAGTGGTTTACAAAAAATGGAGAAGGTAAAATAATAAATATAAATATAATTTTTAAATGTTAAAAGGAAAAAAAATGGAAAAATGATACAACATATAAATTCAGGAAGGTAGAATGAAAAATATGTAGGTGGTTTAAATTCATATATTCTTGAATCAAATCGGAAATATATTTGGAAAAATACCACTTTTTTAGAATCAATAAAGTGCCAGATGTAGTTTATTCATAGGGATAACAAGTGAAATGATGAACAAAATTGAGCCCTTCATTCTTAGTCACTATTTAATTTTTTGAAGGAGAAACCATCTCATTTATCCTTTTATAAGGAAGGACCACAACTGAGCTTTAATTTGATAAGGAGATATTGTCAATAAGATGGAGTGGGGAGATGTAGAGAGAGTGATGAAGTGTGAGAGAGACAGAGGGGGAGATAGAAAGGTCAAGGTCTAAGATAAACAATAGGTGAGAAGAGAGACGGAGCAGTAGAGAGATAAAAGTGAATGTGATGGAGTAGGATTGAAGTGTAGAGTGAGATGAAGAGGGATAAACACACACAAAGAGAGAGAGAGCGAGAGAGAGAGAGAGAGAGAGAGAGAGAGAGAGAGATAGGGGTGAGGGAAAGGTAAGATGAAAGAGGAGGAGAGTGAGGGATAGATGGGATGGGGAGGAGAGAGAGGGAGAGAGGTAGAGAGTGGAAGTGGGGGTTGGGGAGAGGGAGACAAAGGGATTTAGAGAAAGGAGATAGACTGATAGAGGAGAGAGACTAATAGAGCTAGACATATATAGGGAGGAAGAGAGAGAAAGGAGGGGGAGAGAGAGGGGGTGTGAAAGCAGGAGAGATATGGGGTGAGAGAGAGAGAGGAAAGAATATAGGATTGTTTCTATTTTGACGGAGTGAAGGAGGTAGGGTTGGATAAAGAGAGGAAGAGAGAGTGATGAATGTTGAGAGAGATGGGAGAAGGTGGGGAAGGGATACATATGGAGTTATTGGCTCATGGGTAGATGGAGAGGGGGAGGTGGGAAGGGCACAAAGAGAGAAGGATGTGGGGGTCGAGAGTAAGAGAGAGAGGAGCAAGGAATGCAGGGACAGATAGTGAGAGATATGAGAGGAGAGAGGGAGTGAGTTAGGCGAAGCGAGAGAGGGTGAGAAGGAAGGATGGCATAGAAAAAGTTAGATGGGGGAAAGAGGTTTATAGTGAGAGGGATTAATATAGGGAGTGGAGGGAGAAAAGAGAAGAGGGAGGAAGATTACCTAAATAGATTATTTTGGATATATATATAGAGAAATGGAGAGAAAGGAAGAGTGAGTGAGTGAGAGAGAGAGAGTGATATGGATAAAGATATATAGAGAGGAGGGAGTGGGGAGGAGACCAAGAGGTGGAGAGAGGGGAGGAAGATTCATAAAAGTAGAGAGAGAGAGAGGTGGGTGGAGTGAGAAAGGGAGAGATAGAAGGAGAGAAGGAAGTGTTAGGAATGCCATTTGCATAAGTTAAGATGCTGATTTTTCAACTAGGGTTTGTAAGTTTGTGAAATGCAGTAACTATATGTGTATAATCAATTTATTACTTTTCCTTAGATGTCACTCAACCATTGGTACCAGTACTCAAAGATTTTGAAAGTAAAATTTAAATAGGCTACTACAATTAAAATAAATGCAAAATGCTTCCTTCAATGTAAATCTCAATTATCTACAAACAAGAATTCCAATCTAACAATGTGAAAGTGAAAATGAAATAAGACCTAATTAATTTTCTATATGAATTAAGGAAAATTACCTAATAACAAGTCAGAATTAAACATATTCTTAGCTGATACATGATACTTTTCATCACTATATCACAGAATAATATTATATGAATAATAATACATATTTTTTCCCTAATCACAAAATTATATATATTTTCCTTATCACAAAATTATATGTTTATACATTATATATTTTTTCCTTTATCAAAAAATTATATGTTTATACATGATCTAATTTTGTATATAGGAAAAACCATAATAATAAAAACACTTCAATATATATGTATTAATTCATAAAAATGAAATATATATGAATTAATTCTTCAAATTGAAAATTTAAAGTGTATGGTTGTCTCTATACAATTACATGTAAAAAATGTTTTAATCAAATATAAATTAATTTTTTTAGAAAAATAAAAACTAATAATATTAAGGTTTTCCGATTGCTTTTATATTATCTATGGAATATTAACATCTATATTATTATTTTAATCAGAATTCATGAATCCAAGATATTATATATAAATTTAAAAAATGTTTAGAAATTTACATCCAAGATATTATATATAAATTTAAAAAATGTTTAGAAATTTACTGTGTTCATAAATTTAAAACATTAATTTAAACCAAACAAAATTATTAATAAGTTTCAGAATTAAGCCTTTCTTTCAAAAATAAAAATAAAAAATCATTAATTCTAAATACAAAAAATATCCGGGAAAACATATTAATTGAAAATAAAACTATATCTTGATGATGATGATGGTTAATGTCCACTGAGACCAATATTTGGTTTATTGGACCTAAAGAAACGAATTATTTAGTTTGATTTAAGATTTTATTCCTATGCTCAAAAAGCTTGGAGAGAAGCCTCCTGAGCTCACTATAATTTTGACATCTTAAAAGGCTAGGAAGGTCAGTATTGCAACAAATATTATGAAATTGAGCTCTATTGTGGTTGTACGCAGGGCACTTTAAGAGGAAGTGATTTTCATCCTCGATGTTCATACTCTCACAGATATGGAAAATCCTTTCCATCCATGGTGTTTTAGGAACTGTCTAACGACGTGTTTCACTGTGGAGCTCATGAGAGTTCGTCTAATCTCAGCTATATTAATTTTCTTCTTTGAGCCAGTTAAAACAGAGAGATACTTTTGATCTTCTAGGGTGGGGTTGATGACCTCCTTATAATATCTTAATTTTCTTTTAGCTGCCAGATATTTCTCACACCACATTTTTTCCTTGAACTTAGAAGTAAATTTTTTTTTAATGTTATTAAGGTTTTTCAATGCAACATTCTCGTCGGTCTCCCAATAGTTTAACTAGGCCCTGGTGCCTTTATACCAACCTCGTTTGAGCCTTAGGTGGTTATGGCTGGAATTTAAAGCTACCTTAGGAAGTCTATGGTCTCCTATGCTATTGAGTTTGTGTTTGTACAACAGAAACCTAGTCATAGCTAGGCTCTCGATAGGGGAAAGACCCATTTCTATAAGGAGAATAGGATAGGGTGTATTGCTTTTAATTTTGAGGTTATACGTTATAAATCACTTCTGGATTTGCTCAATCTTTCTCCGGGATTCTCTAGAGATGTTGCAACCCCAAACCTCACAAACATATAAGATAACAAGAGTGACTAAAGTTTCAAAAAGGAACTTCTTTCTATCCCACAATTATTTTCAAGACAAAAATAAGCTTTCCACCCCCCATTAATCCTTTTCTCAATGCTATAATTCCAGTTGAGCTTGTGATGAATATCAATTCCTAGGTACTTGTAATAAGACACTTCCTCCAAGTTACTATTGTCATACATAAAATTAGCGTAAGCGTCCTTCTTGGATTTGGTAATCATAACTTTTGTTTTGTCAGCGTTAACAGTCATACCCATGGTAGAGCAGAAATCCTTAAGAAGTATAAGTTGCTTATCAAGATCAAATGCACACCTTGCCAGAAGAACAATATCGTCAACATAAAGAAAGATGATGACTATCCCAGCTAAGATTGTGTCAGCACAACCTGCTTCCTTCAAACAACCTTCTAGCTTGTCGATGTAAATGCCAAATAGGGTAGGGGAGAGGAGGCAACCTTGTTTATCTCTGATATTACACTTAATATCTTTCGACCACCCCTCATTGCTCTTTAACTTGGCAATTACATTCTCGTATAACCTTATAGCGGCTGCTCTTAGCTCGAAAGGAACATTTCTTATAATCTATTCCATAGGTTGTTTCTAGGAACCATATTGAAAGTCTTTCTAAAGTCAACAAAGCAACATAAGAGATTGGATTTATCATTGCGACATTCCTTCACAATGATCCTAAGAGTAATGAGGTGCTCTGTTGTTGGGTGTTGCCTTCTAAAACATGCTTGGCCTTTGGCCCGCTTACCTTCACTTTCAAGCCATATGCTCAATTTCTTTTCCAAAATAATACCATATCACTTGGCTAAGAGAGGGCTGATCATAATTGTCCGATAATTAGAGGGGTTATTTGTATCCCCACTTTTAAAAATAGGGATAATGCGGCTCTAAGTTCATGGTTTAGGGAACCCTTGCTTGACCGCTTGATTGAAAATCTTGTGGATTTGGGGGATGAGGACAAGACCTCCAATTTTTAAGATTTTCGCCTGGTAACCTTCAATGTCTTTAGCTTTCCCATTTTCCAGGTGTTTAACCCCAAAATCAATGTCTTCTAATGAGAAAACTTCTTTCATTGTGAGTAGGGTTTCAAATATATCCCTGACATTTGGAGATTCATAAATATTTTTAAGATAGGAATTCCAGTCGTGTAAAGAGATTTTATTATTATCTTTAGTTTTCATAGTTAGAATCTGTCTCTAGAATTTCTTAGGAGCCACCTTAGAGAGGTGTAAGAGATTCTCTTGTCTTTTACGAATATATTGCCTTTTTTTCCTTTTAGTTAGGGATTTGTAAAGTTTTATCTTGTCAATTTTAAGAGATTCATCAACAACTTCCTTAATTTCTCTCCTCGAACTTTTAGAATATTTGTCATACCATGGGTTGGTTTTGCTATTTCTTTTATTACTTGAAACTTCAATTGAGAACTTGTTAATAGAATATGAGAGGGTTGTAGTAAAATTATGATAGAGGTCATAAATGTTGTCTATACAACATAAAGGAAGCAAATTAGTTTTTAATTCATTTAAAAAGAGATCGTTTTTATTTCTATCAAATATTAAATTCTTTTGGCTATAAGGATTATCTTCTATGGGATCTCTATGCATGACAAAATTGAGAGTTATAAGTAAAGGCCTATGATCAGAGTCAGGCTCGTGGTCGTCTAAGATGTCAAAATTTATTATTTCGTTGTATAAAGGGAGATCAAAAATAACATAGTCTACCACACTGCTACCAAGCCCATGGATGCAGGTCATCTGACGAGAATTGAGCCACTTCTTTAGACCGTTGCAAATTATGAGATCATGAGCACTACAAAGCTTGACTAGCTCTGACCCAAACAAATTATCCCGAGGTCTTTAGAGCTCCTTTGGCACCAGCTAGCTAGAGTAAGGTCTTATTATAGAAATAAAATTTTAAAACTTAAACATGAAGATGTCAATATGGTAATTGCTAAAATTTATTAAACCATATATCGAAGATAGTCTACTCAATTAATGAAATTTTAAACCGTAATGTTTGCAACTTACCCAAAACCTGAAGCTATCATCGCTCCCAAGACAGGTAAGCATGGTACACAAATTAGATAGATCCCCACAACAACCATGTTTATCCAGTGTCACTGCACGATCAATTTCGGAAGACCAAGCAGAATGTCACTCATGGTATATTATATAATGTTAATAACCCTTAATACTCTGGTGGCATTTTTCATAAATCTAAAGTATTCGGACAAGGTGACTGCGGTTGCATGGTGGTGGTGTTTAATGGAAATTTTAGAGGAGGAATGGACATTAGTTCAGAATGTCTATAAAAGAAATCATTAAAATTGCGGCTGAAGAGAGGAACATCTTTGAAACGACTAGGAGATGATAAAAGTTTCTGTGACAGGAACAACCAATTAGGGAAGAAAGGAGATAGATGGTGCAATTAAAAGGAGATCAGCATGAGAATCTTCTGAGGAAATTACTGCGGGTTGTGCGTCATCGGTAACTTCAGGCCTCTGTTAACAAATAGGAATTATTGGTGGTACTCAAATTGTTTGCAGCTAACAAAAGTCCCGAGGAAATTATTGCGGGCTGTGCATCGTCGTTAACTTCAGGCCTGTGTGAACAAGCATGAATTATTGGCAGTGCTCAAATTATTTGTAGCTAACAAAAGCCCCGGTCTGGCCAGTGGAATTCTTTACTCACTGTTTGACATCATGGCAGACGACCTTATCCATGTGGTGGAAGCATCCAGAATCACGGGCAGGATTCCAGGGATATTAATTCTACTTTTATTACTTTAATTTCTAAGAAAACTGAACCAAAATATTTTCTAGATTTTTGGCCTATCTCAATGTGATATAAGCTTATCTCAAAAGTTATAGCAAATCACATTATTGGACCTTTGTCGAAGCACATCACCAGATAGCAATATGGTTTCCTCCAGGGTCGTCTCATTCATGATGCAATTTCATTGGCCCAGGAGGGTATACATTCGGTTCACACCACGGAATTGAATGTGATTATCATGAAGATCGACTTGCACAAGCTTATGATTGTTTAGACTGGTTTTTTGTGCGGCTTGTTTTTCACAAAATCAGGGTGGATCCTTGCTTGTATAGCTCCGGTATGGTATTCTGTCATCATCAATGGCAATGCCATCCGACTTTTTCAAGGCTGGGAGGAGACTCTGGCAGGGCTGCTCCCTATCACCACTGTTGTTCATCCTCATCATGGATGGCTTGAGCCTTCACATTCTAGACCTGAAGTGCAGATATTTGTTCTCAGATATTAATATATCCACGAACATTTCCATCTCACACTCTTTAATTGTTGATGAAATTTTAATTTTTGGTATCATAACATGTGTGCAATGGTCAACCCTCCATTACATTTTTCTTCGTTTTGGGGGGGCTCAGGCCTCATGATAAGTGGATCAAAGTCCCTCATTGTGGCCTACTTCAAATGCCCTTGGTACCTCTATCAGCCGGGTTCAAATATCTTGGATTCTGTCTTAAGCCTAACAATTACTGCAAAAAGGACTGGCGGTGGCTTCTAGAAAAATTTCAGAAAATACTGGGTATGTGGTCAAACAGATGGCTATCTCTTGGGGGCAGATTTATCCTAACGCAGTAGGTCCTACAACAATTCGTGGTTTTCTGGGCACACCTATTTCTTATCCTATCCTCTATCATTTCTCTAATCCGTAGGATCATGGCAGACTTCATTTGGTTTGGGGCAAAGGGACCTTGAAAATTCCACCTTTGTCAACTTGACCTGATCTCTATTCCTGAGCGACTAGGGGGATGGGGACTTCTAGAAATTCGTGCTTTCACTCAGTCCCTTCTGGCCAAATCTCTTTGGAGGGCACTTTTAGGAAATGGCATTTGGCCTCTCTTCTTCAGAAACAATTACAATATCCACTATGGTCTTCTATCATTTTTTCGTCAGGGCATCCCCTCTTGTCACAACAACTTGATCATTTCTCGCATCTTCAGACGCATTTCCTCAATTGTTAGTGAAAGGCTCCTTTGGAAGTTCAGGAATGGTCAACACATTCTATTTGGAGTTGGTGGCATTTCGAGGCTTCCTACAAATATTAACATCCCCCAGCTCCTCAGAAATAATTTGGTGCAGAAAGGACTTTTTTATCTCTCTTAGTTTATATTATGTTGACAGTAGGGCTGCCCTGTCTGGAAGGATGCACTCCATCTGGGACTTTCTGGCCTTGCCTGTGTACAATGGAATTAGGTACTACTGTCCCTAAAGCAAGCGGGCCTCTGCTACAATCCCGAGGGAGACCACTTATATTGGGCTGGCAAAACTAAGAAGGGTGCCATCAACGTATCTGCATTATATTATAGTTTAATCTCTTCTTCTCCACTGTCTGATAATCAACCCTTTTTCTGCATTTTTTGGAAGAGAAAAATCCCTTTGAAGATCATTCTTTTCACCTGGCTGACGTGCAAAAATGGGATCCTCACCTGGGACAACTTGGCCAAGAGAGGTTTCCAGGGCTCGAGGATTTTCCTTGTTTGCAAACAGGATTCTAAAACCGTATCTCATATTTTTTAAAATTGTTCTGTTGTCCTGGAGATTTGGTCTATGGTTGCTAACATCTTGTAGGATCAATTCTGGAGGCCAGATGGTATAGTACAATGCATCAACAGACAGGCTCATTTGGAACAACGATATAGTTTCTTGCCTTCTTTCCTCTTCTGGGAAGTCTGGGTGGCTAGGAATAGTCTCATTTTTTAAGGGACCCAACTAATCCCTCAAAGAATTTTCCATTCCATGATGGCGTGGATAAATACTAAAGAGATCCCTCCCACTCTTACCAGAGATCTTTCCTATAGATTTAGACCTCACTTGATCAATATCCCAGCAGGCTTCTTCGATGGTGCTGAGCAACAGGGGAACTGCAGTTGTGAAGCCTGGATCAAGCTCGACCAGGGGGAACACTACAACATTTGCTAGAATGGGGGGATGGGTACCAACACTAAGGCATAACTTCTCGCACCGTGGAGCCAACATTGATTCGCCTACAACTCTCAAATCCAGAATTTATCGCCAAGTCTGTTATTGACAGGATCAATGGTATTACAACTTTTTAGCCTCTTGGCCTCCTCAGCTCGATAAATAGAATTCTCCACCTTTGGCGGCATTTGAACTCACCTCCACTACAACACATCTACAGGGAGGCGAATTCACGGGCATATATTTTTCCAAACAAGGCTTGGATATCCCCCTTGTTTTATTTCACATTCAACATTGGCGGGACTCCATTTTATCGAGCTCCTATTCTCTATCACTGCCTTAGTTTTTTCTGCTATTTCTACTAGTTTTTGGTACTATCATTTGGTGGTATTGTTACACTTGTTTTTAGTACCCATATTTTTTTTATAGTTTAGTTTCCTATATTGTCTCGATAACGAAACCTCTCTGTGCTTCGAATGAGCGATGTGACACTCCTTTCAGTTTTTAAGCTTAAGATAGCTCTAGAACTATGGTTTTTCCTAAATCCTGCATACATGCATGTCCAATTTTCTCTACATATGTATTGTTTCTTTTCATTAATCAAAAGGACAACATTTTTTCTCCTTTGAAAAAAAAAAACTTCAGGCGTGGAATCCCTCCCGTTCATTTCTTGTTTCTTATCATTTTCTAATGACATGGGACTGAAATAACGAGGTGTATCATAAATACGAAACGGCCCTATATTATGATCTACAAAATATTCATCTAGTTGAGATGATGTTGTAATATTTTCACTGACATAAGAAAGTAGGAATGCATGTCCAGTCAACACAGGCTCTGGTCTCACTTTCACTTGCACTTGATGCTTAGTAAAAAAACCCACAAAATAATTTAGAGATTCCACCATAGAAAAAATTCAAACACTCCAACTACCTGATTTTTTTAATTTAGTTTTACCAAATAACTAAAAAAAATTACAACAAAATATTCTGTAAACAACGCCCTGATTATTCTGATCTGATTGCAAGGTTTAGGAAGAAAAACTGGTTATGGTGGTGGGGAAGTGCGCAATGACACATAGTAGTTACCACTAATTTATAAAATTCTAGAAGCTCACGTCATGTTTATTTTTTAAGCCACACGTCACCGTCAGTGATGTATGAATCGTGGACCTTATTCAAAAGGTCCATCAAAGCCTCTTGAAAAAGGAAATGCACTGAAACTAGTGGAAAAAATGAGATTTAATCACTTAAAAAAAAGAAAAGGACCAATATCTTGTCACAGAACGGAGGAAAATTGTGGAAGAAATGAGAGTTAATCCCTTCTAATGTTTGCGGAAATTACTCGTATCACAGTGTTGGGGTTTATTTCGATTCCTTGAATTGTAGGGAAGAAATCAATGGTTCAAGGGGTTTTCCATTCTTGAAACTATGAAGCACCAGTTATTTCATCTCATTACAAGATATTTGGTTCAATAATTCTATTAATCATGCCGCTAATTTGTGCTCTGAAATGATCCTTAAGCACACTTCCATTCCTGATGTATGAATGATTTGTTTGTTTAATAGAATAAAATGAATTAACGAATAGATTATTTGTTTGTTTTTTCTTAAATGGAAAAATGAACCTAAAATCATTTAGAAAATAGTTGTGGTTATCTATAGACACCCAAAATACATATTTTAGGCATTCGATAATAGTACCATGTAGATACTTGCCATATCCCTTGAACAAAATATTTTAAAGTTCACTTGCCTAAACATTTGTAGGCAAAAATCTTATTACTCTCACAAAAAATCAGGTACGAGAGGAAGCCTAACTCTTAAGGATTGAGCAATGTGGAGTAGAGGCATTTTCTTAATATTATCAAACAATTAAATAAGATCACATAAGAGACATCAGTAATAAATGATTGGAGTAACACTGAAGAGAAACATTATACTCCCTCTTAATTATAACCACAAAAATTTAAACTAAGATGTGTGGTAGTATATGTCTAACCTAGGCTTACAATTAAAAAAATTGACATCAACTATATTTCCTTTTCCTTTTCTTTTCCTTCAAATCCTGTATCCTCTAAATTGTTTCAACTTTTCCTTTTTGTTGTAGTCTTCAAATTTCAAATTCTTCAATTGCTGGTGCAACTCTTCCTTTGTTCCAGGATGTCTAAGCATGTCCTCGACTTCTTCAAAAAGCGTGGACTATTGCCACATTTCATCTTTTGTTGTTCTGCTTTTCATCATCAATATTTTGCTGCAACATAAGTCTATGATAAAAAATCATCTCTTCACGACTCCATTTCATGAAAATATCATTAATGATTTCATCATCCATGTTGTCTTCAACATTCATTTATGCAACTTCTATGTAGAATCTATCAAGACATAGTATTGCAAGCCATGCTTCAAGGAACTTGGATTCTTCTTCATAATCGTCCCATTTACCTACACGCTAGAAATAAATGTTAGGATTAAAAATATTTGCTGAACCATATCAATTTTGTTCTTTCTATTCTTCAATGAGATCTTTCCTCCTTGTGCTTCCCTCTATGCTTCAAATAGGTTTTCTTCCACTTGGATTTAAGACCCAAGTGGGCTTCTCTCACCAAATAACAGTTTATCAATAAGATGTTTTTGTTGCATCATATGCAACCATTCATCATTAGCCAACTGGTCTTCATCAAACTTAACATCAACAAATTGAATTGATGGATTCACTATAACGTTGGTTACTCTAATAAAAAAATCATTGTCATCAATAAGCTTTATTCCTCGAATCACCAAATTGTCATCCACTTGTCACTCTGCACAGTCGGATTCACAAGCATCTGTGTTCTCTTTCTTTGCTTCTAGTAACAAACCATCATCATTGTTATCCACTTTCAAGTGGGATTCACCAAAATCTTCATCTCGTGGTAGATCTGCACTATATTTCCACCTTCATTTTCAACCTAAATACTCCCCCTTACAAAAAAACTCTTTTCAAGGGTACCCATTCTTCTTTTATTTTCTTTGCATCTCTAATGAGGGGAATAATGATGTCATCTATGCATTCCTTTATGCATTTCAATATGGAGGAATTATTTTTCCTTTTGGCTTCTAACTATTTCAAAAAGATCTCGAACATATCCTATTTTGACTTTGACCTTCTCAACCTCTTGAATATTCCCATTTGTTGAGCACAGGCTCACTGTGGCTCAACAAACAAATCGAACTACAAACATAGCAGTTTCTATGTTTCTTAGCTTCAATTCAATTTTGTGTGGCCCCCATTTTTTAATTTTTACTTGAGGTGGTATTAATGCTCACAATTTGTGCTTTGTGCTCCATGATATTGACTTTTCATGGTTTCACCTTCTTCATGCCAAATAAAGAACTTGGCATCACACCTTTCGACACACAGACGTGTGATTCATCCTAAAAAATTTAGTTTCATAAGTTTCCCCTATTTTATCACATACACTCTCTCTGCAGGAGTTCGATGAACCAAAAAATGGATTTTGTATAGGGCTACATCGGTCTTCCTCAAATTTTCAGTTACAAAGTTAGAGCTCTTTCATGGAAGGCTCTCTATGCACCACACTACGATTAGGACAAATTTTGCTCTCTTTTAAAAAATATGCGACCTTTGTTAGTGATTCTAGACATGTTTCATTACATTTGTGTGGAACTGACATAATGGGCCCCCTTTGTTTTAATTCACTGCTATAACGCACCTCCTAGTAGCCACAGTGATGAATTTTCTAGTATTGAGGTTTCACTTGCAACCTCACTAGATTCTTGGCCTTCCTTCACTATTTACACAACAACTCACTTCTTAATAGGAGTGCCTTCTGCATAGTTGGCTTATTTTCCTCCTTGAATTCTTAATCTTTTCTTCTTCTCCTACTTGAATTCCTAATATTTGCTGCTCCTAAGGAGTCTTATGCAAGGTTGAGTGCTAATACCATGTTAAATATTGAATAATGTGGAGAAGAAGCATATTCTTAGTATTATCAAAAATTTAAATAAGATCACATAGGAGAGATCACTAGTAAAATAATGGAGTAAAACCCAAAAGCAACTTAACTAACCGAATTGAACTTGAACTCACTATGACACGAAGATAACAACTATGAAACCCAGCGAGAGGTTGGAATTAGTTTCTCCAACATTATTTAGTGCCCATACTTCAGATGTAAGACCTCAAGACCACTAATTCCTCCTAGATCACAATTTTTTTGTCCTTCATCGAAAGATGCTACAACATTTTCCAGAAGGTTTACAAAGGGAGCGTGATAAGGAATCATGTAGTTAAGTGTAGAATTTCTCAAAGAGAGCTTGTTGATATTTTTTTGAATGGTCATCAAAATAATTTCTTAATCCGTATTGAAAGTGCATGATGTTGTGTATGTCTTACTGGTTCAATTAATAAGAATTTCTTACTTTTTAAGTCTGTGTATGTTAAAATTTTAATACAAATTATGTATTGCCTGGATTCTCCTGATCTAACAATTATATGCCACTGTTAAATACAAAATTTCTTCCACAAAAATTCTTGCGGAAATTTAAAACACGATCTCCAATTGCAAACAAATGAAGAAAGATCAATCACACATAACACATATGTTTTTACCAGGAAAACATAAAGCTAAAAACCCCACTATCATATATTATGTATATATCATGGATCATGAAACAATCTCATACAAAACTCTAATCCAAGAGCTCTCAGTACAATATACAATCATCTCACACTGTCATACAAAAATTGGCAAATACATGCGCCAATTTACTCCCTTGTGATAGCCTGCCTCCATTGTGAAATCCTTGCTAATCACAATCCGTGAATGAATGAGATATTTCTTGCCTTGACTGCACAATCCTCATTGGCATCTCCAATGTGTGTTTGGTTGCATGAGCGCACCCACTAATGTTACAAATGATATTCAAACTGTCCCTTTCACCTATCTCTCAACCGGGTCTCCACTGGATCTAACATGCATGTAGATAATAGTAGTAAATCTTCAGTTTCAAGTGAGACTATTGCTTGTAAATTAATTAAATAAGTAATTCACTGATCTCCTAGTAGTGTATGTTCAGTTACAACTAGCACAACTAAATTTAACTCACTTAACTGATTTAAACTATTTTACAACTCACATAACTACACATCCAACTCTGTTACAACTTCGAATCACTCAGTTACAACTAATTCCACTTACATGTTGAACTAACTAACCTTTGAACTCGAATTCCCCATAGCTAACTGGTTTTCCACTTCAGTTAACTATTTCCAAGTGCTCCATGAGAATAGATTAATATTTATTGTCCAACTATTATTAAGGGATAATAATAGTCGACGTGCATCTATAAATAGACATGCGATCTATAAATAGACTTCGCACATACATCTAAAAATAGAAAATCATCTATAAATAGAATTTTCTCAACATCTATAAATAGACTTCCGCTATAAATAGAATTTGTTCATCCGTTCTAAAAATAGCCTTACACCTAAAAATAGCCCCAGGCTCAATCCTAGTGTAGGTGCTTAATTTTTACTAGGATCGTCATCTTGTTGAATCTCAACACTCCCTCTCAACAAGAAAGGGATTATCCTTCACCTCAATCCCATCTCTATGGTATTTGAATTTGCTCCTGGTGAGCGCCTTTGTCAGAATATCTGCATCCTAATCTTCCATAGGAATGTACTGAAGCAACATGATCTTCCGCTGCACACAATCTCTAATATGATGATGCTGGATATCTATATGCTTAGATCTATCATGAAACATAGGATTAATAGAGAGTTTAATGCAACTCTGAATATCAAAATGCATCACTGTAGGATATAAATGAGAACCAAACAAACCAACCAGGATCTTTCTCATCCAGATAGCCTCACATGAAGCTTGACTTGCTTCCATGTATTCTGCTTCCACATAACTAAGTTCCATGGATCTCTATTTCCTATTGTACCAAGAAATAATTGTAGATATGATACTGAAGATCCCCCTTGATGTGTCTTTCTGTCCGTTGGGCTGCTCGCCCAATCTGCATCCGTGAATCCATCCAACTTCACCTCATCCATATGTATGTACCACAAGCCATACTCAAATGTTCCCCTCAAGTATCTCAAGACATGCTTGCCCACCTTCCAAAAGAGCTTGGTAGGCTTAACCATCGCTTGACTAAGCTGGTTCACTACATAGCATATGTTCGGTCTTGTATTCACGAAATACATTAGCGAACTCACTAACTGTCGATAGACAGTAGCTTCCACTACCTCTCCAGATGTAGCATCCTCTTTCCTCCAGTTTCCTGGAAGAGGAGTATCCATGGGTTTGAGACACAAAACGTTCACCATCTCGATGCCATATTTCCAATCCAACGAAATAATGAAGGAGGCCCATATCCTTCATCTCGAACTCCTTTGCAAGGTCCTCCTTGCATGAGTGTATCAGCTACTCATCACCAATCAGTATTAAATCATCAACATAAAGAACAATGATTAAAAGCTTACCCTCCACCACAATTTGGTATAGGTTTTCATCCGCTTCACTCTTGGTGAAGCCAAGTCTGGTGAAATAGCTGACAATCTGAGTGCACCAAGCATGGGGTTCTTGCTTTAGCCCATATAGCGCATTTTTGAGTCCGTACACATGTGAATCATTGTTGAAGATCTCATATCCTTCAAGTTTCTCAATGTACACTTCTTCCTCAATGATCCCATTAAGGAACGCAGGTCTTCACATCCATCTGATGAATGTGCCAACCCATTTGCGCCGAGAGAGAAAGGATGGTCCTTATGGAAGAAAACCATTCGTCACGTGCAAAGGTTTCTTCATAATAAATCCCCTCGATCTGTTAGAAGCCCCGGGCCACAAATCTGGCCTTGTATTTCTCAACGCACCCATCAGTAGGTTGCTTTACCTTTTAGATCCATTTTGAACCTACAAATGATTTATTAACCGGCCTTGGAACAATTTTCCAAGCCTTTTTTCTGACAATGGAGTCATACTCCTCCACCATTGCATCTACCCATGTGGGCTCCTTTACTGCTTCCTGAAAGGAAGATGGCTTAGTCATAATACATTTGCTCATGAGAGCCATGTATCCAGTAAATCAGCTAGGAGACTATCTTTGTCTGCACGATGAAGTAGGGACTCCTACATTCTGTGCAGCATCAAGTTTCACCCTCTCAGCTTCTGTGGGATGCCTTCTTCCTGTTCTGATGTTTGGCTCTATGTGAGTGGACTCCTCCACTCCATGAACCTCCTCCTGTGGTTGATCCACATATAGAGACTCATCTTTGGGAACCAACACTTCCTCCTCCGCATGTAAGTCTAGCTCCCTCTCAAGCAGCAACTTCATGGCTTTCTCCTCATTAAATTTTATATCCCGTCGCACCACAGTCATTCGACTGTTTGGAAAATACACACGATAATTATGGCGTGTTTCTGTGTACCCCAAAAAAATCCCAACTTCAGCAGTTGGCTCCAGCTTCTTCCTGACGTTCTTGGTCACATATACATAAACATATGAGCCAAAAATCTTAAAGTGATAAACATTTGTTTTCTTACCAGTAAAAGCTTCTTCATGTGTACTCATGCCAAGTACTCTATGAGGAAAATAGTTTTGCACATAAACCATAGTGTTGCATGCTTCCACCCACAAATGCATTGGTAGGCCCTGATCATGCAGAATTTCTCATGCTGCACCTACGATCGTTATGTTCTTCTTCATTGTGACCCATTTTTGCTGTGGGTTATGAGGTGCTATGATTTCTCTTCGAATTCCTTCTTTGCTGCAGAAGTCTTTGAATTCATTAGAGATGTATTATCCACCATTATTGCTCCTTGGAGCCTTCACTTGCTTCCCCAACTCTTTCTCCACCAATGCCTTAAACTCACATAACTTTGAGAATGTTTGATTCTTCTTCTGCACGAAGAAGATCCAACATTTAGGATAAAATTCATCAACAAAAATAACATAATACTTGTGTTTTGTTGTTGAAGCAACTGAGAATGGTCCACACATGTCTGTGTGAACTCTCTCCAAGATCACCGAAGCACGGTTCTCCTTTTCATGAAAGGTGGACTTTACATACTTCCCCATGGTGCAACTCTTGCACTGATATAACTGAGAAAGTGTTCCCATTGGAAGTCCAGTAGATATTTGTTGCATGACTTTCAAGGCTCCATGATGAATATTTATCAATCTCCTGTGTCATAATTCGCCCTCATCCTGGCTCACCACTTTTTCTTCCTTTCCCATCATGGCAGCGCAACCATCTACCTCTATCTTGTAGATATTCTTAACTCGAATCCCTATCCTCTTGGCTTGAACCGTTGTTTTATGTCACATGAAAGCTTTTCCATCGCTGAAAACAACGTCATAGCCTCTGTACTCCAACATCGATAACATATTTCAATTGAAATGGTTTACCTGACTCCCTATCAAAGGTAATGGTACAAATTCTGGTCTCACTATATTGTCTATCATCACCCATCTCCATCTGCATTTGGAGATATTTCTCCTCCAAGTCACTGAAAAGCTCCTTATCTCCCATCATGTGGATGGAAGCACCACTATCAAGATACCACACCGATCCCATTGCGCTTGATACCAAGCATGCGATCAAAGAGAAATCAAGTTCAAATTGCGAGGCAAGGGCCTTACCAGCTGCAATTCCAACAACCTTCTTGTTCTTCTTCTTCTGCGGGTAGTTAGTGGCGAGATGCCCATGTTCGTGACAGTGAAAACACTTCACTTTGGAAAAATCTAGCTTCTTGCCTTTAGACTCGGATTTTGAGTGGAATTTCTTCCCCTTCCCTTTCCTTGCCTTGGTAGCCAAAGCAGAATCCTATTCATAATCATGCTTTGATGAAGAGCCGTCTCTGGTGTTCCACCTAAACTCCTCCAGCACTAGATCCGACCACAGTCGTTCCCAATCTGACATTTTTTCCCGTCCGTTGATTGAGTATTCATAACTGTGCCAACTCTTAGGAAGTCCCAAGAGAGCCAAGCTCACCAAATCATCATCAACAACACTGATTCCTACACTCCCCAGTTCATCCCGACATTGGACAAAATTTGTGAGATACTTTGGAATATTGTCGCCCTTTTCCATCTTGATCTTTCTGAGTTTATCCTTCGGTGCCAATTTCCTATGGTTGTTGTTGCTTTGGAAAAGATCCATCAAAGTCTTCCACATATCATATGGAGTGGCTTTCCCAAGAAGGCTTGAGACAATGTGGTCTCGTACACCTTTCAACATAATCCTTCTTGCCTTCTCTACTTTATTTTTCCATGCATCAAGTAATGCAACATATGTCGAAGTGGGCTTAGGAACATCAGTGTCAATGAATTCCTTCAAGCCATTATCTTCAAGCACCGCCTCCATCCTATCCTTCTAGGCAATGTAGTTTGAGCTGCCCTCGAGTGCATACTATAGCCGCAAGCCATTGAAATCCATTTCAATGTTTACTCAAATTTCGCACCAAGAAATTCTTGCAGCAAATTCGAATTGTTTCCATCAACAAACTCAGCTACTGCTTCAAAATTGCAATATTTTGTGCTCCAGTACCATGTAGAAATTTTAATACAAATTATGTATTGCCTGGATTCTCCTGATCTAAAAATTATATGCGACTATTAAATACATAATCGCTTCTACAAAAATTCTTGCGTAAATTTAAAACACTATCGCCAATTGTAAACACATGAAGAAAGATCAATCACACATAACACATATGTTTTTATCGAGAAAGTATAAAGCTAAAAACCCCACTATCATATATTATGTATATATCATTGATCATGAAACAATCTCGTACAAAAATCTAATCCAAGAGCTCTTAGTACAATATACAATCGTCTCACACCGTCATACAAAAATTGCCAAATACATGTGCCAATTTACTGCCTCTTGACAGCCTGCCTCCACTGTGCAATCCCTGCTGATCACAATTCGTGAATGAATGAGATCCTTCTTGCCTTGAATGTGCAATCCTCATTGGCATCTCCAATGTGTGTGTGGTTGCATGAGTGCACCCACTAATGTCACAACTGATAGTCAAAGTGTCCCTTTCACCTATCTCTCAACTCGGTCTCCACTGGATCTAACATGCATGTAGTTAACAGTAATAAATCTTCAGTTGCATGTGAGACCACTGCTTTTGAATTAATTTAATAATTAATTCACTGATATCTCACTAGTGTATTGTCAGTTCACTGATATCTCACTAGTGTATGTTCAGTTACAACTAGCACAACTAAGTTTAACTCACTTAACTGAGTTAAACTATTTTACAACTCACATAATTACACATCCAACTTTGTTCCAACTTTGAATCACTCAGTTACAACTAATTCCACTTGCATGTCCCACCAACCAACCTTTGAACTCGAATTTCCCATAGCTAACTCGTTTGCCACTTCAGTTAACTATTTCCAAGTGCTCCATGAGAATAGATTAATATTTATTGTCCAACTATTATTAAGGAATAATAATAGTCGACATGCATCTATAAATAGACATGCGATCTATAAATATATTTCATACATACATCTAAAAATAGAACATCATCTATAAATAGAATTTTCTCAACATCTATAAATAGACTTTCACTATAAATATAATTTGCTCATCCATTATAAAAATAGACTTACACCTAAAAATAACCTGAAGCTCAATCCTAGTGTAGGTGCTTAATTTTTACGAGGATCATCATCTTGTTGAATCTCAACAGTGTAAGTATCAATGTTCCCTTGAGATACAGGTAGAGAGTGGAAGTGGGGGTTGGGGAGAGGGAGATATAGAGGGATGTAAAGAAAGGAGAGAGAGTGATAGAGGTAGACATATATATGGAGGAAGAGAGAGAAAAGAGGGAGAGAGAGAGAGGGGCAATGAAAGACTGAGAGAGTTTGGATGAGCGAGAGAGAGGAAAGCAAATAGGATTGTTTCTATTGCAAAGGATTGAAGGGGTGAAGGAGGGAGGATTGGAGAAAGAGAGGAAGGGAGAGTGATGAATGTTGAGAGAGACGGGGGAGGTGGGGAAGGGATATATATGGAGTGATTAGCTCATGGGTAGATGGAGAGGGGGGGTGCGGGGGGTTGGCACAAAGAGAGAATTCTATGGGGGAGAGCCAGAGAGAGAGAAGGAGCGAGGAATGGAGAGAGAGAGAGAGAGAGACAGCAAGTGAAAAAGAGAGGGGGAGTGAGTGAGGTGAAGAGAGAGAGGGCGAGAAGGAAGGATGGCATAAAAAAAGTTATATGGGGGGAAGAGATGCATAGGGAGAGGGATTAATAGAAGGAGGGGAGAGTTAAAAGAGAGAAAGATGCAGGAAGATGACCTAAATAGATGGATTTGGATAGAGATATAAAGGAATGGAGAGACGGGAAGAGTGAGTGAGAGAGAAAGAGTGATATAGACAAAGATAGACAGAGTGGAGGGAGTGGGGAGGAGATAGAGAGGTGGAAAGTGAGAAGCATAGAGAGAGTGAAGGAAGATTCATATAATTAAAGAGAGAGAGGTAGAGGAGTAAGGAAGAGAAAGATAAAAAGAAAAATTATATATTTATACATAATCCAATTTTGTATATAGGAAAAAACCATAATAATAAAAACACTTCAATATATGTGTTAATTCATAAAAAAGAAATATATATGTGAATTAATTCTCCAAATTGAAAATTTAAAATGTATGGTTTTCTCTATACAATTACATGTAAAAAAAAAACTAATTAAATATAAATTTAAAATTTTCGTAACAATGTAACCTAATAATATTAAAGTCTTCCCAAAATTTTTATATGAAGTAACTAAAAAAAATGTATAGATGAATCAATGTATAGTGTACGGTTTTCTCTCTACAATCACATGCAAAATGGGTTTACCTTAAATATTAAGGTTTTCCAATTACTTTTATTACATATATGGAATATGAGCATTTATAACATTATTTTAATGAGAATTTATGAATCCAAAATTTAAATTTAAAAAAAAAAATTAAAAAAATGTTTTGAAATTTACTGAAGTTTAAGAAATAGGCCGTCCTTTCCGAATAAAATAAAATAAATTCATTAATTCTAAATACAAAAAATATTCGGAAAAACATATTCAATTGAAAAGATTATAAAATAAATTTTTAAAACTTAAAAATCAAGATGTGGTAATTATTAATTATTAAAAATTTATTAAACTATATATATCAGATAGTCTACTTAATTAATGAATTTGTAAACCGTAATGTCTGCAACTTGTCAATATGGTAATTGCTAAAATTTATTAAACTATATAATCATATAGTCTACTCATTCAATGAATTTGTAAACCGTAATGTCAACTTACACAAAACCTGAAGCGATCGTCGTTCCCAAGACAGGTAAGCATGGTACACAAATTAAACAGATCTCCACAACCTCCATCTTTGTCCAGTGGCACTGTACGATCAATTTCGGAAGAGGAAGCAGAATGTCATTGGTCGAATATTATAAAAGGCTAATAACCCTCAATATATATAATCTGAAGGAATTTTGCATAAATCTAAAGTAATCGTACCAGGTGACTGTGGCTGCATGGTGGAGGTGTTTAAGGGAAATCTTAGAAGAGGACTGGACATTAGTTCAGAATGTCAATTAAAGAAATCGTTAAAATTGGGGCTGACGAGAGGAAGATCTTTGAAACTACTGGGAGATAAGAGTTGCTGTGACAGCTGGAAGAAACTGGGGGAGAAAGGAGGCAACAGTGCAATTAAAAGGAGATCAGCACGAGAATCTTCCCAGGAAATTACTGCGGGCTGTGCATGGTCGGTAACTTCAGGCCTGGAATTCCTCCCGTTCATTTCTTGTTTCTTATCATTTTATAATGATATGGGACTGAAATAACGAGGTGTATCATCAGTACGAAACGACCTTAAATTCTGATTTACAGAATATTCATCCGGTTGAGATGATGTTGTAACGTCTGAGTCTTGCGTATTATCGTGGAGTCATGATTCATTGTTGGAATTCCACTTTTGGTGGTACAAGGGTGAGTATCGGAGGAGGATGAGTTGCCAGTTAGTCGTTGCACCAGAGCAATGAAATCCTGCACTTCTACGTGAATGATCTAATTAGGAGATTGCATGTTTAATTAGGATATTTCATGTATATTATCAGTGGCTCTGATCTCTTGATGAGTGGCATTGACATAACAGACTGAACTGCAAGGGCAGGCAGGTTTTTGGGAAGGTGGAGAGAGACCGTAGGTAGTAGGGGAGTCATAGAGGGAGGCTTTAGGGAAGGTGGAGAGAGAGAGTAGGCAGTAGGGGAGTTATAGAGGAAGTGAGGGATAGAGAGAGAAGGAGATGGTTAGGGATATAGAGAGAAAGATATAGGGGGAAGGGAAAGGTAAGCAAAGAGAGGAAGAGTGGGGTGGGGAGAGAGATAAAGGGTGGAAGTGAGGGGCATAGAGGGATGGAGAGAGAGGAGAGGGAGACAAAGAGTTGAAGCGAGGGACATAGAGGGATGGAGAGAGAGGAGAGAGAGTGATAGAAGTAGATATATACATGGAGGAAGGGAGAGAAAGGATGGGAGACGGAGAGGGTGTAAAAGAGGGATAGAGATGGGGCGAGGGAGAGAATGGAAAGGATAGAGGGTTATTTATGTGGAAAAACGACTTATGGGGTGAAGAAGGGAGGATTGGAGTGTAACACCCTCTGTCCACATCTACCCAAGTAACCAACCAAACGGGGTAAACATGCGATGAGAGGCTACTAATATAAGATTCAACCTCTGAGATGACCTTGAGGAAGTGGAACTGACATAAACCTGACAAAGAGAGCTTACACTAGATCAAAAACACCTCTAGGAGGTAACCCAACCTCCCAGACCCCTGAACCCTTAAGGGGGATTGATTTTTGACCCATTTAGGCCTTAGCCGCGAGCATGTAAGGGTAGGGGAGCAGCAAGCAACCTATAGTCGTGGGCATACCTTGGCAAGGTCACAACCAGGGCCCCAAAAGGTAGATTTTGTGTTTGCAACTTCGATATTTGTGCCACATTTTTAGCCCTAGATCCCATGTCATTGCCTAGAACTTCATGAAACTTCAAGAGATGTTAAATAAAATTAAAACAAACGTACAGAAGAAATCAAATCATCAAGAACTCATATGGATTCTCCTAGCCATGACAAACATCTCGTCAAACATGTCACAAACATTGCATCTGTAGGTATAAACAATATATTTAAACATGGAGGTCTCTTACAAATATGAGAATAGCTAAGAAACATTGCTCCCCTACATCATAAGCTACAATACAATCTATTTGACCTAGATACATTGTGCATTCATTTACCAGTAAAAACATAGATATAGCCATACATCATCACTTAGCCCCAAGGGATAGCTCAAATGGTCGAGTTCTCTTTGCTAAAGTACCTTGCCATATGGAAGGTCACGGGGTCAAATCTCCTCGACGCCCTTGGGGTTAGGCCCCGAAATTAAAGCCGATGGTTGATCCCTTCGGGTGGATCTACCGGATTATTACCCGTGGATGTAGCGGCCACTCAGTGACCGTGAACCACAGTTGAAAAAAAAAAAAAATAGCCATACATCATCACTCATCAAATACATGCTTATAACCAACATAATAAGAACATAAATACAATAGATATAACAAAAAATAAATCCATACATAAACCAACACATTTGCATACTGAATACCACAGGAATGAACTCTTCATTATTGAATGTAAAAACCAACAAGAGATGGGACTTCCATGTTCCACCTGACTATAGATTGGCTGAGCCAAGTCTCACTTCAGCTAATTACCCCGTGCCATATTCCAAGCATGAATGTCAAACTTTATCAAACACATTAATCAACACCAAGTCAAGGCTCTAGAGACCTAACCGTCTCAACCCCAAACTAGTGATTCCAACTCATGGTCGGACATCACTAACCATCACGAATTGGTCTCCACCCAAGCTGCTCTAGGTCTCTAGAGTGTTTTTTACAACCAAGGATCGAGGATTAGTAACTCAACCGCAGTTGTTCCCGGGCACCCGAGCATTTGTCCAACCAAGGCTCCAGGACTAGTAACTCAACCCACCTAGGGCTCTAGAGCATTTGTCCAACCAAGGCTACATGATTAGTAGCTCACCCCAACAACTGTCCATCGAGCTCCAAAGCATTTGTTCAACCAAGGTTCGAGGAACTAATAACTCAACTCAATATCTAAAGGAATCATGAGAACCAACCACAAAAAAATCAATGGAAATAAACTCACAATACCATGGCTATCGAGGAAATGGCAAGGCTAGGAAAATCCACACACATACACCATGCATGCCAAAATTAGTGAGGAAAACATACATGCAACTTGGTACCTGCACTCAAAACCTGTTGTAGATGTTGATCTCGCTGTCTTTTGTGCTTTCTTTCTCTTCCTTTGTCTTCTTGCTCCAAATCACCAAGTATCCAGACTCTCCAAGAGTGTTAGAATAAAACTGTAAGGATCCAATAGTATGAGAGAGAGAGAGAGAGAGAATAAGGAGAGCTCCAAAATTACACTCACCAAAAGCTTGAGAAAAATCTTACCAACTGATCCTCAGAAGCCTTTTTATTAATGAGGCCTCTATATTCTTTATTTTCCTTCATTTTCCTCCTCACATGCAACCTGTGACCTTTCACCTTCATTTTCTCCTAATTTCCATTATTTTCATAAATAAATGCCACTTTTGTTTCTAAATCCTTTTCCATTACCTTTGCCATCATAACTGAAGTGAAGACCCGCTAGGATGTTTTCCCACCATTGAGAGCTTGGAATACGTGACCCATCGACCCTAGTTATTATATATTTTTACATGAATTTTTACCAAGGTTTTTACATGGAGAAAGAGAGCGAAAGAGGTGGGGAAGGGATACATATGGAGCGATGGATTCATGGGTAGACGGAGAGAGGGGTGGGAGGGGGGACAGAGAAGGTTGTGGGGGAGAGTGTGAAAGAGAGAGATCATGGGAGGAACAGAGGGAGAGAGATGGGAGTAGAGAGAGAGCAAGTGAATGAGAGAGAGGGTCAAAAGGAGGGAGACAAATACAAAGTTAGATGGGGGGAGAGAGATGCACAAGGAGAAATATGAATATAGAGAGAGCAGGGAGGAAGAGGATCTAGAGGGATGGCCTTTGATAGATATATAAAGGAATGGGTAGAGAGGATGGGGAAGAGAGAGGAAGGGGAAGATAAAGGAAGCGTGAGTGAGAGGGAGTGAGAGTGACAATGAGAGGAGAACATATAGAGAGAGGAGAGGGAGTGGGGGGTAGAGAGAGAGAGGTGGAGAGTGAGAGGCATGGAGAGAGAGAGGAGAGGGAGTGGGGGGAGAGAGAAAGAGGTGGAAAGTGACAGGCATGGAGAGAGGGGAGGAAAATTCATATAAGTGGAGAGAGAGAGAGAGGTGGAGGGAGTGATGAAGTGAGAAATAAAAGGAGTGAAGAAAGTGTTAACCATCCTATTTGCATACTTTAAATCACCAATTTATCAAATAAGGTTTGTAAGTTTGTAAACTGCAATAAATATATCTGAAGAATCAATTTGTTCATTTTCCTTAGATGTCACTCAACCAATAATACAACTACTCAAAAATATTGAAAGTGAAATTTAAATTTATTACTACTATTAGAAAAAATGAAAAATAACTCCAAAAATAAAATACTTCAATAACTCCAAAAATAAAATACTTCAATATAAATCTCAATTTTATACCAACAAGAATTACAATTTAACAATGTCGAAATTAGAATGACATAAGACCTAATTCTTCAATATGTGTTTATCACAATGTTGATATTGATATTCTATACTTCATAACTATTAGAATTAGACTCACTCTTATTTAATATAATACTTTTCAATCACTATCTTACCAAATAATTATATTAATAATAATACCTAATTTTTACTAATATACTAATAATATATATATATATATAATTGAAATATATGCAGATGAATTGGTTCACCAAATGGAGTGTATATTTTTACCAACATATAACCTTTTAATAATAATATATAAGAATGAATACTATTTTTATATGATGTGATTAATCACATATATAGAAATGAACAATCTATCAAATTGAAAATTTAAAGTGTCATTTGGTTTAAATTAAATATAAATTATAATTTTTAATATAGTCTATTTTAAAAAGCATTTATTTAATTTACTTGTGAATTTTACTGAAATTTTTTATAAATAATATCAAGATTTACTGATGGTTTTTATATTATGTATTTAAAATTAACATCTATATCATTATTTTTAACATAATTCATGTATAAATTTATAAAAGGTTAAAAAATGTTGAATTCATAAATTTAAAACATTAAATTTATACCAAAAATTTATTTATAAAGTTTACAATTAAACTATTTAAAAACAAAACTAAATCTTATAATAAAACAAAAGTTTAAAAATTAAACATCAAGATGTTAATATGGTCATCGCAAAAATTTATGAAACTATATATCAGATAGTCAAAATACAACGAGTAAACCTAAATTCTTCCCAATCAATGAATTTGTAAACCGTGATGTTTGCAACTTACAGAAAACCTCAACCAATCGTCGCTCCCGAGAAAGGTAAACATGGTACACAAATTAGACAGATCCCCACAACAGCCATCTTTGTCCAGTGGCCCTGCACGATCAATTTTGGAAGAGGAAGCTGAAAATCACTGGTCGAATATTATATAATGCTAATAAACCTTAATACTCTGGTGGAATTTTGCATAAATCTAAAGTATTCGGACAAGGTGACTGCGGCTGCATGGTGGTGGTGCTTAAGGGAGATCTTAGAGGAGGACTGGACGTTAGTTCAGAATGTCAATAAAAGAAATCGTTAAAATTGGGGCTGAAGAGAGGAAGATCTTTGAAACTACTAGGAGATAAGAGTTGCTGTGACAGCTGCAAGAAACTGGGGGAGAAAGGAGACAACGGTGCAATTAAAAGGAGATCAGCACGAGAATCTTCCGAGGAAATTACTGTGGGCTGTGCATGGTCGGTAACTTCAGGCCTGGAATCCCTCCCGTTCATTTCCTGCTTCTTATCATTTTCCAATGTTGTGGTGCTGAAATAACGAGGTGTATCATCAATACGAAAGGACCCTATATTCTGATCTACAGAATATTCATCCGGTTGAGATGATGTTGTAACATCTGAGCCTTGGCGTATTATCGTGGAGTCATGATCCACTGTCAGAATTTCTGTTTTCGTGGTACCGGAGGATGAGTTGCCGGTTAGTCGTTGCACCAGAGCCATGAAATCCTGCACTTCTGCGTGAATGATCTTCGGTGATTGCATATAGATTATCATCGGATCTGATCTGTTGATGAGTGGCATTGACGTAGCAGGCGGAACTGCTAGGGTAGGCTTTAGAATCTTGTGAGACTGCCTGCAGATCTTCAGAGGAGGTGGCCTCGCTCTCCCCTGCCTACTCATCATGATAATATTCACAAGAAGTGTCAATATATCAAACTATTTCGACCCAATGAGATTATATTTTCACCGGCACAGAAAAGTCGGAATGCAAGTCCAGTCAACACGAAGTCCTCGCGCCACTTTCACTTCTACACGAAACGCTGAAACCCTAAACCTCCTATTCCGATTGCAAGATTTAGGAAAACAAGGTGGAAACCCTGAAACCCTAAACTTGGTATTCTGATTGCAAGATTTAGGAAAACAAAGGGGCTGTGGTAATGTGGAAGTGCGCAATGGGGCATAAAGGCTACCACTGATTTTGGAATTCTAGAAGCTCACGTCATGTTGTTTTTTGAAGCCTCACATAAAGGCTACCACTGATTTTGGAATTCTAGAAGCTCACGTCATGTTGATTTTTGAAGCCTCACGTCACCGTCAGTGATGCATGAATTGTGGACCTTATTCAAAAGGTCTGTCGAAGCCTCTGGCAAAAGGGAAAGGCACTGAAAATAGTGGAAGAAATGAGTGTTAATCCCTTCGAATGTTCGTGGAAATTACTCGTATCATAGTGTTCGGCTTTATTTCTATGACTTGCATTGCAGGGAAGAAGATCAATGCTTCAAGGGGTTTCACATTCTTGAAACTATAAAGCACCAGTTATTTCATCTCATTACACAATAGCTGGTACAATAATTCTATTAATCATGTAGCTAAGTCTACTCTCAAATGATCCTTAAGCACACTTCCCTTCCTAATGTGTGAATGAAATTCGTTTGTTTTATACATTGAAATGAATTGTATACATTTTAATAAATATGTTGTTTGTTTGTGTTTTTTTCTTTCCTTAAATGGAAAACAAACCTAGAGTCATTTAGAAAGCAGTTGTAGTTATCTATAGACACCCAAAATACATATTTTAGGCATTCCATGATAGTACCATGTCGGGACATGTCATATCTTTTGAACAAAATATTTTTAAGTTCTGTTGCCTAAACATTTGTAGGCAAAAATCCTGTTATTCTCCCCAAAAATAAGGTACTAGAAGAAGCCTAACTCTTAAGGATTGAGCAATGTGGAGTAGAAGCATCTTCTCAATATTATTAAACAATTAAATAAGATCACATAAGGGACATAAGTAATAAATCACTGAAGTAAAACTCAACAGAAACATAATTAACCAATATGAACTGGAACTAACTATGACATTTAGGAGGCACTTGAAAGTAGTTTCTCCAATGCCCCCTCTTAATTACAACCACAAAAATTTAAACTAAGATGTGTTCTAGTCTATGTCTCACCTAGACTTACAATTTACAAAAAAAGAAATTGACTTCAACTAGATTTCCTTTCCTTTTTCTTTTCCTCCAAATCCCATATCCTCTAAATTGTTTCAACTTTTACCTTTTGTTGTAGTTTTGAAATTTAAAATTCTTCATTTTCTAGTGCAACTCTTCCATTGTTCCATGATGTCTAAGCATGTCCTCGACTTCTTCAAAAATCATCTCGTATGTGGAATGTTGCCACATGTCATCTTTTGTTGTGCTTTTCAACATCAATATTATGTTGTAGCATAAGTCTATGATAAAAAAATATCTATTTAAGAATCAATTCCATGAAAATATCATTAATGTTTTCAACATCCATGTTGTCTTCAACATTCATTTATGCAACTTTTATGCAGACTTTATCAAGACATAATGTTGCAAGCCATCCTTCAATGAACTTGAAGTCTTCTTCATAATCTTCTCGTTTACCTGCACATTGGAAATCAAAGTTAGGATTAAGAATATGTGCAAAACCATATCAATTTTGTTCTTTCTAATTTGCAATGAGAGTTTTCCCTCCTTGTGCTTCTTTCTATTCCACTGTTACTTCCAATTATTTATTAATTGTTGCTTCAAAGACTTTTTCTTCCACTTGGATTTAAGACCCAAGTGGGCTTCTCTCACCAAATAAAAATTTATCAATAAGATGCTTTTGTTACATCATACACAACCATTCATCATTAGCCAACTGTTCTTCATAAAACTTAACATCAACAAATTGAATTGATGGATTCACTATAACACTGTCTGCTCAAATAACAACTTCATTTTCATCAATAAGCTCTATTGTTGGATTCACCAAATTGTCATCCACTTATGGCTATGCGCAGTGGGATTCAAAAGCATGTGTGTACTCTTTATTTGATTTTAATAACAAACCATCATCATTGTCATCCACTTTCAAGTGGGATTCATCAAACTCTTCATCTCATTGTAGATCTACTACTATAGATCCACCTTATTTTTCAACCTAAATACTCACCCTTACACAAAAACTCCTGTCAAGGGTATCACATTTTTCTTTTATTGTCTTTGCATCTGTAATGAGGGGAATAATGTTGTCATCTACACATTCCTTTGTGAATTTCAATGCAAAGGCATTCTTTTGCCTTTTGGCTTCTAAATCTTTCAAATAGATCTCAAACATATCTTGTTGTGGCTTTGACCATCTCAACCTCTTGAATACTCCAATTTGTTGAGCACGTGCTAAGTGTGGCTCAAACTGTGGTTCAACAAAGAAATCGTGCTGCAAACATAGCAATTTTTATGTTTCTTAGCTTCAATTGAATTTTTGTGGCCCCCATTTTTTAATTCGTACTCCAAATGGTATTAATGCTCACAATGTGTGCTTTTTCATCCAAGATGTTGAATTTTCATGCTTCCACCTTCTTCATGCCAAATAAAGAACTTGGCATCACACCTTTCAACACAAGGACGTACGATTTATCTTAAAAAATTTAGTTTCATAAGGTTCCTCGGTTTCATTTCATACTCTCTCTTTGCAGGAGTTAAATGAACCAAAAAATTGATTTTGTATTGGGTTGTGTCGGTCACCCTCAATTTTTTAGCTAGAAAGTTAGAGCCTTTCACGGAAGGCTCTCTATGCACCACACTACGATTAGGAAAAATTGTGCTCCCTTTTCAAAAATATGTGATCTTTTTTAGTGATTCCATACATCCTTTATTGAATTTGCATGGAACTAACTGAATGGGCCCCCCTTTTCTTAATTCACTAATATAACGCACCTCTCGGCAGCCACAATGATAACTCTGCTAGTCTTGAGGTTTCACTTATGCCCTCACTAGCTTCTTGGCCTTCCTTCACTGTTTGCACTACAACTGACTTCTTAACATGAGGGCCTTCTTCACAGTTGGTTTATTTTCTTCCTTGAATTATTAATATTTTCTTCTTCTCCTAATTGACTTCTTAATCTTTGTTGATCTTAAGGAGTCTTATGAAGGCTTGGGCACTAATACCATGTTAAGGATTGAATAATGTGGAATAAAAGCATCTTCTTGAAGTATTATCAAATAGATAAATAAGATCACATAGGAGACATCAGTAGTAAATGAATGGAGTAAAACCCAACAGAAACTTAACTAACCCAACTGAACTGGAACTGACTGTGACACTAGGACTAGCAACTATGACACCGAGTGAGTAAGTTGGAATTATTTTATCCAACATTAGCTAGTGGAAATACTTCATATGTAAGACCTTAAGACCTCTAATTCCTCTTGGATCACAAATTTGTTTTCCTTCATCAAGAGATGCTACAACATTTTCTGGAATGTTTATAAAGGAAGAAAGATAAGGAGTCATGTTGATAAGTGTAAAATGGCTCAAAGAGAGCTTTTTCATATTGTTTTGAATGGTCATCAAAATCATTTCTCAATTTGTATTGAAAGCGCATAATGTTGTGTATGTCTTACAGTTTAGTTAAGAAGCATTTCTTATTTTTTAAGTCTGTGTAAGTATCAATGTTCCATTTATCCATCTAAGAACATATTTGATTAATATATTTGCGTACTTTTCATTTTTCGAAGAGTTTCCTCCCACCTCTCAACCAAATTCTAGCATTTTTAAGCAACGAAAGGAGAGGAGAGAATATCCACTTGATGCGTATCTAAAAGCTATCGAGAGCATTAATCTCCCTTGTCCACTAGTTTTCATAGTTAGTTTTAGTTCAATGTCATCAATTTTAGTTTATTTTAGTTTAGCTCGAGGTGAATTTTACTCTAGACTTCAATTTAGTTTAGTTGAGCTCGAGATGAGTTTTACCCTAGTATGACTTCAGGTATTTATTGTTGGACGATCCCTTATCTCTTATGTAATATTTTTAGTTGTTACTAAATATTGTGAAGCATTCTTCACTCCACCTCCATTTTTTAGTTCATTATTGTCTATTTTTCCACTACTCAATCATTACCCTGATATTAGATCTCACGGTTGCATAATAATCCTTGAGAGTAAGATTTCAAATTTGCATGCTCACAAAGAAAGCATAGAGGACGAGAGCTAGAGGAGGAGAAAAAAGTGGCAACCCGAGAGAAGGATACATTACATGTTCAACAACCAATGTGAGGGGTCACATTAATTGACCATCACACCACAAAAGCCAAAGAGGGTGTGACAACATCGTTGGACACTTATACGTGCTGAAAATTTATGAATTTTCACAGGTTTATGTAACATTATGAATGACACTAAGTAAAGGTGAATCCATTTTGGATTCTTGGATTTTCTTTTAAAACAAAATCTTCGTTACAAGGGTAAAAAGGTTAGATACACCTTTAAAAAAATGGATTTCTAACCGATTCCGATTGGAAAATATTATGAATTTTGGTCTTTATAGATGAATACTTATTTCCAAGCCCGAGAATGTTGGGATATAGCATAGAAAAACTATGTAGAGCCAACCAAATAAGCATTAAAATCCATGAATAATTCTTAGAGAACCATATTTATTGAACAAAGAAGGAAGAAGCACTAAGAAAAGTGTTGGATCCATAATTTAGTTGATGACTCAATATTCAACTAAATAATCGTTGCAAGAACAACAAAATTGACTCGTGATATTCTCAAAGTTGCATATGTGGGTAATGATACAGTTAACACTATTAGATTTTAGACATTAAGGACTCAATTTCAAATGTTGAAAATGACTGACATGAAGAATGTTGATCAGTTAATGGCTAGAGACATGGGCATCATTAATCAAATGAGGCTTATTGGTGAAACAATTCCATATTATAAGACCGTTGAAAATTTCCTTTGAAACCTGCTGAAGAAATTTGAAATGGTTGTAACATCAATTCTGGAGTCAAAATATCTTACAAGACTGTAAGTAGATTAGTTTACTGGATCACTTATGTGATATGAGACACGAATTACTTGGAACAATATTTTAAGGCACAATTCTCTCTTGGAAAAGGCATAGGCATAGGATATAGAGGCAAAAGAAAGTGAGGAAAAGGTAGAGGAATATCTGTAGAACATCATCATGTAGTAGAAGGTTTGACACCATAACAACTGGGGCATTCTATATGCTCACATAATCTGACAAAAGGAAGCAAAAAATGGTGCAAAAAACCTAATGTCTAGTATTGTTACTCTGAAAACTTTGGATAATGTGAACATGAATGCGGAAAGAAACAACCAGACTAGCATAGAGGAAATGCCCATATCTTTAATAATGAAGTAGAATCCTTTGAAGCCATTTATTTTTCCTGCCATGTTTTTGAAGACAATTACATCAATCACCTTTGGTTTCTAGACAATGGCTATAATAACCATATGACAGGTAGCAAAGATTAGATTTCCTACAATGATGCTTCTATCCATCTGAAATTACACTTGGTGATCGTTCCCATATAATAGCAGAAAGAAAAGGTATTGCTCCTTTTCTTACTAAAACAAATCAACATGAAAACATACATGATGTTTATTATGCTCCATGCTTGAAACACAATATCATTAGTGTAGGTAAATTGATGGAACACAATTATAATTTGATATTTCAAGGGAAAAGTTGTTATACCTATGAAAAAACTCTAAGTAGAAGACTTATAGCCAAGGTAAAAAATACCAGGAATAGAATGTTTCCTTTCACTCTCAGAAATACAAATATATCATAGTCATTTTTAAACATTGTTTCAAAGATAGATGAGTCGCAGTTATGGCACTCTAGGTATGATCATATTCCGTTTAAGTTTCTTTATCTTTTTAAAAAAAATTCTATGGTCATAGGTATTCCTGTTGTGAATGAACAAGATTGTGAATGTGGAAATTTTATTATTGGAAAGCATAAAAGAAAAAAATTTACCACATCTTCCAATAGAGCAAAACAACCCTTAGAACTAGTCCAAACAAATATTTGTGGACCAATGCAACCACAATCGAATGGTGGAATTTTTTATTTTATCACCTTTGTTGATGACTTTAGGAGGAAAATATGGATTTTCCTTTTCTCACATTTATTTTCTTAAAAATAAGTTTAATGTTTTCTCAAAGTTCAAAGAGCTCAAAGGATAAGCAGAAAAAAATAGTGACAAGTTTTTGGAAGTATTGAGGTTAGACAAATTTTGCATCATCTTTTTAACAAGGCATCATTATCCCTACCCCCGGAGGGGCCGATCCAGGTTTCCTTGTCTCTAGCAGATCGCGCCCTGGTCGGTCAATTCACGGGTCTCTGGCCCTCTCCTAAATCAACTGAAAACTGGGTTGCAAGGAATTGGATCCCGCTGATCAAGAACAAAGTCACTTCATATTTTCTTGGAAGAGGCTACTTCCTATTTCAATTCAATACTAAGGAGGATAAAGACCTGATCTTCAGGAATGGGCCCTATTTCATGGGACCTCAGGGCCTATATCTAAATAAATGGACTCCAGACTTTGATCCAGCTGTGGATGTTCCATCGGCAGTTCATGTTTGGGTTCGACTCCCTAACCTATCGGTTCACTGTTGGAACTGGGATTCCCTTAAACACATTGGCAACACACTGGGAAAGTTCATAGACAGAGCCAACAACAACGATCAATATGATTGCGCCCGGATCTGCGTCGAGGTAGACTTAGAGGTGGGTCTCCCTGAGGCCATCAAAATAAAGGTGGGTAGCTGGACGCATCTTCAAGTGCTGGATTACGAGCAGCTCCCGTTCAAATGTCGCAAATGCCACATCTACGACCATTTTGCTAGAGGATGCCCGAACATAGGTGAAGCAGAAAAAGGAAAGGAGGAAGGATGGAACCAAGTTAAGAGATCAAAGATAAATCACAAGAAATCCGGGGCACAAGGATCTCAACCTACCGCTGCCCAAAATGTATCCTCATCAAGAAGCCAAGAAAATAAGTTCGAGGTCCTAAGCTCTGCGGAAGAAATTCCCAGGGACGAGGAGAGAACTGCCAAATCAGCAGAAAAATCGAACTCAGCAGGAACAAGACCCGAAGAGAGTATCATGGCAAGGGACAAGGAAAAGCAGATAGAAGACTCCGAGGAGGAACATGATTCAGAGGAGTCTGAGGAAGATGGAGAAATCGGAGATACACAGACATCAGTTAGAAGATCTGCAAGGGGCCGAAAATCTGCAAGAGAAAAGAGAGATCAGGAAACCTACAAAGACAAGCTGCAGGGTAGTCAGCCTATGCTAGAAAAGCTCCTTGGCAAGAACTCGAAGACGGTTAAAAATCAAGTTCCTGGCTCCAGGGGAGCCCCTCACCAAAGAAACAAATGATGAAGACCATCTCCTGGAATTGCAGAGGAATGGGGAGTAAAGTAAAGGAAGAAGCAGTGAGAAGTCTCATTAGAAGAGAAACCTCGGACATCCTTCTGATCCAGGAGACCAAAATGGAGGACAATGAGTTCCTTCAAATCAACAAAAAGTTCTGGAAGGGAAGTAGCAGACTAGCAGTATCATCAAGGGGAGCCTCCGGGGGATTGGGCTCTCTCTGGAACCCCCTCAAATACAGCCTGGTCACAGAGGCTCACAATAGCCATTGGCTATTCTTGAAGCTACACTCTATAGATTCAAGGGAGACTATCTGCCTGTTCAATGTCTACGTACCTAATAACATAGGGGAGAAAAGGGAGTGCTGGGATTCCATCAGACAGCTGGTGGAGACTGAGAACCTGGGAAACATCATCATTGCAGGGGATCTAAATCTCACTCTACGCACGGATGAAAAGCGAGGAGGCACAACCGTAAGGGACCCAGCAAGGGAGTGGGTGGAAGATCTCATGCAGGACTGGGATCTACTCGATACCCCTCCAGATAACGGTAAGTACACCTGGACCAATAAGAGAATAGGCCCTGGTCATATTGCTGCTAGACTTGATAGATGCTTGGTGCAGAGCTCTTTTCTTTTGCTTGGTTTAGAATCCAGATTGCACATCCTACCATGTAGTGCCTCAGATCATAAGCCCATTTTGTTAGAGATGACAGGCCACAAGGATCTTGGTCCCATTCCATTCAGGTTCAATTCTCTTTGGGTTAAAGAGCCTGAGTTCTTGAATTTGGTTCAAGACAGTTGGAATTTTCCAGTGAAGGGTTCTCCCTTCTTCATCTGGGAAGAAAAACTTAGAAGATTGAAAGCTGCCCTCAAAACTTGGGCCAAAGGTCTTCCCACTCCTGCAAACGAAATAAAGCAGGCCCAAGATAATCTTAAACAGCATCAAACCCAAAATGAGGATGTAGAAATTACTAAAGAAGTTTTAGATAAGGAGGAGGAGCTTCAACAAATCTATCACAAAGCCTGCCTATCAGAGGAAGAGCATTGGAGGCAAAAATCTAGGAGTTTATGGCTTAAAGCGGGAGATAGAAATTCTGCCTTCTTCCATAAACAAGCTCAAGCAAGGAAAAGATTTAATTCTATAGCAGAAATCAAAGAAGGCAATCTGATCCATAAAGACTTTGAGAGCATAAAGAATGCAGCCTACAATCACTTCAAAAACTTGTATAAAGAAGAGGGTGAGACTGATCCAAAATCCAAATTTCTGGAGGTGATACCCCCAAGGATCTCACCGCTTATCAATCAGCAGCTTGAAAAGAAGATTTCCATCTAAGAAATAAAAGAAGCTCTAGCCAGTATGGAGCCGGACAAAGCCCTAGGCCCGGATGGCTTCACGGCCAGATTCCTCCAAACTTGCTGGCAGATTGTGGAGAAAGATCTCTTTAAGATGATCCTGAAATCACAAAATTGCCAAAAAATTGGGGGCAGCACTAATCCTGCCTTTCTTGCCCTTATTCCCAAGGAAAAGGGTGCAAAATAATTCAATCGGTTTCGCCCAATCTCTCTCTGCAATATTGGATACAAATTAATCACAAAGGTAATTGCAAACAGGCTAACAGGCATCCTTCCAATGATCATACCTGAGAATCAAGGAGGATTTGTTAAGGGGAGACAGATTGTCGATAACTACATCCTGGTGCAAGAGGCAATCCATTCGAGCCAACTTCACAAAGAGAAGGGTATGGTAATTAAATTAGACCTGGCAAATGCCTTTGATTGTGTCAGGCAAAGTTTCCTTTGGGAAGTTTTGAAAAAGTTTGGCTTTGGACTGGGTTTTGTAAACTGGATTCGAGCTAGTATTGCTGACCCATGGATTGCCCCCTTGGTGAATGGGAGAGCAGCTGGCTTCTTCAAAGCATCAAGAGGGCTCAGGCAAGGCTGCCCCCTCTCTCCGCTGCTTTCCGTTCTTCAAGTCTCTACCCTAAGCCTCTTCCTAGATCAGAAATTGGAAGATCAGGAGATTTTGGGGCTTAATAGAGCCAGAGGTGTGAAAAATGTAAACCACACTCTTTTCGCAGATGATACCCTTCTGTTGGGGGCTGCCACAGCTCGATCTGCCATAAGGTTTAAGGAGGTTCTAGATTATTTCAGTGATGCTACAGGAAGCAGTCTAAACAAGGGCAAATGTAAAGCTTACTGCTGGAACATTTCTGCCCACACTCTCTCTATCATCTCCAGAATTCTGGGCTTCGCTACCACCCTCAGCTGGTCCTCATTTATATACTTAGGTCTTCCCATCTTTCGCAATCTGATTTATAACAGAGATTGGGCCCCTCTTTTGGACAAATTCAAGACAAAATTTCAAGCCTGGGGTTTTTCTTGGTTAAACCTTGCAGGCAAACTTATTTTAATCAAATCAGTATTAAGCAGTCTCCCCATTTTCCAATTTTCTGTGCTCCTAGCACCCTCTGGCATCATAAAGAAAATGGAAGCCTACATCCGCAAGTTTTTCTGGAAAGGTGGCAAACTCAATGACAGGAAAATCCCGTTGATCAGTTGGGAGAAAATTTGTATGCCTTTGATGGAAGGAGGCCTTAACATCAAAGATTTTTTCTCTCAAAATATCGCCATGGGGGCCAAGCTCTTCTGGCGAATCATCGCTCCACACCCAGGCTGGGTGCAAAGAGCCCTCTCGAAAAAATATCTCATGGGAAACAGAAAAATATCTCTGGATAATCCTCTTCCCACAACAGGAACGCACTTAGTTAAACGTTGTCACAAAGCAGTGGCTCTTATCAAAGACAGAGCGTTCTGGATACCGGGAAATGGTAAAAACATCAAGATCTGGGATGATAGTATAATGCTGCAACCACCCTTAGCATCGAATAACTCACTGCAAGTGCTGAGACAGTGGATGGATCACGCTGGGTTTAAAACACTGTGGGACATTTCACAGTGGTCTGACAGAACCTGGCAGCGATGGCGCCTACCTCCCGTGCCTCCAGAGCTTGCGCAGGCCAGTCATCTTCTTTTATCTCTGTTACATGGTAAATCGCCCCTACGCACAGGTAAACACGATGCTCGGGGTTGGGGATCCGGTCCAGGTATATACATAGTAGCGCAGGGATATAATTGCCTGCAAGAACGCCCCCATGTTTCCCCCGATCCAACTGTATGGAAGGCGTTGTGGCATCACAAATCTCTGCCAAAGGTCGACATCTTCTGCTGGTTGCTTTGCCATAGAGAAATCTTAACAGATGACAAACTGAAGAAAAAAGGCTTTCAAGGCCCATCCAGATGCCACCTATGCTGCGAAACTGAAGAGAGTGCCCAGCACATCATCCTGGAATGTAAATTTTCTAGAGCAATTTGGCAGATCCTTCTGAATTATTGGAAAATAGAGTTCAATCTCCCTGTCTATATCTCAGACTTATTTGCTAATTGGCACAGCTGTTATCCAGGAACTCTTCCAAAAAACGAAATATTTAAAGCAGCATGGTTCTCCTTGCCAAAATTCATATGCTGGCAAATCTGGCTTGAAAGAAACAGAAGAGTTTTTAGGGATGAAAAACTAAATCCTTAGCTCATCACCATCAAAGTAAAAAACCTCTGGAAAGAAAATTTGGGTGAACAGTTATCGGAAGTCAACTTAAATCAAAAGGATCTAGATTGGGGTGTCTCGTTGGGTCTTCACTTCTCTGGCGAAACAAGGCAGCAAAAGAGCATAAAAGAGTGGCAATTCAGAGGAAACAAGCAAGAACTTTCAGACTTTCTCACCAGACAAGCCAGACACTGCTTATTTTTCGATGGGGCTGTGAAAGGCAATCCCGGTCTGGCTGGGGCAGGAGGAATTATAAAGAACAAGGAGGGCATAACAATGATTAAGTATGCTTGGGGTCTCGGGCATTCAACCAGCATCCAAGCTGAATCCTTGGCACTTCTGCAGGGGCTTAAGCAAGCAAAGGCCACCGGTATTTCAGATTTAAGTGTTATACGAGATTCTCAGTCTATCATCAAAGTTCTAGTGGAAGACTCCTCTCCTACAGATCTTAGATTGGCTAGAGCGATCTTAAGAATTCGAAACATGGCGAAATCTTTTCGAACTGCAAGCTTCCTCCATGTTTTGAGAGAAAACAATAAAGAGGCAGATTCGGAAGCCAACAAGGCGGTGTTGCTTTCAGAAGGCTCCCTTCTGATAGATGAAACTGAGGATTGGGAGTCTATCCCTTAAAGCTGCAATGTTTTTTCGTCTCATTTTTACAATAGTTTGTGTGTTTATATAAACTAGGAAAAATAACAAAGATAGACTTTCTTGTCAAGTGTAAAAATGGTGGATTCCCAAAACTTGGGAACTACGATCAGACCATGGCAGAAAGACTAAGGGCTAGGCCCGACATATTGTAATCTTGGATGGCATTTGGCCACTTTCTAATATAAACTAATAACCGTTCTTGTAAAAAAAAAAAAACATAATGGAGCAACTGAAAGAAAAAAATAAATCAATAATGAATATGTCAAGGCGCATGCTTTGTGAAAATGAGTTTTCTAATGAGTATTGGGTTGAAGCTATCACTACTGCAATATATATTTTCAATAGATATCTGAAAATCAATGTTAAATGTATAGTAGCTCAAGAGGCTTGGGATGGTAAGAAAGTGAAGATCTCTCACTTTTGAATATTTGGTTGTGTAACGTTTACAAATGTTCCAAAGAATCTACAAAAGGAATTTGAAAAAAAAAGTTGAAAACATGTATTTTTAGGCTACAATGAGCAGTTAAAAGCAGATTCTACAATCCACTCGCCAAGAAATCTTTGTTAAGTAAAGATGTTAAGTTCTTCTTCTTAAAAAAAAAAAAAATTGGTTTGAGAAATTGATGAACCTTCAGGTCAATATGTTAATCCACCAAGGATGTTAAGGTTGTTGGTACAAGAAGAGCCACAACACTCTGTAAATGGTAGTTCTTCTAGTAGTGAATCATCATCTTCAACAAATAATTATAAAACTAGAACTATGAGGGATATATGTGAGCAAGAAAATGTTTTTGAGTAGAAAAATATTCCCAACCTTTTTCTTCCATCAACCAAACCACTTTGAAGAGGAAGCTAAAGACGAAAATTGGGTGGATGCAATGAATCAGGAAATCATAGCCATAGAGAAAAAATACTTGGTAACTATTAGGTCTCCCAAAAGACAAAACCAACATTATTATCAAGTGCGTCTATAAGACCAAATTAAATTTAAAATGAAAAAATGAGAAATGTAATGACAAACAATGATAATTTTACCCTCATTATTTATTTTGGTGTAAATATATGCTCATGACTGCTTTTGTGGAATTCGCTATTGATGAGGTAAGAGTTTTTGAAAATGCAGCAAGATGATGGAGCTTAGTGAAATGAAGTCGCCTTCACTAAGTGGGCCTGAAGGCAAATTCTGGCGCAAAATTCTATTTTTAGACATATGGAGCATGGTTCGGGGATTCCAGTTTGAGATTCTTGAAGCATTGGTCATGTTGGTAAAAATAGATGAGACTCTATTTTTTAGGTCGAAGAGGTCGAAGGCTATTTCTAGACTGCCTCTCCTAAAAATAGGGAGGTCAAATATTATTTACCCTTAATAATATTTAGAATATAAACTTCAGTTTACTCTCTTGGAGCACTTCAGTTTGAGCTACGGATGTGGCACATGCAACTGCCAGAAGGAAATACGCTTTTCTTATGGGGTATTGAGCTCATGCATGGTTGACTTCAGTTAGGACTTCAGTGGCAGAAGTTTGGAGGAGATAATGAGACAGATAGTGGAGTTGTGTTTTGTTTAATTTTGTTGAACAGTTGAGATTAGTTTAACTAGCTAATCAATTAGTTATGAGTGGAGTGAATTAAATATTATTTAACTCATTAATTAGTAACTCATTATTCAACTCAAGAACACATCAGTTCACTACAGTGCATGATCAGTTCAGTGGAGACCAGTGAAAGAGGTAGATGAAAGGGTGGAGTTAGCTATCAGTGGCGACATCAGTTGTGCATGAGATTTGCACCACACTTGGATGATTTTTCCATGACAATTGCGCAGTCAAGCCAAGGAGATTCGAACCTTGGATCTCTATATAGACATGCCTGGATTGCGCAATAGAGGCAAGGCAATTGGCGGTGAGTTTTGAACCAGTAACCTGTTCAAAACTGAGCTAGATTGTGGGTAACTGTATGAGAAAGTACTGAGTACTTGTGAGGAGTATTGTACTGAGTTTGTTACTTGATTTCTCCTTTATAATATACACAATAGCTGCGGGGTTTTCAGCTATAAGCTTTCCCCATACATACTGTGTTAATGTGTATGATGATTTGATGTGTTATCGCTTGATTTTATTTTCGCATGTTTGATGATCTGAGTGGAAGAGATTATGTGTTGCATATAAATTCGAATTGTATGTGATCAGGATAGTCTCGGTGGATAATTGATCATTATTCAGCAAATTTCTACATGGTATCAGAGCTATTGAAGCAAATATTGATCATCACAATGATTACAAACTTATTTCGGTAGACAGAGTCTGCATGCGGGCCAGGTAGCCTCCGGATTCATCTTTCTTCGGAAAGTGAAAGGTCTGGTAAATGCCCCTTGCAGTCGATCTCCGTGCTAGAAATAATTTGTTCTCACAGATCTAGAGCGGTTGAGCTTTGAGGTGGAATTCGAAATTTTGCAGCAGTTTTGTTTTCTTGGTGCCGGTGTTGAAAATGTCTTTCAACGGTTTGCGACTCGAATATGCTCTTGAAGGCAATTCGAATTATGTTGCATGGAAGGATCGCATGGAAGCAGTATTAGAAGATAATGGTCTGAAGGAGTTCGTAGATACGGATGTCCAAAAGCCCACTGATCTTGCTGAAGTCGATGCATGGCAAAAGAAGATGGCGAAGTGTCGAAGGATCCTGTTGGAGGGCGTCAAGGATCATATTGTATCCAGCCTGCATGGAAAGGCTTCTCCATATTTAATGTGGAAAGCTTTGACGGATCTGTTCCAGAGTAAGAGCGACCAAAGGAAGCTGGCGCTCAAAGATAAGCTCAGGAACATCAAGATGGAGAAAGGCGACAGTATCGCCAAATACCTCACGAAGTTCACTCAATGCAGAGATGAGCTGGGAAGTGTGGGGGTGACTGTCGAAGACGAGTACATGGTCGACCTGGCTCTCCTTGGTCTTCCGAAGGCTTGGCACTCATATCAAGATAGTGTCAATGGTCGAGAGAAGCTGCCAGGATGGGAGCGCCTTTGGGCGGATCTCATGCAGGAGGAGATAAGGAGGACTACTCGAGATGGATCTTCATCAAAGGGAGCTGATGAAGAAAACTGCGCTTTGGTTGCCAAAGCAAAGAAGGGGAAGGGTAATAAAACCTCTCATTCTGGTGCAAAGGGCAAGAAGCAGGATATGGCGAAAGTGAAGTGTTTTCATTGCCATGATCACGGACATTATGCTACCAATTGTCCGAAGAAGAAGAAAAACAAGCAAGCGGGAAGATCTGCAGATGGAGAAGCTTTGGCTTCACAGTTCGAGCTTGAATTTTCACTGATCGCATGCTTGGTTTCAAGTGTGATGGGATCGGTGTGGTTCTTGGACAGCGGTGCGTCATTTCATATGATGGGAGATCGGGAGTTGTTCTCAGATCTGGAGAACAAAGATTTGGGTGTGCACATCGAGATGGGCGATGATGGTAGATACAGTGCGACTGGTATCGGTATCGTATCCTTTCAGAGGGAGTCTGGTAAACCCTTTGTATTAAAGGATGTCATGCATGTACCTGGATTGAAGAAGAACCTGATTTCAGTAGCGATGTTGGAGGATAAAGGGTATGATGTGGTCTTCAGCGTAGCCTACCAACGCGGTAAGATGCAGAACCGGGACCGGGGTTCGAACCCGGGGCCTCTAGAACCTTTATCGATTGCAGGTAGATGGGTGCGCAGCAATGGCAGGCAAGGCAGAAGGAGTGGTGAGCCGGGATGATGGCGAGTTGTGGCACCAGAGATTGGGCCACCTTCTGTAGGCTTTGAAGGGTGCGGCTTCGAATTTCTGTAGGCTTCTAAGGGCACTCTTGGCGGTCGAGATGGGTGCAGGGGGTGTGCTGGGGGTATGTAAGCCACCTTTCATGAGAAGGATAGTCGCTTACAGCGATCCTTGAGAAGAGTTACACGAACGTGTGTGGTCCTTTCCCCTCGGTTGCTTCGACGACCAAAACACAGGTATTATGTGATTTTTGTTGATGATTTCTCTCGAAAGTGCTGGATCTTCTTCATGCCGAAGAAGAGCGATACATTCGCGAAGTTCTGTGAGTTTAAAGCACTGGTCGAGAAGGAGTCGGGGAAGAAGGTGATTGCTCTGAGGAGTGATAACGGTGGTGAATTCATCTCAGCTGAATTCAAGGAGTTCTGCAGCGCAGAAGGGATTCGGAGAGAGCTCATCGCACCCCATAACCCACAGCAGAACGGGGTGGCTGAGCGGAAGAACAGAACGATCGTGGGTGCTTCACGGGCGATGTTGCATGATCAGGGCCTACCCCTTCACTTGTGGGCTGAGGCATGCAATACAGCAGTGTATGTGCAGAACCGTTGTCCTCACAAGGTTCTTGGCATGAATACACCGGAGGAGGCTTATTCTGGCAAGAGGCCTGATATTTCCCATTTGCGGATTTTTGGTTCTCCTGTCTACATGCATGTGACGAAGGATGCGAGAAGGAAGTTGGATCCAACTGTTGAGGTTGGAATATTTGTGGGGTACACTGATACACCTCACAACTACCAGGTGTATTTGTCAGACAGTCGCAAGACTGTTGTGCGACGGGATATAAAATTTCAGGAGGAGAAAGCCATGCAGTGTTCGCTTGAGAGGGAGCTACACTTGCATGCAGATGAGGAGCTGTTAGTTCCTAAGAAGGAGCTTCTGGATGTGGATCAGCCACAAGAGGAGGTTCGGGGAGGTGGAAGAGGCCACCCGAGGGCAGCGCCAACCATCAGAGGGTGCATGCGCACTACAGAAGCTGAGCGACTAGCTCGAGATGCAGAGAAGGTTGTAGGACCACCTACAACACAGCGCAGACAGAGGCAGTCACCGGATCGGTACACTGGATACATGGCTCTTGTGAGTCGATGTGTTGTGACGGAGCCATCCTCTTTTGAGGAAGCTGTGGAGGAACCCGCATGGGTTGATGCCATGATCGAAGAATATGATTCGATCGTCAGGAACAGTGCATGGGAGATTGTCCCAAGACCGGTTGGGAAATTAGTGGTGGGTTCGCGATGGATCTACAAGGTGAAGCAGGCAGCTGACGGGAGTGTGGAGAAGTACAAGGCGAGATTTGTCGCCCGTGGCTTCTCACAGATCGAGGGGATTGACTATGAGGAGACTTTTGCACCTGTCGCAAGGTACTCTTCCATACGGACGATCCTTGCTCTCTCAGCGCAGATGGGGTGGCACATTCATCGGATGGATGTGAAGACTGCGTTCCTCAATGGAGTTATTGAGGAGGAGGTGTACATAGAGCAGCCTGAAGGTTTTGAGATCTTCAGCAGTGAGTCGCATGTGTGCCGACTCAAGAGAGCACTGTACGGGCTGAAGCAAGCACCTCGTGCTTGGTACACTCGGATAGATAGCTACTTCATCGGGCTTGGATTCTCCAAGAGTGAGGCGGATCCAAACCTGTACCAGATTGTGGTGGAGGGGAAGCTGTTGATCATCGTACTGTATGTAGATGATCTGATTTTGACTGGCGATGAGGAGTTGATACTTTCATGCAAGGAGGATCTTGCACGAGAGTTCGAGATGAAGGACTTGGGCATCCTTCATTATTTCCTGGGATTGGAGATTTGGCAGCGCAGTGGAGGACTGTTTGTTTCTCGGGGCAAGTATGCCCGGGAGATTCTGGAGAGGTTCAACATGCAAGGCTGCAAGCCTGTTGACACTCCTCTTCCTGGTGGTTGGAGGAAGGAGGATGCTACTTCAGCGGAGGTAGTGGATGCTACTATCTATCGACAGTTGGTGGGGTCGCTTATGTATCTGGTCAATACACGACCCGATATATGCTATGCAGTTAACCAGCTTTCGCAAGCTATGGTTAAGCCTACCAAGCTCTTTTGGAAGGCAGGAAAGCATGTATTGCGTTATATCAGAGGCACATCGGGATATGGATCATGGTATAGACATGAGGATCAGTTGAGGCGGCATGGCTTCACGGATTGGTATCATCATATCAGAGATTGTGTTCAGCGGAGAATCATGATGCTTTCATATGTTCCCACGGAGGATCAGGATGCCGACATCCTGACGAAGGCGCTCACCAGGAGCAAGTTTGAATTCCACAGAGGTAGGATAGGGGTTGCAGATAATCCATATCTTGCTGAGAGGGAGTGTTGAAAATGCGGCAAGATGATGGAGCTTAGTGAAATGAAGTCGCCTTCACTAAGTGGGCCCGCAGGCAAATTCTGGCGCAAAATCTATTTTTAGACTATGTCTATTTTTAGACATATGGAGCATGGTTCGGGGATTCCGGTTTGAGATTCTTGAAGTATGTGTCATGTTGGTAAAAATAGATGAGACTCTATTTTTGAGGTCAAAGAGGTCGAAGTCTATTTTTAGACTGCCTCTCCTTAAAACAGGGAAGTCAAATATTATTTACCCTTAATAATATTTAGACTATAAACAGCAGTTTACTCTCTTGGAGCACTTCGGTTCGAGCTACAGAAGTGGCTCATGCATCTGACAGAGGAATCACGTGGTTCCCAAGGGTTTGATGGCATCATGCATGGTTGACTTCAGTTGGACTTCAGTGGCAGAAGTTTGGAGGAGTTAATGAGACAGCTAGTGGAGTTGTGTTCTGTTTATTTTTAGTTGAACTAGTTGAGATTAGTTTAACTAGCTAATCAATTAGTTATGAGTGGAGTGAATTAAATATTATTTAATTCATTAATTAGTAACTCATTATTCAACTCAAGAACACATTAGTTCACTACAGTGCATGATCAGTTCAGTGGAGACCAGTGAAAGAGGTAGATGAAAGGGTGGAGTTAGCTATCAGTGGAGACATCAGTTGTGCATGAGATTTGCACCACACTTGGAGGATTCGTCCATGACAATTGCGCAGTCAAGCCAAGGAGATTCGAACCTTGGATCTCTATATAGACAAGCCTGTATTGCGCAATAGATGCAAGGCAATCGGCGATGAGTTTTGAACCAGTAACTTGTTCAAAACTGAGCTAGATTGTGGGTAACTGTATGAGAAAGTACTGAGTACTTGTGAGGAGTATTGTACTGAGTTTGTTACTTTATTTCTCCATTATAATATACACAATAGCTGTGGGGTTTTCAGCTATAATCTTTCCCCATACATACTGTGTTAATGTGTATGATGATTTGATGTGTTATCACTTGATTTTATTTCCGCATGTTTGATGATCTGAGTGGAAGAGATTATGTGTTGCATATAAATTCGAATTGTATGTGATCAGGATAGTCTCAGTGGATAATTAATTATTATTCAACAAATTTATACAAGAGTGACTTTGACTGTACCATGCTCAAGGAACTATTGAAGGACGAGAACAAAGATTATACTTGATATATACTAACCCTCAAACAAGTGAATAAAGATAACCAAAATATGAACTTTATTTTCTTTGAAGTTTACACTTATCTCCTGTGGAAGTTTTGCAAGTTATATGTGGAAAATTCTGTGAATAATACAAAATTTCAAGCATAAGTTCTATATAAAAATGTGAAAGTTCTGAATTTATAAATGCAGAGTTATGAAGCAGAATAATGAAAAGTTATGAAGCACTCAGACACAAAATTATGTGACATATGCAAAGTTTAGGGCTGAGGAAGATGATCAAAATTGGTCATCCTGGAGGCCTACATGTGCAAAGCCTGAAATCTATATAAGCTACAAGAAGAACATGTATGCCATATTATGAATAAATATATGATTAAGCCATCCAAATATTCTAGTACAAAAGACATTCAAACCATATAGTACACCATACTAGTACGATATACGAATTATTAATGGAAACATTCTCTATGGCATAAAATTTTGAACAAATAGCCCAAGGATGTGACATGCAACTTCTATGTGGTACAAAATTTAGTGGCACTTTATCTCTGGATCATAATTTTTCTAAGTGGAATTTGAGTTCTATTTTAATGCATGTCTCTGAGATCCAAACGTTTGTTTGACAATACAAGTTAGGGAAATGTAATTCAAAGATTAGAGGAAACATCTAAACTTCTTATCCATTGTCAATACAACTAGAACTCACCATCAAATAAATATGAGACATTAAGGATATATTTAGAGGTATATAGTTCTATGGTTTTACAAAATGACATGAGGGGAGTTACTCTTCAATTTTGATATGCACAACTTTTTTCATCTATGTTACACAATTATGTGTCACATTCATCTATCAGTAGTCCGTATTCATACATAAAAGAAGGATGAACTACATCATGAAGTTGACCTGTGTAATACTAAATTCTAAAACTAATCCTTTATAGACAACATAAACTAAGAAAAACAATGATTCTTATGGCTCAAAGGAAAATTATGTGGTTTCTATCCTATCTTGAAGGACAGAGATCAATGTTCGACCTCTTAAAGACCACATGAAGATCTATTTTCACTCTTGCATACATAATTGAATAAGAAATTTTAATTTAGTAAGCATATATCTTTCAAGCAACCCCAAGAAGTTACAATGTAGTACCATACCCAAAAGAAATAATGAAAAAAATGTAAAGCTAAAAATATGTATGTATAAACTATTTTCATTCACAAGCAATGTTCTATAGTAGTAATGCTAAAATAACAATGTTTTGAAAAATAGTAATGCATCATAGAAAGGGTCTATGTAGATATACTTGAGAAATCATTATAATCTCAAATATTTTCTTGCATATCAAGACTAAGATACTGAAATAAAGGAATGAAATGAATTTTACATAGAAAAATTTCTAATGGATTTTTTTAGGGTTTTTATTTGTAGAACTTGCAATTTGTAACTTGACATATTGAAGACTCTTGGAATCTAAGGTTTGTAAACTCTAGCATAGTTTTGACGAAGAATTACCCTAGGAACAAATCCCTATCTAGTCATTTCCATTATAAGAGGTAGATCTAACCCTTGATGATAATTGCATTATAATAATATAATATTAAGGTTGTTAAATATTTCTAAGATTAATAGAGATCTAACCCTTCTCAAAATATAAGTACTCTACATCTACTTAATTACTACTACAACTATTATCTCTATAAATTTCCTTTTGCTCTTTCATGATCTTCTAAATCTTGCAGAACAAGACAAGAATTATCTAAACTTGATTAACAAATGGAAGAATTGGAAGAATGCAACAAATAAAAAAGACTTCTTTGAATCCTAATCTACGTAAATGAACAAGGAGAAAGCAGTTTAATGTATGCATCAAATAAGTTGATAATATGACACGAATTTTACTTACCTAAACTAAAAAGAGTGAGTTGTATGATCTTTAATGCATACAATATTAATTAAGTTTCAAGAATAACCTAAAGAAGTTTATGGTCAAAAGACAAGATGACTAGTCTAGGACAATATCCTGTAGAAAGAAGTTGAAGAGTTATGATATCATTATATGAACAATAGATTGGATCAATCTAGGAACAAATTGATTAATATTAATGATTTTGATAAAGATATTAGTAATGATTGTAAGCTGATATAATTTCTTAGAAAAATGAGAAATACATTTTTTTCTACAAAGGAAGAATATGTGAAGTCTTGTAGCCATGAATTCTAGCTTCATAAGGTGTTTGATGAACTACTAGATGATATGTTGGATTGAAATTTGTTGTGAAACCAACTCCAAAAATAGAACAAAACAGAGATCAGCGCCTTAGAAATCAGCCACTTCGAGGGGGAAACCTCCAATACATTGCATAAATGAACAATTCTTGGATGATACAAATGACAAAACATCCTTTTTATATATAGGAGTCCATGGGGCCACAATGTAATCCTAGCCGACCTAACAATAATAATTTAAGGGCACAATAATAACAATATGGGGGTTACAAAAATAACAATAAGGGGGTTACACTAACAACAATAAGGGACTATACTAGTAATATAGGGACCTAACATGCTCCTCTCCTTCAAAAAAGTGTTGTCCTCAACTCTTGAGTAGCTCCGGGTGCTTTTGTATAAAATTCTCATCCTCCCATGTAGAATCTTCAGTGGGTAAGTTCTTCCATTTGATGAGATACTCTGAAATTGATCGATTTTGTAGTTGTCAAGTTCTTATTTCTGTGACTGCTTCAGGTTCCAATGTGGTTTTCCATTCCTCATCAAGTTTTGGCAATATCGTTTGCACTAGAAGTTTGTCCTCGATAACCTTTTTTAAATATGAAACATGGAAAACTGGATGCACTTGCGAAGAAGCAGGAAGCTCCAATTTGTGTGCCATAGTACCAATCTTTTGCAAAACCTTGTAAGGACCATAGTACTTTGGTGATAATTTATTATCCTTCTTAGCTTGCTTGAGGGACATTTGTTTGTATGGTTGTAGCTGTAAAAATACCTAGTCTCTCACATCAAAACTTATCTCACTGCAATGTTGATCTGCCTGTTGTTTCGTTCGATTTTGTGCCAAATTTAGGTTATCCTTTAAGAGTTGAAGAAATTCTTTTTGATGCTCGATGTGATCCTCCATTGCTTGAACCCTAGAATTTTTCCTTAAAGAAGATGTGATAGAAGGTGGATGATATCCATAAAGTGCCTATTGTGAAACCAACTCCAAAAATAGAAGAAAAGAGATATCAATGCCTTAGAAATAAGACACTTCGAGGGGGAAACCTCCAATACATTACATGAATGAAAAATTATTGGATGATACAAATTACAAAACCTCCTTTCTATATATAGGAGTCCATGGGGCCATAATGTAATCCTAGTGGGGCCACAATGTAATCCTAGCCGACCTAACAATAATAATTTAAGGGCACAATAAAAAAAATAATGGGATTATAGGGGTACAATAATAACAATAAGGGGGTTACACTAACAACAATAAGGGACTATACTAGTAATATAGGGACCTAACATGCCCCTCTCCTTCAAAAAAATTTTGTCCTCAATGCTTGAGTAGCTCTGGGTGCTTATGTATAAAATTCTCATTCTCCCATGTAGAATCTTCAGTGGGTAAGTTCTTCCACTTGATGAGATACTTTGAAATTGATTGATTTCATAGCTGTTGAGTTCTAGTTTCCGTGACCGCTTCAGGTTCCAATATGGTTCTCCCTTCCTCATCAAGTTCTGGCAATATCGTTTGAACTGGAAGTTTGTCCCCGATAACCTTTTTTAAGCATGAAACATGGAAAACTGGATGCAATCGCGAAGAAGCAGGAAGCTCCAATTTGTGTGCCATAGTACCAATCTTTTGCAAAACCTTGTAAGGACCATAGTACTTTGGCGATAATTTATTATCCTTCTTAGCTTGCTTGAGGGACATTTGTTTGTATGGTTGTAGCTGTAAAAATACCTAGTCTCCCACATTAAAAATTCTCTCACTGCGATGTTGATCTGCCTGTTGTTTCGTTCGATTTTGTGCCAAATTTGGGTTATCCTTTAAGAGTTGGAGAACTTCTTGTTGATGCTCGATGTGATCCTCCACTGCTTGAACCCTAGAATTTTCCCTTAAAGAATATGTGATAGAAGGTGGATGATATCCATAAATTGCCTATTATGAAACCAACTCCAAAAATAGAATAAAGGAGATATCAATGCCTTAGAAATAAGCCACTTCGAGGGGGAAACCTCCAATACATTACATGAATGAAAAATTATTGGATGATACAAATTACAAAACCTCCTTTCTATATATAGGATTCCATGGGGCCATAATGTAATCCTAGTGGGGCCACACTGTAATCCTAGCCGACCCAACAATAATAATTTAAGGGCACAATAATAACAATATGGGGGTTACAGGGGTACAATAATAACAATAAGGGGGTTACACTAACAACAATAAGGGACTATACTAGTAATATAGGGACCTAACATGCCCCTCTCCTTCAAAAAAGTGTTGTCCTCAATGCTTGAGTAGCTCTGGGTGCTTATGTATAAAATTTGCATCCTCCCATGTAGAATCTTCAGTGGGTAATTTATTCCACTTGATGAGATACTCTGAAATTGATCGATTTCATAGCTGTTGAGTTCTTCTTTCCGTGACCGCTTCAGGCTCCAATATGATTTTTCCTTCCTCATCAAGTTATGGCAATATTGTTTGAACTGGAATATTTTCAGCTGTAACCTTCTTTAAGCATGAAACATGGAAAACTAGATGAACCCGTGAAGAAGCAGGAAGCTCCAATTTGTATGCCATAGTACCAATCTTTTACAACACCTTGTAAGTACCATAGTACTTTGGCGATAATTTATTATCCTTCTTATCTTGCTTGAGGGACATTTGCTTGTATGGTTGTAGCCGTAAAAATACCCAGTCTCCTACATCAAAACTTCTCTCGCTGCGATGTTGATCTGCCTGTTGTTTCATTCGATTTTGTGCTAAATTCAAGTTATCCTTTAAGAGTTGGAGAACTTATTGTTGATGCTCGATGTGATATTCCACTACTTGAACCTTTGAATTTTATCTTAAAGATGATGTGATGGATGGTAGATGATATCCATAAAGTGCCATAAATGGGGTCATTTTTGCTGCAGTATGGAAGGAAGTGTTATACCACCATTCAGCGAGAGGTAACCATTTGACCCATTGTGTTTGTTTATCAGATACAAAACAACGAAGATATCCTTTCAAAAATTTATTTACTATCTCAGTTTGACCATCGGATTAAGGATGATAAGATGATCTATGAGCTAATTGAGTACCCAAATAAGAAAATAACTTCGTCCAAAAATTTCCAGTAAAAATGGGATCTCTGTCGCTCACAGTAACCCTTGGGTTTCCATAAATGTAGTAGCAACTGTACTTGCTTTAAATGGATGAGATAATGCACAAAAGTGTGCATACTTGGTAAGTCTATCAACTACCACCATGATGACACTCTTTCCTTCAGACTTAGGTAAAATTGTGATAAAATCCATTGAAATCTCCTCCCCACATTGACTTGGAATGGATAAAGGTTGTAGAAGACCCGACGACTTAATTGTCTCAACTTTATTCTGCTGGAAAACCAAAAATTCCGCCACAAACTTTTGAATATCAGATTTAAGGCCATCCCAAAAAAATCTTTCTTCACCCTGTGGTAAGTTTTTAAAAATCCTGAGTGTCCTCCTAAAGGAGAAGTGTGAAATTCCAAAATAATATTTTGTTTTAGTTAGGAATTCTTACAAAGATATAAGCGATCCTTGTACCATAAGGAATCATTTTTCCAACTAAATGTATCAGGTGTACTAGGATCTTGCTGCAACTTTTGAATGACTGTCCACCCTTCTTCGTCCTTCTTCCATTCATCTCTTGCCTCGGTTATCCAATCTGGTTGGATAATAGAAATGGCACAAAGAAATCATTCCACATCTTCTTTCTTTCTTAAGAGTGCATCTGCAACAACATTTAGCTTCCCTTTTTTGTAGATTATTTCAAATTCATAACCCAACATATTTGTGACCCATTTTTTATTCTCTTCTGAAGATAGTCTTTCTTCCAAAAAGTGTTTAAGACTATCATGATCAGTTTTTACCTTGAAGTGTCTTTCCATTAGGAAAGTTCGCCATTTCTTTAGTGCATGCAGTATTGCTAACATTTCCTTCTCATAAATAGGTTTCTGTAAATAATTTCCTTTGATTGGACGACTTTAAAAAGAAATGGGTCTTCCTTCTTGCATTAAAACAACACAAATTCCATTTCCTGATGCATCACATTCCACAATAAAGGTTTTTGTGAAGTATGCCATAGCTAAGACCGGTGCTAGGCACATTGCCTCTTTAAGATGTTCAAAGGCCTTAGTTGCTTCATGATTCCATGAAAATGCATCTTTCTTCAATAATGTTGTTAGAGGTGCTACTATTCTCCCATAATTCTTAACAATCTTGCGATAATAACCTGTTAAGTCGAAAAATCCTCGCAACTGCTTTATGGTTGTGGGGACTTTCCATTCCTTAATGGCTTTAATTTTGTTTGGGTCTACCTTAACACCCTTTCAAATCAGAAGGGGTTTTTCCAAGGGGCTACTGATATGGCTAGAGAGAGACTCAAGGTCCAGTGATCGGACCCAAGGGAGGGCAGGATTTCTTCTTCCACATTTGGATATTTTAACATGAGTTGATTTGAAATTAGAAATCAATCCAACCAACAATCAACTTGGTGATCATCGTCCTGCCCGGTGTTCGATGTGTGAAGATTGTGGTTGGGTGAGATCTCAACCATGTGAAGATCCTCTATTGTTTTGTTAAAGGTCGTGGAAGAGGGGTCAAGTATTTTGATGCCACCTCTTTTCTCTTCCAGGCTACGAATCATGTTGAAATCACCTCAAATAATCCAATATTTTGTGGCCCAGAAGTGACCCAGGGTGTGGATATGTGAGAGGAAGATATCTTTGTCATGCAGGGAGAGAGACCATATACAACTGTGAGACTAGTCCATTCATTTGATCTGATCGATCTGGAGGAGGCAAAGAGGGTGAATCAGGAGCTGACCCAATCTTTAAAATATACTTTTTCAGGATACAACATGATTGCAAGACCTCCCACCACCCCAATTGCATCTACACACACAAATTCACTATGCCTCCAACAACAATGACTATTTTCAATGACTTTGTTAGCTATAATTTTTGTTTCTTGTAAAAGAATGATATCTGATTTATAATTGGCTATCTTGTCTTGTAGGGATTATAGATTACCTTTGTTGTTGAAGTCTCAGATATTGCATGAGATGATCTTCATTAAGAGGGAGGGATGGATATGGGGAAGTAATCTGCCAATTGCCCCACTTGTCATAAATTCAACAACAATTCACCTGCTTCTCGTATTACTTCTTTATTGTTCTTCCTACCCTTCTTGCCCTTGTCAAGGCCTCCTGGATCACAGATGGTAAGGGCTAAGAGGTTTCTCTCTTTTCTTGTCCCCCTCAAATATGGTTATTACTTTCATGATTTTGAAGTCGATTGGGCATAGAGATTTCCAAAGTGTTTCAATTGGTTCACTGTGATATTTTTGACAACTAATTTGACCCATGTTTTTAATATATCTAGCATTTTCTTCCCCTCGGCTCCTAATATTTTTTTTTTGTCTTCTATTTCTAGGATTTTTCTGGTGTGCAAAAGAATATCCTTCACTCTTAGGCCATTCTTATTATATTCTGGAATTTTCCACTTGGTTTTAATCTTATCCCCTTGCAAAGGGGTCTGCTTATTGACTTTCATGGCCTAAAGTAGTATCTGCGTGGAGGGTAGGGCATCCGTCGGGTGGTCTGGATCTTGATCCAGTGACGCCAAAGATGCGAAGTAGATTCTAGAACTAAGGGCCAATGAATTCATCGGATACTTAGAGGCAACCATCGATTGGGGCTGAGATGGCTCTGGGGCAGGGGGAAGGATGCCGTCAAATGTTATTGAGTGAAATTTAGATGGGACCAACGACAACCTACATGCTGGAAACCATCTTCGTCTCTCTAATGGGTTGCACACTGTTCTTCTTCCATGATCATCTAGGGGCATTCATGAAAGAGATGACCATATTCATGACATCGTCGGCATTTAAATGGGACATGTTCATATTTTAGAGATTGGTTCTAGGGATAATCATGGTAGATCAACTAGATGGATTACAAAAGTGGTTGTGATATGTTCATCTGTACGCAGATTCGGTAAAAACTACATTGTGTCGATGTTTAATGATATATGAAGCCTTGAACAACTAGCCAATGGAGTTACCTATCCCTTCCAAGATATCAGGTTCCCAGAAATCGTCAGGGAGCCAATAGAGATAAAACCAAACCGGGACCTCCTGAAATTCTTCCTTGTCTAGGTTGTAGCATTCCTCCTAATAACATAAGAATAATCCTATGGTGTCCATAAAGTATGGCCCGTTCTCGAAGATGTGTTTCTCATCTTACATATATTTAAAAATGACCATAAAAAACCCTTTTTCCCAGAGAGGAAGCTCAAATTTCCCTCACAGTACCCATTTGTGTTGGATCCACATCATAATGTCTTGCTCCTTCGGCCAAATGCCCAAAAATTTCCAGATCATGGCGTGAGCATTCATATATTGATTGGCCTTCTCTGTGAAGTTATTTGGGATGATAAACTTTAGATTAATTGCTAACTTGGGGAGACATTGAATATTTATTCTTTGGATTGTGTTTGCAACCCCATGGTGAGGGTTTCTTTAGCTGTCGAGGATGAGGAGGTTTCGCCTGCATGGGGTTTTCTCCCTTGGACGAAAGGTGTGCATTTTACTGCATCCCTGAATGATTGAGGCGAGGGGCTGCTCATTGCAGCGTCTTCTGCCCCACCAGAGCAGGAGAGGCTACAGGATTTGTCAGAGGTTATGGGGAGGCAAGATAGGGACGACCAGTTTTAGACGATCAGACAACAATATTTAGAAACCCTAGTACCAATCATTTGGTTGTTAATATTAAACTTTTAATATTATTATAATAGTAATATAAAATAAGTATCAGTATATTATTAATAATTATTATTATTATATTGTTGTCAAGTCCCACTGGCACAACCAGTTGAGGATTGGTCTCGTTAGCAAGGCGACCTAGGATAAAACCTCACGAGGGGTCATTGTGCTCGGTGCTAGGGGGAAGAAACATGCTAAAAAATCTAGTCAACTTTGGTCTGGTGTGGCCCAGGCCGCTTGTGATCCCTGGGTGATTTTGAAGGATTAGATTCCCTTAGTTTGTGGTTTATCAAGCCACAGGTCAAGCCTAGAGGATCACACACAACTTAACAAACAAACAAACAAAATTTATAGTATTATTCATATAAATATTTAATAATATTAATACTAAATTATAATAATATTAATATATTTTATTATAATATTTTAATGTTATTTTATTATATATTTGTGACTGTAAAAAGAGTGAGAAACAACGGGAAAGAAAAAAATTCTAGATAAAAAGGAAACAAAGAGAAAGAAACCTAGATGGAAAAGAAAAATGGAAAAGAACTTCTATTTATAAAGAAAAAATACATAAATACATACCATGTTGTGCCATGTACACACATCCAAGTTCATGGGAAAACATGCCAAAATAAAACTAATTATAATATCATGTTTTATTACTAACTATACCACTATATCTTTTGGCTTTTCCTTGTGACTATATTAATTTAGTATTTTAGTTTTTAATTCTATAAAGAGTAAGTAAGGTCATTTGATTTTTTTAACCTAAGTAAATTTATTTGTAGATATTTTTTAAAATAAATTTGTAGAAATTGTTTAGAATAGTAAATTTGATTTGTATAATTTGCAATATAAACTAAATGTTAAAATACTTTTAAGTTTGAGTTGTATAATTTATAGTATCTAAATATTTATAAATATAATTAATCTATTTAATGCATTCAAAAACACATTATCACAATCTCAATCAAGAAAAAAATTAGATTGTGTTGCATAATTTTATGAAACGTAATTGATGTAAGATATACTTAGTGTTCCTTATCAATATCTCGAGTAAGATATTGATGTAATTTGTATGAATTGTTTAGAATAGTAAGCTTGATTGATATAATTTGCAATATAAACTAAATTTTACACTACTTTTAAGTTTAAATTGTATAATTTATAGTATCCAATTATTTATAAATATAGATAATCTAATGCATTCAAAAACACATTATCACAATCTCAATCAAGAAAAAATTTAAATTGTGTTGCATAATTTTATGAAACATAATTGATGTAAGATATAATTTAGATTGTGTTGCATAATTTTATGAAACGTAATTGATGTAAGATATATTTAGTGTTCTACTTCATTATCTTGAGTAAGATATTCATCTACTTCACTCTTTTAGTAAGCTAATTTCTATCATGTAAACATCACATGTAAAACAATTTGGTCCACATATAATCCTCCATGGTCCACAACATGTCTTTTATATTGTCTTTTATATTTTAGGCCCATTTCTAAATTCTTGCAGTCTCTTCTCCATTAAAAATATATCTAGACATTGTACGGAAGAAACAAGGACAATGATAATTATCATATTATTACTATCTCATTATAATATTATTATTATATTATATTAAAATACTACTATTACATTATAATTATATTATTTTACTACTATATTACAATATATTAATAATAGACATTTATTAATATAACGTGCTTTATTTTAAGTTTTTGTTTTCATGTTTTTTAAAGTTGATCTTACTTTTAGCTTTCACTCTGTTTAAAAACAAATTGAAATGTGTATTTTACTCTGTATTTAATAATATTTTAAAATGTTTTGAACATTAATATTTTAATAATATTTGAGGAGTATTATTATTTTAATATATTATAATTGTATTATAAAATAATTGTCGATATATTATTATTATTATTATTATTATTATTAATTATGTCATAAAGTGTTTTTTTTCAAAAGAAATCTCCTACAGTTACTTGTGGATCTGTCTCCATTGTCAGATCATTTGTTACATGATTGAAATGTCATCCACCGTTTAATCTCATCAAGGTCCATCGACTTTTATTTATCCTAAGTTGAAGTGTGACTCTTGGGATGGGGTCCCCTGAGGTCAATTTTTTTGTATAATTTTGGTTAACTTATGTTGAAACGTGTTGCGCGCAGAAGTCAAGGGGTTTTGGGGTGGGTCGAAGCTCCTTTATAATTGTAATGGGTAAAAAGGGAAACCATGAGTCTAAAACCATGGTTTGAGACCATGGTATGTTTGCGTCAAAGTCATATAAATATGTAAGGGTTGAGTCGAGGAATGATATATTATCTAATTCAAGTTAAGTTTTAGCGACGTTTATATTGATGTTTTGATATAATTTGTATTATATATGGGTAGAAATACTCTTCTTAGTTGTGTGCACAGAAAGCTAGTCTTGAGTTGTGTGCAAGGACTTTGTTACTGTGCACGCAGACGAAAGGAAATGTATTGGGTTAAATATTGATTAATAAAGAAGAATTTTTGGCGAAATCTGTTGCAATTTATGTGTTTATGCATGGCTATGTTAATTATCTGTTGATATGTTTATGTTGAATGTGCATTTATCCGAGTTAATTTTCTATGAAAATATCATTGTGTTCATGTAAGGGTTACATTTAGGTTAATTATTTTACTGGAACTTTCCATGCGATTTTGCAAGTATTTTTTTTTCTCTGATAAGATAAATTTGACTGAAGTATAATAATCTGTTAGTGCATATAAGTTAAGGGTTTCATCCGTGCTTAGATCTAGTCTCTATGGAGTTTTGTGCAGGCTGATAAGCCTTAGATCAGATAGGTAGGGTTAATTCGCACATCAAGCGTTCCCTAAGGGTGCGGAAATCTGGTTCCAACACACCCCCATACTGCTTCGGCTGAGACTTTTGTTTGCGCAAGCAGATCATTGCAGAAAGGGCCAGTAGTTGGAGGGTTTTGTTGGTTGTGAAAAAAACTTTGAACCTAGGTCAACACCCCTCAAGCCAGCAATGACTATCTTACAAGTGCTAAAACCTAATCGATATGTTTCTTCATGGACTCCTTACATGCTAGAACAGTTGGTAATCATAGCTTCTTATTCAATTTATATATTATTAACTCAATATTCTGTGGGTCATGTGAATAGTTCTTCATTTGCGCAACTGCGTTCAGGGATTATTGGCGCCACTTCCTCCTAAGGTATTATATCACTACACCATTTTTCAATCAAATATATTTATAAAAACATTAATTGTTTTGCAGATCAAAGGGTTTCCATGCATGAATATGTTGCAGGAAATCCTGTATCGGGCACCTCCTCTAGAATTATAATAGAGTAAAAAATAGATGAACAACTGGAATCTTGTGACTTGGGGATGCCAACACCTAAACCTGAAACAATTGCAGCAGTGAATGTACTCCTTCTTTAATCAATATAAATATTTATGGTTCTAGGTCATAAAAACCCTAGAAGAAAAATCTGATTTCAATATGCATTTGAGTAATGTATGTGAGCTTTGTGGGTGTTGTAAGTGGTGGAAGATAACATCCTTGAGAAGCTCATGGAGCAGAGAAACATAAGTTCCACCCAAAGTGTAGAGGATGATATTATTTCAATCGAGTAGTATGGTATTGAAACCCCTCTCTTCACTTTACATTTTTATTCAATTTATCTTTGGTGAAGTAGGTGTTGATAGTTTAAATGTGCCTGCATATTTTTATAGAAATATCATAACTATATATAATTATATCACATTGAATACCCAAAATTATGAAGAATGGGAGACATAATAATACTCGAGCGTATTGGGTGTATTTCATAGCATATGAATCCTAAAGGGCCAATATTTCATTCAATGTAGTAACAACCCTTGCTAATTCCAGTTGGAAGCATGCATACATTTGTCTCCCTTTCGTTACAAAATAGTGGAGCTTCATTGCACATTCTAATACAAGTTAGAGTTGACATTGTGTGTTATCATGCTTGCAGTGTTTAGGAAATGGTGGAAAGAATTCGATTTATGAGTGAGAGGGTAACCATATGATTATACGAGGTTTGGTTTTAGATATTCATGCTAAGGTTTCAAAAAATATATGTGCAGGTACTACCACTCTTGGTCAGCTAAAACACTTGTCCTCAAAATTCGTGGGGAAAGCTTCTTGATTAAAGTCTTGGTGAAAGCTAAATGTTAATCCATTTTTTTTAATATATTTAAAATTTTGGATTCTTAATATTATTTTAACTATTCCCTATTTATACAATGGGGTAGTGGTTTAGCTGAACCATTGCATATTAGGCCACTCGCTAAGATTCAATTTCCAAAGGGTACAAATAAGTGGTTAGGAAAATTGCGTGTTCTAAATGATATCAATGGAGAAGTGCCCTTGTCATGGTAGCTTAGATGAAGGAAAGTCCTTATGATTTGTGGTTGTGAAAATGCACACTGCTTGTGGTGCCTAACATCCTGTAATGTTTCACAAGTTTAAAGGAAGCACTTTTTCAAAACATGATTTCTTAAATTGTAGCATCTCCCTAGTTTGTTTAAATCAACAGACAAAAAATGAATTACTTTCTCAAAATATTTTGTAGGAAAAGAGTTAGCTTCGAATTTATGTAAGGCCCATTTTTTATGTTTTATCTAAGTTTTAATCGGTCATAATCTCATAAATATGTTCCAGGTCACATTATATATAAGCATGGGAGTATCTCGAAATGTTGTTGAGTGCATGCAAATACTCAGAGTTAATCCCTTTATCATTATTGTTGTTGGAGAAGACATGGTAGGTGTAGATTTGTAGTATTTAGTCATTTATTTGGGAACTTTTCAATTCATTTAAGAAGTTCTATGGTTTTTGTCTAGGAAAACATTTCTTGATAACTGTAAGTCCCTTGGATTTTCGAGATATTGTAATTCGAAGCAATTTTCATCCTCAATATTCTTAGTTGCATTAAGTTCACGAAATGGTAAGCATTTGATTGAGGATGCATTTTTGTGTTGATAGGAACATTTTTCTTGTATTTCTTATGTATTATATTAGTTGCTCAAGATCATGGGAATCAAACACAAAGTTATTTTTTATTTCATTACATGTATTCAAATTAAGAATAAAAATTCGTTATTATGGTCCTTTTCATTTATGTGATCACTTTTGGCATTGCAAGTAGTAGTCCATACATGTTATTTTGAATTGGAATTTTAGGAATATGTATGTGTAACAATGTAACAACCCATTTATGCCAAACATATTTGGCAATGAGGGAGAAATAACAACCGCTATTGCAGACATGTAGCAAGTTGTAAGTTGCAATTGACCATGGAAAATGATTAATTTTGTAGGCATTCTCTCTTAAACGGTTTGGGAGAATTCCAAGAAGAGGGTACTATTAAATTTCATAATTCATGTTTTTCATGATCGTTTGAGATGGCAAGAACAATTCTTAACAATATAATGGATAAATCAATTTAGGAGATATTTTAGCTCTGCACCTTTACTGATTATTGATACAAATTTACATCCTCTGGCCCTTGAGAAAGCCTTCAATTTTAAGTTTACATACTTTTGTGTTGTTGTAATTACATCTATATGCGAAAAAATGATCATATGCATTAGATTTCTCTTGATTTACAATGGCCAAGGAATAAAATACCCTTTTTTTGTTTGAGCTCGTATCATTTGCAAAATTAGCTACCGTAAGAAGTATTGTAAAATATGTAAGTAAAGAGTAATTTTGTGTATTGAAAATTTTATTTCGTTCATGTTGTTGCAACCCCTCTGTTTTCCTTTTATGCCTGCTGCAGATTTGAAACCTCAAGGAAATATTTAGTGCACCCTAACTCATTGTTGAATTGTTGTGTAGACCACTTTTGTTTCACCTAATGAGTCTAAACTTATTGTTATGGCAGATTCAGTACCTTATTTATATTTTTCTTAATCTCTTCAAACCATGCAGAATGATCGCAAGAAAATGAATGTTGAAGCAATCTTTGAAATTTTCAAACCAACCATCAGTATATTGCTATATGCGGGTGTTAATTTTATTGTCTTGACACTTGGATCCTCTAGTGTGTTTTTGTATTTTAAAGAGGTATCTAGTTTAACAATGATTCCTATAAATGGTTTTAAAAGTGATCAGTTTAAAAAGGATCACACATGTAGTGGTCAACTCGCTTTGTCAGTTGTTGATAACAAAATTTCTCAAATAACTACCATGTGAGATACCAGGAATATGGGAAGAAAATTCTCCACTTCAATTTATTACATTTTCTAACTTTTTTAGCATCAATTTTATGCCTAATAGGTGCAAGTGATTGCTTTGTGGGTGGTACCCTTGCAAATCTCTGTGTTGGAAAGGACTTAATAAAAAGTATTGCTTTTGGTATGGCGAAAGAAAAGCAAGTAGTTGAATATGAGCTGAATGTACCTTCTCATTTATCTCTAATAATGGTTTCAAGCAAATTGTTCTACATGGAATCGTCATTTTATTACATATTTGATCATGTTGTATGAGTGGTCTTCAAGATACGGTATCCCAATGTCTTTTTAGATATCTTATTTACCATTTACATGGTTAACAAGCTAATTGTAAATTCTACAATTGGAATATACTTCCTAATCGTGTCAACTTTGGTATAGATTATATGCACAAGAGATGGATTTTTTAAGAAAGCTCAGTGCAAAAGCCTGTGGTTTGAAAGAGTAAATGTAGTAGAAATTTGACAATCCTATTTAGAATATATAAAAATATCATGCGTTGCAAAAATGGTGTTTCATCACTTTTTGAAGGATGGGAGGGAAAGAAGAAATACTCATGTTTAGGTACTATAACTTAGTAGTTCTAACCTTAGAGTGGTAGCTAGAGAGAAGCACTTAGAAATAAAAATTATAATTATTAATTTACCTATCAAATGAGAACTATTACCTGAAAACGAGTACTCTAACCAAAAAAGACATAAAAAAAAAACATGAAAAAATAATCCAAAAACCAAAAGTGTTATTTTGGAATAACTTTTTTTTTTTTGGTTCAACATTTTTTTAAAAATGAGGTAAAAGGCAATTTTTTTTTTGTGCATAAAACACCTTGAAAAGAAAAATAGTTGATGCTAGAATAACGTCGCCAATATTTTTGGTGCAAGAAACACCTTGAAAGAAAAAAGTGTTGATGTTGGAATAATATCGCCAATTTTTGGTGTGCAAAAACACCCTGAAAATGAAAAGTGTCGATGCTGGAATAACGTCGCCAATTTTTTGTGCGCCAAAAATACCTTGAAAACGAAAGGTATTGATGTTGCAATAATTTTTTTTTTTTTAAGGGGGGGTAAATTGTCAACATATTTTAATAATGACATTAAAGATCAAATATCACGACTCTGAAAAACCTTAAAATTTAAACGATAGACATGGCATTAAAGATAAAATATCAAAATTCTTAAAATTCCAACTCTTTTTAGGCATGATATTAAGATAAAATATCATGTCTTTGAAAAGCCTTAAAATTCTAAAGATGACATTAAAGATAAAATGAGATATTGGGGCAAGTAAGACTTCCACACTAATGTGATATGTTGTGAATCATGAAAATGTTGATATTAAGGTGACTCTGGGGTATGATAAATTGGGCAATGTAAGACTTCTACACTAATAAGATATGCTGTGAATCATGAAAATGTTGATATAAGAGTGACTCTGGGGTATGATAAATTGGGCCAAGTAAGACTTCCACACTAATGAGATATGTCGTGAATCATGAAAAATGTGATATGTCAAGGCTCAAAGCTCATAAAAATCGAATTCACATGGGTTTCATGAGTGTCATTCTCTTAGTCAATCAAAGGCAACTCGTCAAAGTTAACAAAAGTTTTGGATGAGAGTTTAACATTTTTTCCCTTTATATCTACACTTTACTGATTGAAATGTAATGAAAAGACAAATAATCTTGTCAATAAAAGACAACTTGTCAAAGTTAACAAAAGTTTTGGATGAGAGTTTTAACAATTTTTCCCTTTATATCTACACTTTACCAATTGAAATGTAATGAAAAGACAAATAAAATTACGAATTAGAAACTTTGATGCAAAAATTCGAAATAACGATAGAAAGTGATCTCCTATATACTTGTAGTAAAAATGATCTCACAATGTTGTTTTCTCAAAACCTATATCTTGAGTAACGAAAAAATGTGACTACCCCTTCTTCCTCCCCACTTTTTTTCAACAAAAAGAGGGAGACAAAAATTTCCGACGATAAGATTAGAAAATTGACCATCACACTAACCAGAATTAAATACATTGCCTCGGCTTTTGCGTTATAATACTGGAAAAAGGTGAATTGTGAATTTCGTGCTACAATCCATGAAGAAATAATAGTGGGTCCGAAAATGCTATGTAAATTTTGTTTTGTGAATTCCCAGCACGATTCCGCACTGCTTTAATAGTGCCAGCATACCGATAACTACCAAAAAGAATATGCTACTATGTACCTATATGTTTGTATTTTCTATTTTATCCATTAAGGTTGAACTTGTAAATGACCCTCAAATCCACCCTATAGAAATAGCATGTTCACACCTTACAAAATAAAATAAAAAATATCTCTTCAAAATGGGAATCATTGACATTAGCCCTAAATTAAAACTCGAAACTGAAATGTCCGCAAGAGTTCTTTCTATTAGCATTTCAAAAATGACCTTCCTCACTCGACACAAGAGCAATATGCACGGTGCTACGAAAATTCTGCGTAGCAGCGCGGATATTGGCCGCCGTATCTTTGCATCGATGTTTTCACATTCTATACTGCACCGTCATGCTTGCTTCCCTCGAAAGCCAGTAAACCATGAATTGTTGAATTCAGATTTTCGGTGAATTAACAATTTTATTATTAGAATGTGGTCTTAGAGTGCTCTGTTTGTCGCTCCTCTGTTTCGAGCCACTTTCTGGCAGAAAAGTTGAATTATTGTGTCGTTGATCCCACGGCCCTGGCCCTGGCCCAACTGAAATTTATGGTTAATATTAAGTACCTTATTTCAACTATTTTGCCGAAAGTGTTGGGTGACGTTTTGTCAAAGATTCTTGCCCTTTACGTACGGCTTATTCTTCCCACCGTAGTCTAAAAAGTAACAGAATAGTTTAGAATTTGATAAAGATTTTGAAAAAAATTGGCAAAGATTTATCATAAACTTGTTTACAGTTGTAAACAACTTCATTATTCACACACTAAAAATGACTACACGGGGAAGTCGTGCCATACTCGGTTTGGCAAACGTAATTAATGAGCGGCGATTAGTATTCCAACCCCAGCGCGGCCCCTCTGTTATGAATCCACCACATAGATAGATAGGAACAGGATTATGACTCGACTAGCCATGGAACTAAAGCTCCCTTGAGTTATCATGACATCTACAATAATATTGTCTGGAAAGAGATATCTGGTGCGTCGAGGCTCTAGACTGCCATCTGTCAAACGTAAAGTCTTTTTAATGGAAGCTGCTGGCCGATATTACTACAGTGTTCTCAGCGCGTAAACTCCATTAATAATAAGAGGCCCGCCAATATAGAATAAGCAAGAAAATTGATGACATTCTATATAGAAAGTTGCGTTGCAGTTTTCAGGATTTTGGAATTCAGACATTGACTTCAAAATAGGAAGAGGTTAAAATGAGCACGTATTGACGAAAGACGGATATTTTATAAAAGTCGAGGATTTTATCGGGTTGATTCCAAATTGTGTGTTGCTAAAAGTGGCATCGTTACAAGCGGAATGATGGAACTTGAAGGTAATATTGTTTTGTTTTTTTTTTTTTTTGAATCTAGGGTAATCGGTAACTGGTGAGAGTTGCCTGAGCAAGGCCCGGGTTCAAATCCACTGGCTGCCACTATAAACCTAGGGGTCGCCTACTCTTCTAGCCAAGACACAACAGGCATACGTCGGAGATTTGAACCTTGGTGGATTGGATGAAAATCATCTCCCTCCACCGTCAGACCTCCGGCATCTCGTGATTAGTGGGCGACACACCATAAATTCGGACAGCTGTGTACTTTGCATTGTATTTAACTTTTTCATTTGGAAATGATAGTCTTTTCGTTTTACCCATGGGAAGACACTTATCGAACATTCCATTAGTTATGAATCTATAATGAGATTATGAGAGTTCGTAGGAAGTTATACATATACTTTAAAAAGGTTTTAACCATTCATTGTAATTTTGATGATAAATTCTCCATGTATAGGTGTTTTTTGTTTTATTACGGAAAAAATTCTTCATGAGGTTTTTTTTGGGTTTATATATATTTAAATAGTTATTCAAGTATTATTAATATTTTTAAGTTAATGTTAATTTTTCAAGTACTATTAATAATAATTGATATCGGGGTATAGTATTCCAATATAATATATTGTATTATAAAACTTTGGTGGGTAATACGTGTTTGATTAATATAATTTTTACAAATCGCAACAAGAAATTTTTAATATTATATAGTTTAATATTAATTAATAAAATCCCGGATGCGGGTGATGTCGATCGCGCTGGTGATGATGGGATGGGGTCTAGCAGGATGGGAGGCCACCTGCCAACCCACATGGAGGACGTCACTCGAACCTCAAATACGCTTATGCTGCGATTAATTGCATTTACTCTAGGCGCCCTTCACAACCAGGTTGCCGCACCTCGATGCATCTCCGCCTGCTGTGAAATGGCTCGTCCTCTGGTTCAAATTAATGACAATTCATTGCAGATGGTCTACAGTTGCAAGGCCGACCAGTTCAAATTCATGGACCCATCCTCTGTCCCGAACTCATCTCCTCCGCCGGCGAATTGGTGGCGTAGCCCAGATGTTGGGATTGCAAATGCACGCACAGTCACTGGTAAGAGGAGCTGCATCAACTACTACCTGGAGCTAGGTGAAAACCTCCATTTCTCGCCATGGGGGCGTCACTCACAAACCAATATTATATCACGTGCGTTCATATTGGGGTAAAAAAAATCAAAAAATCAAAAAACATTATATTGTCTTTATAACTAGAGGGGAGAGGGTTTTTTATTTATTATATAAAATATTTATATTTTGAGGTATTTTTTATTAATTTTTATGGCCAGGCGGAGTTAGAAACTCGTGGAAGAGAAGGAGAGGGAAAATCGATTTTTGGTCGACTGGAGCAGAAGGAGGGCGAAAATGCGATTTTTGGTCGATTGGAGGTGAGAAGGAGGGGGAAAACGCGATTTTTGGTCGACTGGAGCAGAAGAGGAGGGGAAAATGCCATTTTTGGTTCGACTGGAGGCGAGAAGAGGGGAAAAATGTGATTTTTGGTCGACTGGAGCAGAGGAGGAGGGCGAAAATGCGATTTTTGGTCGATTGGAGGCGAGAAGGAGGGGGAAAACGCAATTTTTGGTCGACTGGAGCAGAGGAGGAGGGGAAAATGCCATTTTTGGTTCGACTGGAGGCGAGGAGGAGGGGAAAAATGTGATTTTTGGTCGACTGGAGCAGTTTTTGGTTCCACTGGAGCAGAGCAAGTCGTGGAAAGGCGAGAAGGAGGGAGCCGGATGCACGCATTGATAGATTCATTCATTCAGGGAAGCGTGCCTCACCAGCTTTTGAAGTCAATACTTCTTCGTCATTTCGTAATCCGCAAGGTATGATACCATATAGCTCCACAGTTACTCGACCCCTTATAGCGAACAGAATGTCGTTGAAAACTTAAAAGGATGCATCCAAATTTTTCATATTACAAAACTGATCTAACTTCTAGCTTTCACTCAACTCGAGTTACTCAGTTATCTTGGCATCCCAGGGCTTTCTTGTACAAGAATTTTATTATAGATTCAAAGTGTGACCATCCTATTGCATTGTCGAGGGATAAATTACATACAAGAATGATAAGTTTGTCAAAGATTTACTTCTATTTAATGTATGAAACCGCGCTTTTGACATCTGGATCTAGCCTTGATGGTCCCAACATCTTTAGTAACAGGATTCATAAGATGATAGATGCACATTTTGTAACCTTTGATGTCTGAAAAGGAGCTTTCCATCTGGTTCCATCTGATAAGGGACGACCAGAGGTCAAATTCTTGAAGGAAGCGAACTCTTAAGGTATCCAATACGTGTTTTTTTGTGTGCTTATTTTGGGTCATTCTGAGGTGGTCTTCAGTGACAGAGGAAACCGTGAAACTGCACTTACAGAAGCAATAGTTAGGTGTATTCCAGAATTTCAACCTTTAAATATCATTATATCGAATTGGCCTTCTCGTAGCTATCTGTCAAGACCACCTTCTCCAAATGCAGCATCCGATGATTGAGGGTCTAAATAATCTTAGGTTTTGAGTCAACAACGGCCATTTGCAACCCAAATTGTTGCATTTGATGTTGCCTGGTGCTATTATTTATATCATTTTGTGTTATGAGAAGTCAAGGAAACACAAATTATTGAAGAGGATTTAATTAGAGTGGTCTGACAAGTTGAAGTTTCAATGTTGCAGAAATGCAAAATAACATCAGGAGATGAGAATAATACAAATCATAACTCGAAGGTCATTCACAAACACAAAGGAACTTATTATTGGAATAAGAATGAGATTAGATAATAGATTAAAGAAGGAGCTTCATATTGAAAGTAAAGAAGAATATGTGGCATAATAGGTTATTTTTATCCATTAAGGCAATTCAACAGCAATTTCCAGCAGCAGGAGTACTTGGCAACAGAATGATCCGACAAAGAAGATGACAGAGCATATGACTTGGCAAGCTGATATGGCAAGGATGAGTTAGCAGAAGGTTCGAGAAGCAGGGTCATTAAAAGGTTCCCTAGTTCTAATTGATCTCTTCACCTCCTCAGCAGTTCAAAGCCTTTCAATTATCTTAGTTCAAGAAGAACTCTCTTTCTTCTTCCAGCCGTCAATAATATGCTTCCTTGTAATCTAATCAGTTTAGAATTTTCATAGGTGGAATAAACTCGTAGAGATTTCAGCTAATAGCTGCTAGGTTAGTTGTTATATTAGGAGTTAGTTATCAAATTGTATTAGGAAACTAGTTTCATCGAGCCTTTCATGTATATATTGGAAATTTAGAAACAGTTTAAGGGGGTTGGACTCTTTTGTAGCAGATCTCTGTATAGGGTTCGGTAGCTTTGGTAGCAGGTCTCGGTACAGCGTTTATGAATATCAATAAAGGATCTCTTCAGCCCATAAGTATGAGCATTTTAAACAGAGATTAAGTAAGCTTATGTTGTTCATGTTTACATCTTTTGTACATGCTTCTATTTTGTGAAATTTTCAACTCTATGCCATTTGTTTCTGAATATGTCACAAGTGTTTGATGTTACACTGAATTCGTTACTTAATGCTCTGTCTTCCATACATCAAGTGCTTGCATTTCTTTCTCTGAAATTTCACTGAATTCATCTCTTAGATGATCAGTGTAAAATTCATCTCTTAGATGATCAGTGTAAATGATGTGTCGTTTTCCTTTAAAAATTAATGTAGAATTCATATTTTCTGATGCTCTGTAACTAGTTATGTTTTGTTGTGTTCTTAAGTTATAGAATTCATCAATCTGGTGCTCTGTAATAGTCTACTATATGGTTTCCTTTGTCCTATCATTTACTACAACGACCAAATTGATTTGAACCAGTACTAACTCTACTTCCTCCGCTTCCATAAGTGTTATCACCAGTCAATGCAAGCCAAATCCAAGCTCTAAATTCACAACTCCATAGCCCAATGGTCTGCTCCTTTTTGTCTTACCACTCATCTTGTCCTACTACCACAGATCTGGCCTCTGTCCGAACTCTATTGAACATATATGAAATCAGATTTGAGAGGGAGCCCCATCTGGATTGAAGGGATAGAATTAAATCCCAAAGTGGCCTGAAATGGTTACCTTAGGGTGTTAGATGCCACAACCCAGCTACAAAATATTGAGTTATAATGCACCCTGAATATGTGGGCGATACCAAAATAAAATTAGTGGGCGATACCAAAATGAAATTTACTAGATTGGTCTTAGTGGACTTTAACTATCATCATCATATGTTTTTTAATAATAATATAAGCCAAATTTTTAATAATAATATAACCCAAAGCAAAGAATTCCTCCACTAAAAAAGAATAGAGATGATTAACAAAATCTTGCAAATAATAGATCCTCCATATGACCTTCATACGCTTAGATTTGATTTGCTCTTGCACTTCCTTTACTTGGAAAAAAAACTAATATGCTATACTGGAGATCAGTATAAGGCGTGAAACTCCTCCTTGATTTCCAAGAAAACCTTTAACAACTTCCTTTGAAAACGAACCAGACTTAGGGTTAGTGCAGGAATTAACTGAAGTTGGTGCTGGAACTAGTGCAAGAATCTCAGAACCCCCTGTTTACATGTACTATCTACACCTTGTAATAAGTGACAAGTAAATAATATGACAAGTAAATAATAAAAAACCCTTGGGATAACCAAAAATCTATGCATATAGTCATAATAATACTCATCTAGGAACCTATTTTTGAAAATAGAAATTTTATTCCTAATCTCTTCAACAAGTCAATAGAAAGTAGAAATGCATGCATAAATGTCTCTTTTTGGTTGTGAAACAAAGGGTAAAATAGGGTTGTATGGGTAAAAATTGGGAAAATTTTGAGTTTTGACAATGCAAAGTAGAAATGCATGCATAAATGTTTCTTTTTGGTTGTGAAACAAAGGGTAAAATAGGGTTGTATGGGTAAAAATTGGGAAAATTTTGAGTTTTGACAATACTCTAGCTCTTGGGTTGTCACTTGCTATAACATATTTACTTGGGATAGCTCAAAGTTATAGTACCCATTCAATGTAATAAGGGTTTCCAACTAGTTGTCTAGAATGTTTCATTTTTATATAGCAACCTTGCCTTTCAATAGAAACATTGCTTTCATTCAGACTGGTGGATTAAAAAATTCAGAAGGGAAAAACCCTATGAGGGGCATTTTGGTCTCAAAACAATCAAAAGGAATAGGCTAAGAGTTCATGCAATTTTTTTACTATCTTCTCCCACTCTGCTCCGTGATTGACATCTTAGTGAGGGGTGTCTTCTAGGTTTAAGACTTCCCTGGCTCCTCAAACTTGTTCATGCCTTGGCATATTTACATTGTTTCATTTTGTTTTCTTTCCTCTTTATCAACTCTTGGTTGATTCTTCTCCTATTGGGATCCTTTGTTGTGGGTCTTACCAATATCTTTGGCTCTTTTAATGCTCCCTTTCATCATTCTTCACCCTCTCACAAGCCTATTTTTTTCTTTCTCACCTCTCCATTCATACTTTCATGTTTCCGGTAATTTCAATTTCCCATAGCTATGATTTTTGTTTCTTTTGTGTTGGTACTCACTTTCTAGCAATGCCCAAAGAAGGCACTTTCCTCATAAGAGTTTGTGGGGTTGCAAGTCAACAAGGAATTCTCAATCCTAGGCCCAATCTCATGCCTCAGTAGAAATATATAAAGAACATGTCGCTTGGTGTCTCATTAGTATTTATCTGACATTAAGTAAGACTTAGTTGACGACAGCTAATATCCTAGTTTCTCTTAGGTAATCTAAGTGGGTTTCAAATATAGTACCAACAAGGAAGAAAAACGGGGAAATCAGGCTGTGTATAGAGCATCGACATGACAAAGACTGCCGAGGATAGGCATGCAAGCCTTTTCTTACCGAAATTTCCCTTCCATGATATGCATTGACACAAAAAATTGAGTGCTTAAGACCCAAGACTATAGAGTTGACAATAAAAGCCATGCTTTTTATGGTTCAACGCCTTCGTTGGTATTCCCATATCCCGCTCTATCCCTCAAGCGCGTTAGAGGAGCTTGTTAAAATTGAGTATGATCTTTAAATTAAAATTATAGCAATGTTCACGATTTATTTTTCCATTACTCGTTGGGTAAACCTACATTAACATACTGTGGTCAAAAGGGGTATTTCTAAGCGAGGCATTGCATCAACAAATTTGAGAATCACATGGCATATGTTCAAAATCTATTTATAATTTGAATGCCTCATTACATTGTTTTCCCTGCAAACATAGGAATCCTCTCGTGTGTCTTGCAATCTATATGTATCGGGTTCCATATTCTAGATGATCGCAAGGAATGAGAAATGATTAGTGCATTGATTGATCGTATTTTTTACGTGCATAGTTGTATGCTGCTATTATTTGATTTTATTAGTAGTCTCTTTCAAACCCGGGCCTTGTTTTAAACGTGGTGTTTGTTCACCGTGATATTTGCTGAAATATTAAGCAGTGGCTTTGGAAAATCAGTCATTATTCTGCCCTATCTAAATGATATGAGTTTCGAAAGGGGCGAATATGTTTTCAAACAGGGTCCCAAGTCCATGTTTACATCCTAAAACACAGTGTGCACCCAGGGATGGGAAACACTTACAAAAAGATAAAATAAACCAGAGCTATTAAAGTTCTGTCATTTTGGCAAGAGTCGGATTTTGAAATCTCAAAGGGATGGCCTTATATCCCATTGTAGTAAAACACCTAGGGGACTGGTTTCAAAAACATTCGATATTTTCTTGTTCCTTCTTGTTTTTGCATATCCTCCAATGGTAGTAGGTCAATACGGTGATTTCTACAGTGATGGGCTAAGTGTTTTCTCAACACTCGACCTTTTGGGTATAAGTTATTGTGGTGTTAAAGACTTCCCAAGCTTCAATGGGAATATTTTGCATTCCATAAGTTCACATAAGTTCACAAGATTTGACATTAAAGTTTTGATTATTTGCTTAGAGGACACAACATACTAAAGGATAAACATGTAATAGACCTTCTTATATCCAATAATTTGGATCATGTTGGATTAGGTAATGAATCTTTTTATATGCAATCATTTGCATTGTGCTATGTTAGGTATTTTCATTGTGCTATGTTAGGTATTGATTCGGACTGATCAAACTTACTATTATAAATGTGATATAGATAAGAGAGATAATACATTTTATTAATGTCCAAGAATAAACGACAAAAGTATGTCGGAAGGACTAAAGATAGTATATCCATTGTCGATACAAAGTGGTTGTGCCAAGTCAATATGGTACGCAAGAGTAAGGATTATCGGGGAATGTAAAAAGTCGATTCAACTTAACAATTTACATCAAATTATAAATCTTTCGAAAATCACATTAGAATTTTAGGAGCGTAATGCGTTTCGAACTACCAATCTTCATTATCCCGATGATGAACTACAATTAGTAGTTCAAACGCGTCGTTCCTAAAAATTCTAATGTGATTTCCCAAGATTTATAATCTAATATGTTATGGATCACAGGAAGCTTGCACTATCAAATTTACATCAGAAACTCTGCATGTACAAATGAGCACTTAATCTTTGTATCTTGCCTTATATTTCTTTTATTCTCAATCGAGTAAATATGAAGAATTTCTTTATATATCAAAGAAAAAATCAGAATTGGGAAACTAAGAGCCAAGACCTAGATGAGCAAAGTCTCAAAGAATTCAAAACTTTAGAATCCATTTCATACCAACGAGCAGGTAAAAGCTATGATGGTTTGCTTTGACACGGTTTTGACCTCTTTAGGACACAAAAATGATGTAAATAAGGCCAAAATTGAGGCGATTTTGGGGCCTAAGCTTGCTTATAAGTTTGTCAATGTTTGACTCAATAAATCAACTCTCAAATCTGTTTTAGTACTGCTGTTTTATTTTACTGGTTTTAGTTCCATTTGAGGAATCCATCGATAGTACATTTTGAATCAAAGTGTTTCCATCGCAATAGTAAGAGTTATTCATGTTTTTTTGAAGATTTGAATTGAAAGTGCATACCTTTCTTCTCTTGCTCTTTTTTTCATAATAAACCAATATGTTTGTGGAATTTTTACTGTACTTTTTTCATTTATTTATGTGCAAAAACAGATGGACTTGTCTTATAAAATTACTATCGATGAAGAGAAACCTCTATTGGCATTGTCAATAGTGTGTCGAGAAGGTTATTACATTCTGAGAAATCTGTGATGAAATTGTGGATGATGGAATCGTTGAATACCCTTTTTGATTTTTATCCATGATGGAGTAGCTCTAAATCCAAAGCAAGAGAAGAAATGGAAAGTTTATACAACACTTTTAGGCATCAAGAGGAAACTAGACACATTTGATGTGGAAACAAGTTGTGCAAACGTGATGGAAGCTAGATACCAATCTTTGAAAACATTGAAGAGAATGTAGGGAGGAACCTATGCATAAACAACCAAGAGTTGAAAATATGCCTTTGTCGATGGAAGAAGCCACAATTGTTGATTCTTGTGTATTGGCATCTTTGAGGAAAAAAAAGTGAAAAGTTTAATGGAAGAGTTTGTCAATGAGAAACTTACTTTCTCAAAGTATATTCGAGAAAAGGAGAATCTAAAAATAAAGATCCATTGTGAAATTTGTGGCATTGATTATGGAACAGGTGATGTATCCTTGGTAAAGCGAACAATGCGCAACTTCAAAAAACCATCATGCATGAAAACAACGTCCCATCAACAACGCCTTTCAATGCCAAGTGGTAGTGAAATTCCTTCATGTAACAAAAGTACAACAAACAACGGTGGTTGGAGATCGATTTCATATTGATCAAGCAATCAAACTTCTAGATGATTTTCAACGAAGACACGAAGATGCCCAATTTGTTCAAGGTGGTGGAAGCAATGCTTACAGACTATAAGGACATAGAAAAAAAGTGAGAGTTGAATGTACACGATGCAATAAATGGTTGCTTTAGTTTGACAAGTGGTAATATTGTCGATCTAAATGAACACATGAAATCAAAAAGAAGCACACTACTACTACGACAAATGAGGCTTCACATCGGAGATTGGGGGACGAGGAGTGGCATAGTTGGGAGACCTAAGAAGCCTCACAAATGATAAGTCCCAACAAAGTTTGATCTAGGTTCTTAGTGCCATCATCACCATCGCGCATTACATAGAGGTTCTACAAGTGCAACTCCTACTTCGGTGTGTTAATTAGTGGTTAATTAATAGTTTAGACTAAACTTGAATATGAATTTGTATATTATTTGGTTATCGTACTTCTAATTATTTATTTATTTATTTGTTGTGTTGTCATCTTATTATAAGTCAATTGTCTCCCCTTTGTTACTACAATGTTGGGGGTATTGGTATCCTTATATTGATAGAAATGGGGAGAGATTGAAACAAAGGTCCTAATGGATGATCAAAGGGGGTGGAAAATTATGGGCCATGAGAGAAGCATACCAAGATCATGCTATGTTATGAGGGTATTGAATGTCGTATTGATGGTACATATAGGCATATTCATTGCCGAGGGGTTCTCAAACGTGGACCCCTTTTGATTCACTAACTATGTAGATTTTGTAAGTTGGTTCCCAGAATGTAATGACTTCAGGGATGCGATTATATCGTGAATCAAGGTGCACCAATAAAAGAAGTGAACGAGATACTGGAAAATGTAGAAGATTGGACTATTTGACTCGAAAAGAATTGAAGAATGTCGCAAGGGGTTACAAATGCTAATCATAGATCAACAATGCGAGCTCTTTGGTGGGAGAGGACAAAGGGTTGCTACACTCTCATATTAGAATGAGATCTCTAAAGGAAAAAGTTGTTTGAATCGTGCAAAAGGAAGGATGTCTTTTAGGTTTTGTAAGGATGTTTGTGAGGCACATAAGCAAGGAAAAATTACAAGGTAAAGATGCGGTTTGGGAATTTGTCAAGGATATATTTCATAATTTGAATCATGAAAAGTGAGTGAGAAGGTATAGTACATCCACAAAATCCCTTTATGAGATGATCAAGTTATGGGGGAGGTCCTAGATTACATAACTTTATTAGCTTGAATATGGATGGTCCTTCAATATCTACAACTTTAAGGCAAGTTAGAAAGTCATTGACATATATTCCAGGGGAGCACGAACACATTTTTGAGGCGGGATGGAAAAATTTATGCTTCTTATAAAAGCCAAACATGGTATATATGGACCAATTCCCGTATGCCTTGCGTAAGATGAAACAATTGTGAAAAAATATGTTGGGTGGGTAGCAAATAGCGTTACACCGGTGGGGTTTTGTAGTTTGAAAGAAGAACATCAATGCCAATCACATTTCTTGGTGACGATGGTGAGGGAGATCAGAGCTATGAGATTATAACAAAATTCTTTTTAAAAAACAATGTTATTGGACATTATGCACGTGTTATTATTGCAAACCCTTTACATGAAAAAACTTCTCGTTTGGTTGTGGTTGTTCATCCAACATGCAATAAATTCAATGCAAATTTGTTTATCAACAATGGGAAAAAAGGTAGAATTTATGTGGAAGAAACACGTAGAAAACAATTTAGGGACCTATTGTTGGTCATTCACTCGGATGGGGATAGCAGAAGAAGACAACTTATGTTGAAGGATTATTCTTCAACATCGGGTCCTCGATATCAAATTCCTTGGGAAGGGTGGAGGCTAACCTGGGTTGTACAATGGTTGCAGATGTAACAGTTGCATGACCAAGATTACATCCACAATGGCAAAAAAGCTAGTGAATCCTTTGTTTAGCGATGTAGACGAGAATTGATTTTGAGGGAAATGAGTACATAAGTTTTGGCCATGTCGAATGGTTTATCACACTCTTTAAAGTGGATGATCACAAGCTTAAGTGTGAAGATATAGAGAGGATGGATCGACAAAATTGAGGGTTCAGACACATCTGGTTGCTTCAAGGCATGTTCGGAGGTGTTTGAAAGAGTTGAGAAGTACACCAAGTGGAAAGTTAGAGAGAGGACACTAGCTACAAGAGACTTACCTAATGATTGTTGTCGACTACATTGACATTTTTTTATGTCTCATAGTTTGAGCCTCGGGAAAGAGTGCGAAATGCTTCACGGAGTTCATCATTTCTTCACATTATGGTTATGTTGGGTACTAAAAAACAATCTCATACTAATGTCAACATAAATTTCATTAGCAGAGAGGCATATCAAGATGTGAGAATTTCTTGTCATTTTGCAGCTTTTTGTTGATGAGATTGTTTCGAGATCAATACTCTAACTTGCCATGTGTTTTGCACTTGGATCTGGGGTCGAATGTATGTGAGAACTTCTTTAGCAAAAGTTGGTGGGATGGTTGGAGTGGAGAGGGGCTTATGATTTCACCGACTTTGCTTTCATCTTGTTGGAACCCTTAATAGAGTTGTTGAAGAAGAATCAAATTCCCAAGGGCTTCATTTTAATAAATCCACAAGAAGCAAGAAAACATTTGGAATAAATTGCACCAAGAAACAATACAAAATATTGACATATTGTCGCAATATGATTCAATATCCACAGACGCTAAAAATTGTAGAAGCCCTTAAGAATGGATTGAAGGATGCACAAGACATTTTATCAACTCTTTGGAATGAAAAACCGTAAAATTACACTCAATGTTCGTGGTGGGTTAAACCATGGACGAGGATAAAAGATTATTCAACATTTCAAATTGTGGATGAAGTGATTGATGATTCTCCACCGAGATGTTCCAACTCTATATTTCAATCTTCATCTTCATTGGTACACAATGAAAGTGAATTGACAAATAATGGAAAGTGAGTGGAGACACGAGTTGGATGAAATTTTAGATTCCACTGATGAAAAATGTAAGCAAAACTATAAAACCGGTGGTGAATCTTGATGGTAAGGATATGTTCAAAGCATGTTTGGTTTAGTCGGACTTGAATGGAAATCCAACATTATCCAAAGATAGGTTGACAAAAGTGAGAAGTGGGGTCTACTTTAGGTGAGATGGGAATACTCTACAAAAGGGTGTTTCAATTGGCTTTGGAATTGATCGTATTGTGGGGTGTTGTTTGAAAACAACCTCATTTCCTCCCACGCGAACGTACTGCAAGAAAATGTGTTCCTCGAAGTACAAAACAAGGTGTTTCTTGTGGAATGTGGTACATTGGAAGGGTTCAAAGAATAAGGAAGAAGGATGGTAATAGGGTGTTTGATTACGCATAATGACATCGACCTTTTGGATAGATTAGAAAGGCATTGAGCTTCAATTATGTTAGTACGGATCGATAAAGGGAGCAACGCTTGTATAAATATGATTTGATCGATCATGCTTTTGTACAACTTGAATCCTGATAGCAATCGCAAACTTATCGTACTAAATGCTAAGAATGATACATACAAATTAGAAGAAAGTGATTATAAAGTTTTTTCGATTTTGTGAAAAATTTGAACAAGGTTAATTTTTCAAAACATTATACTTTCACTTTCACTTATGTATTTCCATATGTTGGATTATTTATAAATAGTTTTTTGGTTATATTTTTGTTGATTTGTTTGTATGAATCTGATGTTAATTTTGTAGCTTTTTGGCTTTAGGTATAGTGAATACTTCAAATGGTGAACGTTCGAGATAACTCAACCTTTTTTTTGCTACCTACTTTTTGGTGTAAGTTTCTTTCTGACTAGCCATTTATCTTTTTGTAGTTGTGTTTCATTCAAACATTAATTTGGTATTTCTTCCATAAAAACAATATAATTACATACCTAAATAACTATATGTACCCCTTACCTCACATACATATATACATTTTTGAATATAAGAGCATCCCTTACCTCTAACACTTATGTTGGATGCCTTCTACTGTGGTTCTTCCAGGGTTGGTCCATTTAATCACGAAAAGCAAGAAGAATTGGTTCCTTTTTTTATGAATATGTTTTGAAGAAACGTCTATGGTTCTTCTCACTAATGTTAATGTTTTCCTTGAATTTTTAGATTAATGGTTCGCTTGCTAGAAAGGATATCGAGGATCTAATGGCACGGGGTTCAATCATGATGGTTTCGGTTTACTCAAGTCAACAAATTTACACGAGCAATGGCTAACACATGAAAGGCGCATTTGATTTTGAATGTTTTTGTGGTAGTTGGATTTCCTATTTTTCAAATTGGACATATAAATAAGATTTGTAGCTCAAAAAATGTGCCATCGTAGTCTTTTTGCAAGTATTTATATTTTGGCCACCTTGATATCATTTTTATTTTTATTTTTGCAAAAATATATTTATTATTTTTGGAAAAATAGGCCCTTATAATTTGGCCTATATTGGATATATCACATGAGAGCTATTGTACTTGGAGTTTTTGATAATACGGAGGCAGTGCTAGGTAAGAATTTTGGGATTCATGTGGTATGGCTTTACTAGCATTGTATCTCCTTCGTATTTCATTTCATCGAATGTCTTCTCGGTTCCATTTCATATCTTATGCTTTCAACGATTGTTCTAAAGAGTTATAAATAGAATTCATAAATCAATTTATGCTCTGCTTTTGTGGCGAAATTATGTCTGTGTTACTTTCTTCTATAGAATGAGTTAATTATCTAAATGCTCATTCTAATTCCATTTCTCATCCTACACTTGACATGACAAAGCTCTAAAAGCTATCAAAGTCTACCTATCTGCCCCATTACTCGCTCATCGTCAATTCGTTTAGCTAACAAATTTATAACACTATCCTTGCTAGCAACAATAGGTTTGAATTGGTGTCATCATCAACTGCAAAGAAAAACCCCTAAACTTGATACAGATCCAGGATTTTCTGATTGCTGACACCATTTCCACAACTCTTTTATTGAGTTTTTTCTTCTATGCCTGCATCACGGAGATTGCTGCGGTCAGCGGGCTCTTCACACGGATGGGTGAGGTCATGCGCGTGAGTTGACACCACGACCGAGGCTTGCCCAATGGAGAATAGAAAATTTGGCTTCTTATACTTCCTACGGAAAGTCCGGTCCTTTCAAGATAGGGGTGTGGAATTGGTAAGCATCTTTATTTCGGATTTTTTTCAACAGTCGTATTGATGCTCAACATACGAGATGGGGAATGAGTCGGGTAGAAAAGGTTCTTCGAGTCATAGTTGCTAATAGTGGTCATGGCGGGGTGAAGCGGATGAAGGTACGGAATTGGCTATGACATGGTAGAAAATGGCGATAGTAATATGAAAAAAACTTTGTTTTGAAAGAGTCATGTTTCAATATTTGAATTTGCTTTTTATTATTCTCTATATTTGTTGTTAGTGGTTTGATTTGTCCTAATTATAGATGGTTTGTGTGTTTTTTAGATGTTCACCCGGTTAAAAATTCACCTATGACGGAACTTCACCCTGAAGAGTTTTTTATTCCATATGTGTGGAAGTTAGTTGTATCGCTTTAGGTATGGTAGCAGATACATTCTTAGGATTTATAATCTTCTGATCTCCCCCTCATCGCTGAAGTTTTTCCATTCAATGAAATAGTGATTTACAACGATTGTTTTCTTCATTAAAAATGAAAATCGTCTCAAAACTAACATGTTTTTTAGTCGGTTCATTATATGTTAGTGGTCACTAATGTAAGGTAAAAGTTTGGGTAAACCTCAACAATTTGTAATTTTCTACAGTCCCAAGATTGCACGCAGAAAGACTTCATAGATGATATGTTAAATTGTTTAATACCATGCCTCTCAGTTTATAATTCATGACTTGTTGAAAGCGTCAATTTTCTACATTTATTTACAATGTGATGTCATGTGTATTGTATTTAGTGGCGTGGATTTCAATCTCAACACCATTCACTTATTTCAAGCAAGGTCACTCGCAGAGGTGAGTATTCATTACAACCTTTGGTTCAAGATAGGGGTGGAATTTGGCCACTATACTCCTATTTGACCATTATTCTTTAGCCCTACTCTTTGCTTGATTGCCACTTGATTTGAGATCTACAAAATGAGCGATTCTTATTTCAAAGGGTGTCATGCTATTGTTTGAAAAAAATGTGACATATACATTTTACTGGGGTCTCCTATTTGAAAATCTAGGGGCTAGTAACATACTTGGGTCATTGTCTCCCCAAATAACGGATACATGTTACCAATGGCCTTTACGACATTCATGGGATGATGAAAAAAAGTGCTAGAACCACATCTTGACTCAACTACGCTGCACAACCGAGAAAAAATAGTCCCGGGTTAAAACCTCGGTGAGTGTAGATTTTGTGTAATCTAAAACATCTAGGGTTATGAATTTCCCTCTAGTCATCTATAGTGTATGTATCGTCGATTATATCAATATGGTGGTCCCTCTTATACATCTTAATCGTAGGAATTGTCCTTCTTGACCTCATTATCCTTAGGCTCTAACTACTCAGTTTCCCATGTTGTGAGTGATGACTCTATTTTCTTGTGGCAATACGTATTTTGGTATACTCGGTTGTGACAGATGATGGAGTTCGTTAATTTGTACAAAAATTGGTTGTCTGACATCCATATATTGGATATGACTAAAATATCAACCAACTCCCCCTCATTGGAAGAGAATATGCCGCTTAATTTACATCTAAAACATTAACAATTTGACTTCCCGATGAAAATGTTATACACCTACAATGCAAGCATCTCTTAACCAACTATCTTTTTCCATTCATGAGATCACATTTCTTATGGAAATGTTAAACACTGTAAATGAAAACATCATTAACCATCCATCTTTCCCATTCAAAGGATCACATTTTCGTATGAAATATATGCATAATGTCACATATAGATCATATTTCTTACGAAATATATACATAATGTCATTGCAACTTGATTTGAACTTGAGATATTTAACCTTGCACATTTTATGGTTAGAGAATGATGTTCTGCAGCTTGCTATTGAAAATGAGTTAAAATTATAGATAGGACGACTTGAAAGGAAACTAGAATTAAAGCAATTTCATGCCATGGTGAGTTAACGTGCACAACACATCAGTAATCACTATACATGGGAGCACTCACATTGAACACGAAACCTATATACTTTGTCAGTCGCCTAGTTCTCGTTTAACTACATACATTGTCTCGTGGAATATGCTCCTTAAAACTTTGTGAGCTCTCCGTATTTGCTAACACCGTGTGCTTATGATTGGCGATGCATACAATTTAAGTTTCTTTCTACAGCGTACGTAAGTTCTACACTCTACAATTGAATATGCCAACCATATCATAAAGTCAAACAAGCTTAAAAGAAGCCTTCGGATGATGTATTGAATTTGGTGAGAAGAGACTTATTAAGTGAATTCCCATAAAAGCAGCTTCCACATATGCCTACTCCATTTTTTATGAAATCTCATAGATGGTGAGATTCATCGGCGTTACATGATTGCAACCCTCCATCCTCGTCTATTTGATAACTAGTTTAAATTTCAACCTATAAATTTCTCGTTGTATCCTAGTCACCGTGAACAAACATTTAAGGATGCTTCATAGATGTAGGATAATAAGGATATATTTAACTCAATATTTCAGCCCATAAGCTTATCAACTTCAAAGAAATTAATTTGGCTAATCCGATTTCATATTTTGATTGTGGGGGTAGTGCATTACCAACAACATTCGGTGCAAAAGATGACAAATGTTTGCTGGTTAGATAACAAGCGTATTTGTCGTTTGTGGTGATTTTTGTGTTGCTCCAAATGTTGAAGGGTGCCATATTGAGTGGCCTTGTTGCAAACTTCAAAACTTTCACAAGTATGCAATTCTCTATAGCTCCTTAATCACGTCAAAGATTTATTGTAACTTAGGACACGTCCAAACAATAGATTTTCCTTTCTCTTCGCTATAAGAAAGTAAATTCTTTTGAAGAGCATCATATGAAATTTCAAACAAGATGTAGGTATTTCTAATGCTGAATTTAATGAGTGTTGTCACGTCCAAAACTATTTATGTGAATTAGCATTTGATCTCTTTGTCATGAGCATTTTGTTTGTTTGTAGCAATGGGTTGTTGTAGCAACAACTCCTATTAAAGTCATTATACACCATCCACGGCATCGTTAATATGGTTCTCTTTTTTCCATCTATACATTTTAAGTAATAGAAGTATGTCAAAGCCTTTGTTCACTTACCATGAAGAGCTCAAAAAAGAATGACAATGTATCATTGATCGAGGAAAGAAATAAGTTGTAGCCCCCTTTGCAACTTGTTACATGAAAAATGATTCTCTATATGTTATTCTTTTAGTTTTTTTCATATTATTTCTCTTCCAAAGATTATTAGAAAGAACATGTTGCCCCAATAAAATGACATATAGCTAGTGTTATATTTTTTAAGCACAAGTATAGGATCTAGTTATGATAAATGCTACACTAATTACTGCAAGTAGAAAGGGAGACAATAGAATAAATTAACATTAAAAAAAATACTAAGTGATTTCAGAAAGCCAATTCGAATTCACTTGATTTTTTGACCTTGACATTTGAGTATAATTAAATAACCTTTTTCATAGAGAAGTCATGTGCTCTAAGTGTGGTTCCAAGTGCATGCACAACTCACGAGAAAACTACCTCTCCCTTAATTGTAGTTATCCGGGCCAAAAATTGAGTTGTAGGGTCTCTAATGAGTTAGGGGTCTCTAATTGAGTTGTAGGGTCTCTAATAGAGTTAGGTTTTCAAAAACGAGTTATCCTTGATCGGTCATCAATGCTTGCATACACAAGGCTCTATGAGCCTGCCCTTTAGTCCATATGAGCTATAATGCATATACATTTCTCTGCAAAAATTGTATTCTAGAAGGCACTTTGGACATCCACCTAATAAATCTCACACCCTATGCCTAACTAGTTTGTATTCATATAACAAGTGCAAAGTTTCTTCAAAGTCTACACAGTGCTCCCAAGTTCGATTTATCCGTATCTCGGTATAATCCTTCTGGAATTTCTTTCTGCAACTCTTGCTTTATGTTCGCTTCTTCAAATGAGTTAGACTGTGTGAGTCAATACTCAAAAGCAACACTTACTAGATATACGAGTTGACTTTGTTGTGAGGCTAATTGACTTCACGACTTCTTCACTAGTTGTAGGTAGTTCTTGGAAATTTGAATCCATCATCATTCTTTATGTAAATATGACTTTGGAATTTTCTTGAACTTTTGGTCCGATTTGTTCTTTTGTTTGTCTTGTTGGCACTAGCTTCCTCGCATCACCTAATGTTTGTTTGGTCATATTTTTCATGTTTTAGATTGCTTTCCTTTACTCCTGTGACCTTTCTTACATTATCTTTTAATACAGCCATGGTACAACAATATAGTATCGATACTTCTTGCGTATTATATTTAATGTTTTATCAAAGAATTATTTTTACTTCCTCATTCAAATAGCCTATACACCTTGGACTCTTCATCGTGCCCTACAAAATGTGTATTTTGCTTTTGTCTTCTAGCTCTTTTTGCCTAATTTTATTTTGCCACGAGCATACAACCACATCATAACAAAGACTCGAGACAATTTGCTTGTGATTTCCTTCCACTCCATGTGCCCTTTGGTGTAATGAGAGACTCACGGGAAGAAAGTTTTTCCCGAGAGGTTTTTCCCCTTTTTTAGATGATGTATGGGAAGAGGGTAAATTGAGAAGAACACGACTAACGAGATCACTCCAACTCCAAAATTATTGTGAGTTCCAAGGATTACGAGCACTACACAATAGCATTGTTAATTCTAGCAATTGCGAAACACCCACAATTTCAATGGGGGGATGTGATGGAATATGAATGCAAAAATATGGTTGAATGAGAGAATAAAGAAAAAGAGGTTCGCCTTATTCTTAGATGATGTATGAGGAGAGGAGTATTCGGATGATGGAGGAATTGGGTCTTACTAGCCTAGCGAACACTCTAATTCCAATATTATTGTGAGTTGCGAGAGATCACAACAAATTGTTAAATATTAGAAACTCAAACTCCAAAGTTACGTGAGTTCAGGGGACCACACCCACTGTTAAATATGGTAGTTGGCAGAGACATAACCAATAAAAATGGGGTATTTGATAGAATAAGAAGGGAGAATTATGGTTGAATGAGAGAATATGGAGATATAGATTTTCCTAGTACTTAGATGTATGAGGAGAGACCGGTAATGAAGGGATTGGGTTTTACTACGGCTATGTGCCTCCAACTCCAAAGTCGTTGAGTGTTGAGTGTTCACGAGGATCATGTAAGACTATGAAATATGGGAGCCGGCAGAATAACGACCGGGAAATTTGATGGAATGTTAGAATTAGCAGTGGTTCGCTAATCATGTTTTTCCATATAACATTGGAAATTTGTCTCATCAATAAACGAGAAATAAGTCAAGCTTGTGGTCAATAAGCGTGGAGGGATTATGCTTACACTCAAAGTTTCGAGCGAGGACCATGTTTCGTAGACTACCGATCCAAAAATGGGGAAAATGCAAGTCCGGAGGGCTGTCGTGATCCCTCAACAATGGCCACAGCTCATTTTCATCCGTATGTTTTGCTCGCATTTAGCATCGCCCTGTGGCTACGCAACATTGTTCTGCAATTGTCTTTTTCTATAGGTAGTTTCTTCCTTTTCTTTTTCAGGGAAATTGTTTATTCCAAATTTGGCGTGATCCCATTGTGTATAGAGAAGGAGCTGTGTAAGGGAAGAATACATTACATGAAAGATGAGCCAGGAGGCTACAAAACTCCAATCAAAATATTATAGTAAAAGTTAATTGTGAGAATTGAAGAAATAATAATGTGCAAGGCAGTGCAAGGGCTTAATGTGGATTTGCAGATTATAGATGTTGTGATGTATTTTATAACCATCCCTATTTTCAATTGCGTTTTCATTTTAAAATTTGAGGATTATTCAAGATTCGTGAATCGTTACTACCATCCCAGTGTGTTCATCTTCGGGTGTTACACAATCTGCTACAAATTTATTAGCGTTCCAGTTAGTTTATGTTTTTAGATGTAGTATATGGCCTCAATTCAAATTGTAGAGTGGTCTTGAAGATATGAAATTATATTTTATTGCAAGAGCTGAAGGTCAAATTTTTTTCCGTGACTGAAATCGATGTCGTATGATTCTGACATCGTGAGACCCAGTTTTAAAATCACTTACGATTATTAAGTGGTCTTAAATTTTCATTTACTTTCGATAAATCTTAGTCTCAGAATCTTACAATTGAATTCCGAGAAATACCATTTGAAATTATAAGTAATAGAAGAAATATTTGAAATGTCGGTTTGGTATCCAATTTTTTTAGCTTGTTTTCTTTCGATTCATTATGGAGGTCATGCAAAGCTCTGGGAAGTGTATGCCAAAATATGACTGTCTTCTGCTTTGGTAGAAATTACGAGAGAGATAATTGTTGTTTGTTGTTTAGATATATTTAGTTTTTTTTCCCTTTTCAACATTACCTTTTCGAGCTAAAGTAGTTTACCTGTCTTGAAAAACTAAAAATCTAAGTCATATTTAACCTTTCATATTGTTTAAATATAATCTTCAATAGCTTTAATGTTTACGTGCTTGTTTTGGGACTTGGATGATACTCTGTATCCTCTAAGTACAGGATTTCATAGCCGCTGCCGTATGAATATAGAAGGTATGTTGTTGAATGTCGTAATTTTCAACAATTACCAGTCTGTCGTTAAAAACTATACCTAGATGAATGCATTGTATTCTATGATAATGAGGGCAAGGAAATGGATTTGTTACCCTTTCTTGCATAAAGCCCCTTGGAGGTCGTCCCTTAAGATTTTCTTCGATAAATTTAACTCTTACCGTTAGCTAAAGATCCGAGCTTGTATATGCTCTTTAACAGATACATGGTGCTGAAAGTTCTTAAAAATTGATAAAAGTAAAGTTTCATCTAGTGTGCATCTTCACAAGAGTCATGGGACTACGATGATGTGATTCTAAGGTAATTGTGTCCTCTTTTCATCTATGTGCCTTAATTTCATGCTACCATCCTTGATTCATGGGACTTATTTCTGAGTTCCCTTTTATAATGAATGTTGGTGTTTTTAAGGGGAAGTATGCTGGATAGTCGCACTTCATGGCATTATCATACGGGTTCCTTGGATTGTATGATAATCCTAAACAATGTTGTTAAAGTTACAATAAATTGTAGTATTTTGTTGAAATAGGTGATAACAAGAATAAGATTACTGATGAGAAAAAAAACGCACATGCAGCTTTGAGTTTTCAATATTTACATCATCCATCTAATCTTTCATTTTGATGGGTTTCAAACGAGCATCGAACTGTGAGATTGATAATGATGACTTTCATAGGTATTCTCAATTTTTATTTTTTGAACCAGTTGATATGCAGTGTTCTTTGATTCAAAAATAATTGTGACTCATGGTTGTTTTAGAAAAAATTGTATCCGAGTTTTGTGCATGGGAGATTGCCTTATGAGAATCTTAGACACTGATCCAGTCACTGAGGAGTTTGTTATTGAGTATGCCACGATGAAAATAGTAAGTCACGTATCGAGTTCTTGTATGTCATCTCAAATGGTGATATGTGTAAAGGGATCTTCTCACGCTTGAGTAGGCATATGGGTCCCTTTCCCACAATATCATACGCAAATTTGGTGTACTGGCTTTGCTATAATCTACCTTAAAATTAACATGATGATTATCATTCGAGTTGTACTAATATGGCGTGTTGTTTTGTTCGAGAGTTTAGCCAAGACGACCTTGAAATAAATCCGTGTTTTTCTAGTCGCCAAGGGTGTTGACATTGTGGGATTCTCGTGGTGCTACGATTTCTGGGCCACGATCGTAGCACAATCGTCGGTATAAGACGATCTAGGCTTCCTTTAGTGTATGAGATATGATGCGCATTGTAAATATTATATTTATGCTTGAAGTAAATTCATGCTATCGAATTTCAAGTGTTGCACTTTCTTTTCTGCTTGATGATACAGTGTCGAATCTCAAATCCCCAATTTATGTCCCCTCCCAAATGCTTGATGATTGAATTTTGAATCTTGTATCTCGGAAGAACAAATAGCACTCGGTGTGTTTCTTGGAAATAGATAGCTCTGCGTGATCTCAAGCCTCCGTGAGACACTCCAAAAAACCCGATGTTCGATTGTTGAATCTTGTTTCTAGAAAGCAAATAGCTTCTGGAGATTGAGCGCTCACGAAAATAGATAGCACTCTTTTGTGGGTATTGTTCTCGATTGCCCGTATTTGTGCAAAACTGCACCAAGGGTGATAGGGTGAATTGGTTTCATTAGTTTGGGCCATTTGTAACGATGTTCTATAGCCTCGTAAAATCTTAGATCTCATCGGGTGGATGTTGGTGTGTTTAAAAATATGGTATCCATGTGCCGGAAAGCGAGCTTTTGCCTAGACGGCCTTGATATATCTATTATTTTCTTACTCAGTTCATGGCATGGAAGGATTCCAATGCTGCTATTTGTGTTTGACCTCCGAACATGAGGTCTAAACGCCGATTGTCTGTTGTTTGTTTAGTAAAAAAATTTAGCATTTTTTGAATTATTTATACCATATACCTTGAGAGCATGGGTGTTCTTATTGTTTTACACTGTTACAGGCGGCGTTGTTGCATCTTGTGCAGTGAGCAAAGTTTTGATCCTTATTTTTAATCTTAATGAGAGTCTTCAAGTCCTCTTAGGCACTAATTTTTTATGGTCACTAGTATTGTTTTGGTTCTAAACATAAAATTTTGTGAATTATCATTATGGCCTTCATTGTTGTGTAAAGTTTTAAATTTTCATCTTTGTTTGGATCTATACAAACTAGGAATCTTCAAATCCTCTTCGGTACAAGATTTCTGCACTATTTATAATATATATATTGAGCATGGTTGTTCATGGTGTTTGTGCATTGAGTGTGGTCTTCCTTAATCATGATCACAGCCTTCCTTGATGCTGCAGAGTTTGTTCTTTTTTGGATCATTACAAAATGTAGAATCTTCAAATCCTCTTGGGCACAAGATTTCTGCACATGGTCATAATATGGCTGATAATTTTGTGTAGGTAACAAGAATCTAACTCTAAAGTTAAATATAAGAATGTGGCAGACACGGGTATCTTTTTCCAATTGTTCCATTTGTTTCAAAATCTTGAAGGGCGTTATGCACAAGAGTGAAGAAAAATAATTATGCTAATTATGCTCAAACCACTCCATATAAAAGTTGTTATGCTAAAACGATTCCAATTGCATTGACACAAACAGCGCTTTCCTCATTTCATAGTTACAAAAAAACTTTCAATACAACAATAACAGTGAAAATCACGTTTCAGATGATTAGAACAAATTTAATTTCATGCAAGCTCAATACATGTAGTGCCTTCTAGAGTTAGGCTATTACAAAGGATGTGAACATTAGTAGTTATTTATCTCTCAGCCTAATTTTGTGGGTTTAAATGATTAGTTTATAGTATTAGACAATAGGTCTACATTTAAGACATTCATCCATTCGGTTTAAAATTTAGCCAGTGAAGTAGATTGATCACATCATGCTCTGGGTCTGATGGATTCTTATCTTCTTGTGATTGCAGCCGAAATGGAATGATGCTCTTCTCGAGGTCTTTAGAATTGATTTTGTTGGCACTGCGCCATACATCACCTGCACACCTACTCTTCGTCACCATAGACTGGGTCCTGAAGACCATTATTTGATACTGTCATCAGATGGTCTTTATCAATATTTTAATAATGAAGAGGTGGTTAACCATGTGGAATGGTTTATGTCATCTTATCCGGATGGAGATCCTGCCCAACAACTTGTTGAAGAGGTCCTCTTTCGTGCAGCAAAGAAAGCTGGTAAGGAGACTTAAATGCTTGGAAATAGCTTGAAATAAAGTTATTTCAATAGTGGTGCTATACGGCTTGTAGAGGCCTCTACCGTTGTATTTGATGGAAATGGAAAGCTGCAAGTGTTCATCTCTAAAATTTTGTCCTTATTTTGCAATGTTGTTGTTGATAGCTTGGTTTCTTTTTTCCATGGATGCTACGTGGAGATACCCTTTTAAAATGATTCAACAGCCTCCTTTTCCATTCCACTGGCAAATTACCCATAACGAAAATAAATATATTTTCTAAGAAATCTTAAATTTGCACCAAGTGTTTTTTCTGTCAATGTTCATGAAACTGAACATCAATTTGTCAGGATGCCATTACAGCTTATGTAATATTAACATTGGAAGTTGAGTATGATGGGAATACAGGGCTGCAACAATGCAAATGAATATACCTCTTGCAATAGTAAACTTTGGAGGATTATGTTACCTAATTGGAAACATTAAACTAATAAATTATATGAAGATTGCATGCTTTCAAAGTTTGCATGTAGTGAAGGATCAGATAAGATGGCAAAACATGAACTGACTTCACTGTTACATTGACAAAATCTCCTTCATCTCAAAAACTACAATTACTTAAAATTAATAATTAACAAATGATACTCCTATCGGCCTCTCCTTGCACCTCCTGGGGCAACTGCTAGTTTACCATTTATGAATACTTGGAAAGTGACATGTATTTTTTATGTATTGTTTTGCTATTGCTAATTAATCAAAAATTAAAATTAGACATGATTAAATTGGGCAGGATAGAACTATAAAGGGGTATAAAAAATGTTAACGAAAAAATGGATACCTACAATATCTAGTGAAAGTAGGGGGTTTTTAAATTGGGAAAATGCAATGGGTTAGTATTGGTAGGGGGTTAAATAAAGTTATTTTTAGAGGTATTTTCCAATATGTAGTCAAACTAAGGGTATTGTTTAGTATGCCACGAACGCACGTGCTATGCCATAGGTTAATTGAGTGACGCCCCTGTGTTTCTCGCTAACTGGTTCATGTATGCTGGCCTCTGTCTTTCTGAATTCGCATTCGACTCTGTCCTCTGTCATTTCCCCAGCTCCCTGGCTTTCTAGCCCCATCTCCGCTGCAAACATGCCTCGTCTCAGGCACAGAATGCGCTGTAGGCGAGGCTCCACCAGGCGCCAAGTGAGGCATTCTCCTTCCACCTCTAGCTCGCCTTCTGAGTCTTCTTCCCCCGCGGACAGCCTTCCTAGACTTCTCCGGGGTCGTCTTCTCTGTTCTGGTCGCAGGATGGACTCCCCCTCGTCTTCTTCTCTCCCGGCTCAATCCCACACTGCACTTTTCTCTTTCGACTGCGCCCTCAATCGACCGAGAGTCACTGCTGCTATCTCTGTCGTTTTTCTTGAGGAGCCCCAGGACGAGAAGCACCAGAATCCTTCAGATGGGCAGAAGATAAAGTGTAAAGCTGGGCAGGATCAAGTGCTTCAGGACTCAGGGGAGAAGCCCAGCAGAAGTAAGGACACTGTGCAGGGCGTCACAGGGCAGGGCCAAGCGGAGTAGGTGGTCCCTCCTCCCTCCGGAAAGGTGATCCACTCTGTCGAAGACCTGTACAACGAACGTGGTGAGCCGGACGAATACTGGTGCAGGGTCGAACAAGTGTCTCTTGACGAGTACTTTCGCTTCTCTGTTTTGGTTACTTTGCTTCGTCTCGACCTTCTTCTATGGGCATGTTTTTTATTATCATGCTGTTTCAAATCATGTTTTTGTTTATGTTAGTTATAGTCTCCAGCACTCAAAGTATCTCGCTCCCCTGCATGGGAATTTTCATAGTGGTTACTACAGGCTGGTTTCCCTCCTGCAGGGCAGTCTTAAACTCTATTTTTTGTATGTCTAAAATGCCTCAAAACTGGGCAATGACAAGGCCTCGACCTGCTGTACATTATTTCTTCTGTTAATAGATCACTTTTACTTAGAAAAAAAAATATTAATTAATAAAAAGAAGATATTAAAAAAAGTAATGAGAAATATTTATTTGATAAAGTCAAAATTTAAATTGCAAAAAAAAATAAAAGAAAATAAAATATTTAAATTATTGAAAGGTAAAAAACAAAAGAATAGTTGATAATGTCAAAATTAAAATGGAAGAAATAAAAAATAGCTAGGTGAAAATATGGAAAAATATATTTAGTCCTTTTTGTCAAAGAAAATAGCATTAAGTTAGGGTTAACAAAAAAAACAATAACAAAATGTAATAAATAAATAAATTTCAAAATAAAAATTTAATTAAAATGCATAAATTTAATCCATTAGATTTGGATAGTCAGTGATGAGTGTTGTGTTAAGGCACTTCTTGATGTGAAGTTAATAATTCAATCGTAATATATTGGACATGACAAAGATGTAGTAGTACCAAACTTACCAAAAAAAATTGTATAAATTTAATTAAAACTGGTACAAAATTATAATGATGATATTAAGAATATAAAAATAATTATTTCAAAAATATATTTTGAAATAATTATTTATTTTTAAATGAAAAAATTATAAAAAATCAATAATTATTTTATATATATATATATATATATATATATATATATATATATATATATATATATGAGAATGAATAGTATAAATATATATTTTTAATACTCTACAATTTTAGTTGAAATATGTATTATTGAATTTTAATATTTATTTATGATGACTATTAACATGCAAAAATATTTAAAATGATTTATCATATTTTAAAAAAGTATGGCATTATTTGGATTTCTTTAATTTTTATGATTAGGAAGCATTAAGAGAAGCCTTTTATAATTATCATTTATGTTAAGGTAAATGTTCAAAAAAGTTTGTATGTCTTACAGTCTTGGTTTCATAATGGTGCCACACTATTTCATCAATGGTTTTTTTGCAATTGCCCAATGTCTAGTTTCACTATGGAGTTCAATTTCTTTTTTTCATCTCAGTTCTTATAACAGTGCAAGTTCTCCCTAATATTTGGGCTAATAATATTTTAAATAATATCCTTATTCTATAAAATGAAATTTCTGTATATTTCAATTATGTAGCCAAGAGTGAGAATCCTAACCTCATCTTTGTTTGAGTTGATGAAGTTTTGGGTATAGTTGATCATTTTAGGAATCCTCTTGCCTTCCATGTTTTTTAGCTTATTATTATACATTAGTTATTTGGTTATGACCTTGGTCTCAATGGGGGAAAGACTTGCTTTGATAAAGAAGAAAGGAAACTTATATGTACTTTAATTTTGATATCATAGATTATAAATAGCTTGGATGTATTCTATCATTCTCTTTGGAAATATTACATCTACAAACCTCTTATCCATATAAAATAGGAAGAGTTAAAACACTCTTAAAAACGAGTTATTTTAGCTTCATATACAAAGATTTTCTAAATTATTTTAAGTCCATAATAAGATTTCCACTCTTTATTGATATTTTTTCAATACTATAATTTAAATTCAGCTTGTGAGATATCAAGTTTGAAATGTTTGTAAAGTTATTTTCATATACAAACAACAACTTATGCTATCTTCTTTTATTTATTTATTTATTTTAATTATTATTGATTTTGTTTCATAATATTTTTAATAGCATCATTTAAAAAGAAAGAATTGAAGTGATCATATTTATAGCGATTTTTTTTTTTTTTTGGGGTTGGAGAATTCACAATAATTTGCTAAAATCATAAAAAAATTCTTGTTAAAATGTAATATGATCATTTAAAAAAATCTTAGTTATAACTGACTAGAAAAAAGGAAGATTTGATATCAATATTATACCCTCTACCAAAATATAAAAAACATTGTTTCTTATGATAAAAGAAATTATAGATTGATTTGATATAAGAGATTTATGATAGAAAAATCTTTATTTTAATTTAATATTAACTAATTGTAATGATAATAATTTATACTATTATATAGTAATATGTATTTTTTTAATTTTTTAAAATAAATTTTAGTATTTTCAAAATTTAAATGTACAAATCTAAGAGATCTTGTTTAGAAGTTGATGAATGCCCTGTTAAAACACTTTTCTATGTGAATTCATTGATTGACAAACTTACCAAAAAAATTTAAAATTAAAATTACAACATAAATAGAAATATTCAAGTCATTACAGTTAAAAAAAAAACATTACTAATTACCTTTTGTATATCTCTTAGGTCACAAATTATCTTTAAAAGACAAATATCATTTTTGGTCGCATGGTTTATAGTGGTCTACACATATTAATACAACACCATTTTCAAAAAGATGGTCCCATGGTGTATAGTGGTCTACACAGATTAATACAACACCATTTTAAAAAAAAATTGAAATAAAGTTTACCTATCCAATTTGGATGCCTACCTCTTGCTAAATGAAGGCTCACTATTCAACATAACATATACTATAATGGTCTATTGAGATTTTCAATGTATTTTTGTAATATTGAGCAAGTCTTTCAAGAAAACAATTTCACTGATTTTTATAAAATATCAATGTCTAAAACAATAAAAAAAAAATTTAAAAAAATATATATACATTATTGATAATACAAATATGAAAGAAATTTTATATTCTTTAATCGATTCTTAAAAATATTATGACAACTATTTAATATTATATTACTTTATATAATTTAAGAAATTTCAAGTTATTATGTGATTATGCATAAGGAATATTATTTAACTTTGATGCCATTTCAAATCAATCTAAATTACCAAAAATGGATGAATATTATGGATTTATGAGATCTTTATCAAATTTAATAACTAAATTTTAACCACTAAAATAATATTTCATACAAAATTTAAGAATCTTTTAAATCTATTAAATTGTTTTATTTTTATTAGTTAAAAATAAAATTGGTAGATATTTTTTTTTAGAAGTTTTAAATAATTATATTTTTATTATGTCTAATATTTCCTTGTGATTTGGGTGGGGAATCACAATTTTTATCATTTCAAATATATAGTAATTTCATAATCTTTATCATATCTAATATACAGCAATTTCACAATCATCATCATATCCAATATATCACCACAATAAAAAATAAGAAATTGAAAAAATCATTTTAACAAAACATCCAATCACTATATATCCAAGACTTGATAAAAAGACTTGATAAAAAAATTGATAAAAATTAATCCAATCACTCTTAATACATTTACCGTCACTCTTAATACATTTACAAAGGCAATCATTTCAAAATAAAAATGTTCCTGAAACCTTTGAAATGATTTCATTTCTTCCACATTTTTCCTCCTGTAGTGACAAGATGTTGATTGTTTTGCCTCTCGTGGGATCAAACTTCATTTCTTCCACGATTTTTCTCAGCATCGCCACAAAATATCGTTGCTTTTCGATTTTTATTTTTTTAAGTCTTCGATAGAACCTTGAATATTTTATAGATTACGCATCAACCGTGACGTGACCATTCAAAAATCAGCATGACGTGAGCTTTTAGAATTCAAAATTCAATGGTAAACTCTATGTCCCATTAAGGTCTCTGGCACCAATATTTTATTGTCTTTTCCGATAGAGACAGCGACTTTGAAGTTTTGATGTTTCAATGTGAAACGCAAACTCTCGTTGACTTGACTTGGAATCCTAATTCGGGGTGAAAATTCGGGTTGATAGGAATTTCATCTAATTACTTCTTCTTAACCGGTTTCTGCATGTTATCACCATCATGAGTAGTAAGTTGCAGGGATCAAGGCCGCCTCCTCATCTGCCGGAAGTCTCACAACATCCTAAAGACTGCCACTGCGGTTCCATCTGCTCTGTCGATGCCACTCATACTCTACATGCAGTCTCCTAAGATCATCCATGCAGAAGTGCAGGATTTCAAGGCTCTGGTGCAATGCCTAACTAGTAACTCACCCACCTCCGATATTCGTTCTTGCAGTACGAAAAGTGAATTTTTCACAGCCGATCATGACTCCACGATAATATCGTCTCATCCCGATGAATTTGTAGATCACAACATATGGTTGTTTTCTACAGACGATAAGCCTTGTAATTTCAATCCCACTTCATTGGAAAATTATAGGAATCAGGAACTGAAGAGCAGGGCCTCCAGGCCCGACGATGCCGACCATGCAGAGCACTCGGAATATTCTTTTAATTGAATCGCTGTCTCCTTTCTCGCCCAATTTCTTGCTCGGGCCACAGCAACTTTCGTCTCCCACTACTTTCAAAGATGTTCCTCTCTTCACCCCCGATTCGAACAATTTCATTTATGTACTTTCTCAACTAATTTTTCAGTCCTCCTCAGATATCAGCTTGGATTACCTCGACCATAAGCCGCAGTCACCAAAGGTTAATAGCATGATGTAATATTCAACGCCAGTCATGAGATTGATTGTGGAGCGCCAATTGGGAAAAAAAAGGGTGTTATGGGGTTTGTCTAAAGCGATTACTATGTTACGCGTGTTTTGGAGCGACGAGCACTTCAGGTTTTGGGTAAGTTGCAAATATTACAGTTTACAAACTGAGTAAGTAGTGTTTCAGTTAAGTATTCTCTAATTTGACTATAAGATGCACGGACAAGTGAAATTTTAACAATGAAAATATAGCACAGTGGATGAGCAATCTTTTTCTATATTTTATTTTTTCCATATAAAATTACTTATGCAATTTAGAGATGATATATATATGCGTGTTTAAATTACTGTGAAGTGACAATTATTTCCCTCAAAGCTAGTTATCAAAGTCAGATATAAACTTTAGAATGAGTAGATTATATTTTTATTTAAAAATAAATAGATTTAAATATATTTTATTGCTAGATAAAAACCATATTTATTATATAGCTTATTCTGTTAGAAAATTAGTCTTATTCTCAACTTTTCCTATAAATTTTTGAAAGTGACAAATAGAGAACATAATTTTTTTTGCAAAGTGAAAAAACCATAATTTCATTTGTATGGGAAATGATAGTATATACCCTCTATATTTGTTCAATTTTCCAAACAATTTTCCAAAAAAATAATTGTTGTGTGAGCTTAAAGAAACAATTCTTTTTGTTTGGGGAATGATAGTGTACACGCTCTATATGTGTTCAATTTGCCAAAAAATAATTGTTGTGTAAGCTCAAAGAAACAATTCTTTTTCTAATATCCAAATTATAAGACATGAAAATTAAAACCAGAGTTTGTTCTATTGATTTAAATTGGCAATCGACTATAAATTTGAACTCCACTCAATAATGAAAAGAACTCAACAATGAAAGGAACTAGACTAGTAAACTAAAAATCATAGAAATAAGACTTTATACTTTTTACATTAGCAATAGACTATAAATTTGAACTCAACACACCAACGAAAAGAATCAGACTAGTAAAGAAGCCTCTATCCTAAAAATATTGTGCCTATAAGTTCTCTTATAGAATTCAAAAGCATTTCCATCTCGCTACTCCATTATCCCTCACAAACCTTGCTCGACATCCAAGGCAATCTTTAGATAGAAAATTTTCTATGTTGTTTCATTCCTTATAAATGTAAGAACATGAACACATATTAAACGAGTCTATGAGTTGCATAGTTTCTTCAAGAATAGGCATGAGTAATATGTTTCTACATACTTGTGTTTTGTTGAACTAGTTGTTTACATGCATTGAATCCCCATAAATATGAAGTTGAATGCATCGATTTTCTAATGTAAAAGGAAACATTGATTTGTAAGCCAAAAGTTTAGCCTAGTTCTTAGTCCCTAGATCGAGACCAATTTTTTCCTTGAAAAAACAAGCTTCTAAAAGAAAGAGGACAAATCCTACTCCACTCTTCTACCTAGAGTTACTTGAGGCTCCATCAAAATATGCCCACTTCCTAGACCGATCAATAATTTTAGCCGTAATTAGGATAGGAGGGGAAATTTTATTTTTCTATGGTTAGTTGCCTAAAATAACTACCGCTTCAACCATTATGTGCTCAAAGATCGAAGGTTTGTCTTTAAAAAACGACCATTTTTCGAGCCATCCATAATCCCCAACATATTGTCAAGGGATGAGATTTGAAGGCATGACACCTTGGATTTGAGAGCCATGCCATACAATCCCCCTCCAAGTCCTCCCCTTCCTATGCACTTGTGCATCACAAGGAATTACTACACACTTTTTGTACCTATTGATATAATGGGCATGCCATGAAAATATTCTTTTTTTTTTCATCATCGTTCTTACACATGGAGCACCATCTTGACTTAGTTATAAATCATATTTGTAGGACATCCCATTTGGGAACCTTCTTCTCCATCGAACAACACATGAGAATTTATGATTTTTCAGGACACTTAGGCTTCCAAACTACTTTCCACCACCATTTCAAATCAAATACAAATATGAAAACCATTAGAGAGAGATATATCCAATCTTGGGGGAGTAGGTACCTGTGTGGGGGGGACTCCAAACTAATTCATATTCTCTTTCTAAAAGTCTTATATGGTCAGTTATCAAAACATTTAGATACTCATGCCAAAATTATCTATACTCATCTAATCTTTCCTCCTTAGCAGAGAGACATCCTAGTCTCCATATTGTTGAGTTTGCAGGGCTAGAAATATGGGAAAGTTTGGAGAGACCTTTATGTCGTATATGTTCAACGAGTGTTTGGGTGAGTAAATTCTGTTGACCACTTCTAGGCCAATTATCACTCTTGTAACTCTTCCCACCCTCCCTACGAACCCATTTCCAATGAGATCGAAAAAAATTTAGACAATCCTCTATGTCATTGAAATGTTGGTCTATGGTTTGTCCACCATTCTGATCCATTCTTCCACTGAGCTTGGAGTGTTGTATTTGTTATTAACAACTTATGTCCCCCGGCTTTGCAATGAGAGTGGTTTCCATCCACACTTAGATACCAATTATTTTGAGAACAAGAATTTTTCTTCAATCCTTAACCTCCTAAGATATTTAGAATTTCTAGTTTATCATATTTAACATAAGGGAGCACCTTGTGATCTTGCTTCCCGACCCAAAGGCCATAAATTTGAGTAAAAACTAATGTCCATAGGCTTTGTGATGAGAATAGTCTCCATCTGCACTTCGATTCCAATGCTCTTCAAAACAAGAAAATATAATTCAGTCCCAAACTTCCCAAGAGCTTTGCCATTTCTTTTTATCCCACTTAACCCGTAGGAGAACCTCATGATCTTGCTTCTTGGTTGAAAGGAAATTTGAGAAAATTCTTCTGATTTTTTCAAGAATACATTTAGGAATCCATGTAGGAGACATCTAATATGTTGGGATGGATTCTAAAAATAATTTTACCAAAGTTGGTTGGCCAACCTTAGATAGCCACCTAAAACACCAATTTTTCGTTCTTTTCTCCACCTTGGAAATGAGCCAGTACCAATCTTCCTTTCTATAGCTATTTGGTTTGAATTGAAACCACAAGGAAATTTTTCCCTCATCTAGTGGCTTAGAGTCATATGGGATAAATTGGGCTATGCAACATATATCTCCATAATTCATATTTTGAAAGGAAAAAATGGATTTTATGTTCTCTACGGCCATACCTATGACATTCTCGAAAAGGGAAAGGGTCTCCTTCAACATGGTCACTTCTCTTAGAGTCCCATTATAGAAGATAATAATATTATTGACAAAAGGAAGATGTGTAATAACTAGAGTATGAGCTATCAATGTTCCTTGAAAATCTCCTTACCTTTTAACCTCTACATGGAGATGACTCATCCCCTATGCAATAAGAAAGAAAAAAATAGGGGAGTTGGAGCACCTCTGATGAAAACATATTTGGGTTTGAAAGAAAGGGGAGGCCAATCTAATTATCAACACAACAAAGGATACTGATTGAATACAACTCATTACCTAAGCAATAAAGTTTGGTTTGAAGCCCACACGGGTCATGAGGAGTCTCATATAAATCCAATTGACTTTGTCATAGGGTTTCAATAGATATATATTGATGATGGCCCTGCTTAGGATTTTCATGCCCTCCTATAGTGGATTAGTATCTCTTTATTCTATTGTAATCTCAGATGATGATTTAATAGGTCTACAATCTGCCATCTGCCCTGCCTTTTTCCATATTGATTCTTATAGTTGATGTCTTCGTAATTGCACTTAAAACCTTATTAGTTGACCCCATTTCCCAATGGATTAATTGCTTCATCCCAACCAAACTCTATTTCAAACACAACCACTTTTTTGAAAGTGACAAACAAAGAACATAATATTTTTTTTGCAAACGGAAAAAACCACAATTTCATTTGTTTGGGAAAGGATAGAAAATTACATTATATATATATACACCCTCTGTGCGTGTTCAATTTGAAAAAATAAATTGTTGTGTGAGCTCAAAGAAACAATTATTTTTCTAATATCCAAACTACAAGAGGGGAAAATTAAAACCATAATTTGTTCTATTGATTTAAACTGGCAATAGACTATAAATTTGAACTCAAATTAGCAATTGAAAGAACAAGACTAGTAAACTAAAAATCACAGAAAGAAGACTTTATACTTTTTACATTAGCGACGGACTATAAATTTGAACTCAACTCACCAATGAAAAGAACCAGACTAGTAAGCTAAAAATCATAGAAAGAAGACTTTATACATGGATTGTGCTAGTTTTATATCATGTTTGTCCTAAAAATATTGTCCCTATAAGTTCTCTTATAGAAGTCAAAAACAATACAGACAAAATTTTAGCCTAGCTGTTAGTCCCTAGATCGAGACCCATTTTTTCCTGAAAAAAACGAGTTTCTAAAATAAAGAGGAAAAATCCTACTCCACTCTTCTACCGAGAGTTACTTGAGGCTCCATCAAAATAGGTGTTACAGGTCAATTTGGGCGTCATCCCAAAACACAGATCAGTATCTTTCAGGGTCTATCATACTATAAATTAGTTGCTATATTCCCTAAACAAGTCATCCCATTGGTGGTTTTCCTTCATGAAAGTTTCACAGCTTAGATGCCAGTTGAAGTGCCCCATTGAGCCATCAACGCACCCCTGGACTGCAGTAATTGCTTTTCAGAGAATATACTCCCATGCAAGGCTATGTTTCAAAGGATCTAGGCCCACTTTAAGGTGTGTTGGTCGACTGGGAGCGAATTTTTCATTGGATTCCGGGAATCTTCCCCACCTCTAGTGGCTTCTAGAAGTTGTTCCAACTTTCACCTCATTTGATAGCTTTGAATATGGACACAATGAAGTCATTAAACCTCTTATCGTCCTATTTCCATGAACAAGGAAATATCTTCATCCATTTTTAGGAATTCCATCCAATGATTCATTTATGTCAAACTACCTTCATCTACTTACAAATAGAGCACTGATAATAGTGCACAAGAGAGAAAGAATTTGTGTTAAGTAGAGTTATGCTGGTGAGATCACATCTCTTGGAGGTATTGTGCATGTACTATGATGTTGCTAGATTGATAATGCTGGGTGTGATGAGTATGGGACTAAAGCTGGATGAGTGACAACGAATAGATCAACTGGTTGTACTCTTCCTTAGATCTCATAATAAAGACATTTTTTCCTTTCTTAATGCACGTGTGAATAATTTTATATGTGTATTTATGAATTTAATCGATTCAATTTGTTTAACTTGAATAGATCATATTGCCTTTAAGTTGTTTTATGTCTTATGTTTTCCATTGTAGGTTTCAATCGAGCGATTTTAGTTAGATTGAGAGCGATGGAAGCGATGCAGGGAGGTGAGGAAAAGAGAACATATTACAAGTAGGTTTTCCTCCCTTTATCTATTAATTTTAAGGAAAAGGTTGGATACCTTTCTTTATGTTGTTCTAAGTGCATCACCACACTTAGAGAAAGCATACTGATATGTAGGTTTGATTTCCGTAAAACAAATTGGAAACCATACTGGGGATCGACGGATAATCCTTGGTGGTTTTTTCCTTGTCCATCAACATCTTGTAGACTTTATCTGCTTATTTTCAGTCATTTGAATGTGTTTTAGCAAAAGTAGTGTGTTTTATTTTTTTTCAGAGAGACCTTTGGCACCAACACATTGTTGGTATTGACACAGTGTTCTGCATAACAATTTTTTCTTAGGGACAATGCTCTGCAATGCACTGTCTCCCACTCAGGGGTGCATTGCCCCTGTGACCAACCAAAATATATGATGTTTTGTCTTTTGCAAATTCATTTTAGTGTCTTTCTTGCTGAATTTTTGAGTGATTGATTCCCTCTAGAGACCAGATTGCCTCAACTCTTCTTACCTCACTTTGGATTTTTTTTATCAATGTTTCTTTTTGTTTTCTTTGTCATTGTCGAATAGTTCCAAAGTTAATTTTACATTTGATCAATTCATTATTTTCAAAAAGAGGAATTGTCGTTTCAGTCTTAGTTTCTCTTGGAAGTTTTGAGTGATTGTTTTTGCATTAGTTATTTTTCGTTCATCTAAACTTAAAAGAAATTGAAAATAAAAACATGCATTTGCATATAGGGATTGTGAGTGATACATAGGAATAGTTTATGGAAACTACATTTAGATGTGCTCATTTTTTATTGCATACAATCTGATTTCTCTATCCCTTGTAGATATCTTTTCATTGTCAAAAATAAATTCGAAACAGATGCTTCTCATTTTAATTTCATTATAGGAATGTTCAATACATCTCGTGGTGAACCTGAAAGACAAACTGATAAGCAATATCAACACAAAATTTATCTGAATTTATCAAAGGAAGCATTGTACCATTAATGATAACATTTAGAGGTCTAGGCTAGAAGACGTGTTTTGGTTTCGTTAAACATAGCAGTTGTAGTTAATTGTCTACAATACATTCTGAGTGTGATACCTCATTCCACATATGTAAGTATATCAGAGCTCGTCCACGTACTTTCTGGTATATCGGGAGGTGTTCTAGTACGAAAAGTATAAGGGGATGGTCTCACTGTGAGGTTTCAGATTAGACAACATTAATACAGATTGGGCCTCCACGTACCTTCATGTATATTTGGGAGGAAAAATTTAGGTTTCTTACCATCCGTACGTAACCGAGTCGGCCGCCTTGTACTTGTGATACACCAAACAAGACATTCGGGGAGATTCCTACACGTACATAAGTCCTTAGTTTACTGGGGTGGTATATTGCAGTTCATAGTTTCTTGGTAAACTTTTTTCCTATCATTACCCTCCATTTGTTTGAATATATTTAAAATTTTGGATTCTTAATGTTCTTTTAACTTTTCTTGATTTATCCAATGGGGTAGTGGTTTAGCTGAACCGTTGCATATTAGGCCACTCATTAAGGTTCAATTTCCAAAGGTACAAATAAGTGGTTAGGAAAATTGCATGTTCTAAATGATATCAATGGAGAAGTGCCCTTGTCATGGTAGCTTAGATGAAGAAAAGTTCTTATAATTTGTGGTTGTCAAAATGCACACTGCTTGTGGTGCCTAACATCCCATAATGTTTCACAAGTTTAAAGGAAGCACTTTTTCAAAACATGATTCCTTGTTACACAGTAATTTGTCACCTTCCCTGCAATTCACATCCCACACATTAGAGGGCCTTTTATGTGACCTGTGAGCAGTGACATGACTTGAAACCACTTTCATGGCATCCCCCTTAACAAGGACAATCATTCCTCTGAAGATAGTTTCATGTGAAAAACCATAAAAATAGACCTTTTGGCCTTGGCGTGACCAACTAGTTCATCCCTCGCGCCAATGGGGGAAATCCACCAAAGAGGGCGCGCCAACTGGCGCTCTGTCCCAGTGTATTACTCACGCCAAGGTTAATAAGGATTGTTTTTTAAAAATAAATGGCGGAATTTTGATTCCAACCAACTCCTAAACGAGTCTCTAAAATGAGTTGGGACGTTTGGCTCTGGATCTCCATGTAGGGGAAGTGGTTTTCCACCTATCATGGAAGCTTCCTTGAGGATAGGGCCAATCCCACCATTGTAGGGATCCTAACTCCCCTTCCACCATCTATATAAGCTTGCCATTTTCCCTTTGCAAGCTAGCCTGAATAGAGCTGAATCAGTAGTAAGGAGACTATCGTTGGACAGCCTTTGAGAGCCAAGCCAAAGAGAGAGAGATTTGTCCCATTTCTGATGAGCTTCATTAAGACGAGCTCTGCTGTCGACCCGCCGAAGGAAGATCCAGTGTCAGAGCTCAGGTTGTATCTTTCTTTCGTTGTGATTAATAATAAACAACTTCGATTATGGTTCCATTCATATGTTCATGTCTTATGTTATGAATTATATCTTCTCTAACTGATATATGGTTGCATGTATTAGGTTTTACATTGTGTGTTGTTTCTTCATGTACGTGCAGGTGTTTGAACATGCTAGGCGAGAGAATTGTGATCTGCCAAAGCGAAGGACGGAAGCGCCATCTTTCCTGCAAGAAATAGCAGCGTGGGACTTAAGGTAGGCCTCTTGTCACATCTTGGTCTTTCGTAACTAGGAACTTACGTCTTAGCATGACTCAGTTGTTTCTAGACCCGATCTGGGCTAGTAGGGATTGCCTCTATCCATAGAGGGGATTTACCTCTTCAACAAACTGGCGACTCCGCTGGGGAGTCAGTTGGAGTTAATATTTTCTCTTTTCGTTGTTTTCGGCTTCTAATTGCTTTATTTTCTCTTCTGGTTCCCCTCCTTGGTCTTAGACCCCTATTCAGCCCTAGAGGATCAGATCTGACCTCTGATTTTCCAAAATTTTCATCTTTTCATGGTTGGCTTGATTGGCACGGTTTCCACCCTGACAGTCGCGCCCATTGGCGCAAGTTGCCAATTCATCACCCACGCCATCCCCTCTTTGGCGCAGATTACAACCAGACAGTCACACCATTTCTTGTAGGTGCTAGGTTTTTCCCTTGTTCGGGAGTTTTTTTGGTTAGTACTTTTTCTTCTGGGTTATTTTTAGATTTTTCTTGAAGTGGTGAGTCTGGTCTTGGTTGGGAGAAATTCTTTGTTTTTTTCATTTTCAGGCATTGGTGCTTGTTTTTAGTTAGCAACCCACGCCAATTGGCCATTGGCGCTAGTTGTCAGTGAGCAAGTCGTGCCAGTTGGCGCTAGTTTCACCCACAAAAGTCATGCCAATTTTAGGGTGTGTGAAAATTGAGATTTTTTTCCCTAAATCCTTCACCAGTGTGTCTTTCCCTTCTGTTATTTTCTCTATATGAGCGTATATTACATTGCTCATTGTTCAGTTGGAAATTCTTCTTTCTTTGATTGCTTGATGTAAAAGGGAATGAATGCCTTGTTTTGAATTCATGCTTTGGAAGTATTTTTTGTGCTTGACCTCATATGTCTTGTGGCCTTTTAAGGAATTTCATTACAAAGTGTTTAAAACAACAATTGCATTCTTAGTGTGGTTTTGCATCCTTTTTTCATTCATCCTTTCATTAAGGAGATTTGCGTTCATTTAGTTTTCGTCTCAAAGTTTTCTTTTCGTTAAAATGCATTAGATCACATTGCATTGAAAAGTATTTTTTAGATTTATCATTGAACTTAGATTACATTGTTTAATGATTGAAAGCTAAAAATCGCATCGAGTGCATTATTTTTCATTAATGGCATGCATTAAGTAGATTCTCATTTAATCAAAAAATGCATTGATTGCATTCTTATTCTTTCAAAAAAAGGAAACTGTGCATAGATTACAATCGCATAGTTTTCAAAGAAGAGGATTTTGGCATAGATTGCATTTCATAATTCACATCGTTAAATGTTTTAGACTACTTTTGGATAGTGGAAGTCATCTAGTTTGGAAAAATTTCCTTTGTAGTGTTGTTGTTTGTTGCATCATTGTTTGAAGTTCTTCCCTTAACTAGATAGCATTCCTCGAATTGAAATATTTCTTTTCTCATATAGCTGCATATAGGAGATTGTCAGATGACATGCGGTAGGGCCTTGAAACCGAGACATAATTGAAGATCAACTCTAAAATTTATTGAATTTACCTTAAGGCAACATTGAAACATTAACAAAATATTTAGAGGTCTAGGCTAGTGACGTATTCTGGTGTCGTTAAACCTAGTAGTTTTCATTCGCCTCTTGGCTTTAGACAGCACTAGTACAGACTTGTGCTCCCCATACCATCGAGTATATAATGGGAGACCCCTCTAGGTTGCAATCCTGTTATCCATAGGAAGCCGAGTCTGCCACCTTGTAACCGTGATACACCGAACACAACATTCGAGGAGACTACTTGCACGTACGGAAAGTCCTTGGTTATTTCTCTTTCATTTGATCACCAAGGTGTATATTACAGTTCATGGAAACTTGGCACACCTCTTACTTAGATTACCTGAGTAGTCATTTTGGTCTTTTTGTGACTCTCTAAATTTGAAAATATCATCAAGCACTTGTCCTTTCACGCTTGTTTCCAATCTGAAAGCGATAGAGTCACCTTTTTCTTGTTTCTCGACTCTTAAAATATGAAATAGCAGAGTCTGGTTTCAATGTTTTAAAAATTAACTGCCCACAAAATATTCCTGGTTAAAGTTAGTTTCCTTAGGGTGATTGTTTTGGGTCGTCTCCGATGGCAACTTTTCCGGAGTTCACCAACCAAGGAATCCCCTCCGAAGGGAATCCTGGTCCTTTTCCTCCTTTTGGAAATGTTGGTGCTCCTTATATAGCAACATTGTCCCTTCCTGGGTTAACTGTTGGGTTGCTTGTTTGGTTGTTTTCAACCTCTGTGGTTCCGAATGTCCCTGCTACTGGTCAATCATTTCCTCCACCTGAACAACATCATGTTGATTCTAAGGTGGACCTCTCCCCTTCTTCGCCTATTTCTACGTCCTCCTCTTCTACTTCGCCTGGTGAAAGTCTGGATTCGAGTAATTAGGTGGCTAAGAATAAGAAGAAGAAGACAAAGAAGAAGAAGTTCGATAGGAGAGAGGCTAAGGCTGCAGCTACTGCTTCTAAAACATATCCTCTTGATAAACCTTCCAACCCTCTCTGGAAAGTCAAGTTCCCTTGCATGTTGTGCCAGGGAAACCATCTTCTTTGAGATTGCCCTGGCATTCCCAAGGTGCTCGAAGTATGGTCCAACGGTCGTCTACCATTGCCTTTGGCTTCCGGGAGTCAGGTTGGGGGCACGTCTTCAGCTAATGGTGTTGGTAATACTCCTAAGAAGCAGGGTAAGCTCACCAATCCCTGTAAGTTGTGTGAAGGGCACCATGCCATTCACCTTTGTCCGTATATGGATGAAGCCAAGAAAATTTTGGACAACTCGACTATTTTTGTACCCTACCTTCCGGCTGGTTAAAAACAACTTTCTTTGAGTCCTTCACCAATTTATCCATCGATTGGTCAAGAGTCATCCTTGGTCAATCCCGCTTCCCCGGAAATTCAAATTCAGGAATTCGTTCCTGACCAACCATTGGTCGTGGGATCAGTTGAGTTGGCCCCGTCTGTGGTGCACCAGGTATTTTATGTTAAGAGTGGATATCACACCCCTCATGTTCTTCTTGTTTCTTTAGATTCCTCAAACTTGGAGAAAGATTCTCCTATCCATATACCTCAAGAAGCTGCTCCTCCGCCTCCCTTGATGGATGTCCCAGAGGATACCCCTCTCGACTTCGTGATGGAGATCATGGAGGATTCTCCTTCTTCTTCCGTAACACCTGGGGAAGACCATCTCAATTCAATGGTAGCCCCTCCGAGTAGTTTGGTCACTTCCTTTGATTGGAATCGATTTGCAGGATACCACCTTCTGTCTTATGTGCCTTTCAAGATAACAGTACAAGCCTTTGATCTGGTTGTACCCGGCACCATTCTAGATGAAGGCATGTCTGTTAGTATTTTATCCTCAACTACTTGGCAAGCTTTCGGTTCGCCACCGCTTGTGCCCGTTACGCAGAATCTGTTGGCGTTTAACAGAGGAACTAGTCAACCGTTAGGAATCCTTCCAAAGTTGCCTGCTACTTTGGGAGGGAAAATTGTCCATATGGATGTGATGGTTGTTCCTGGCCCCTTGGACTTTAATCTACTCCTGGGCTGTGATTATACTTATGCCATGGGAGCACTTGTCTCCTCCCTCTTTTGTGTGATGTGTTTTCCGCACCAAGGTCGGATCATGACCATCGATTAGCTTGTGTTCTTTGGTCCGCATATGGTAGCTAGTCCAACATCATCCTTGCTGGATCTTTATTCGTTGGTTGTTTCATCCTCGCCGCATGTCAATTATGTGGCTAAATGTTCTGTGCCTACATTCAGTGATATTTCCATTGTGCATAAAGTGCTGGGGCCATTGGGTCCTGATTTCCAAGATGTTGTTCTCCCATCCGACGGGCAGATCTTGGAAGCCATGAATTCTTATTAATTATGATGAGTTGTCTTCAGAGAATAGTTTGCTTTTTTGTGTCAAGCTCCTTAAAAAATGAAACAAGCTCGTCGGAGCATAGTTCGTTTTCTTGTGTCAAGCTCCTTAAAAAATGAAACAAGCTCGTCAGAGCAGAGTTCATTTTTTTGTGTCAAGCTCCTTAAAAAATGAAACAAGCTGGTCGGAGCATGGTTCCTTTCCTGTGTCAAGCTCCTTAAAAAATGAAACCAGGTCTGTCATAGTAGAGTTCGTATTCTTGTGTCAAGCTCCTTAAAAAATGAAACGAGATTGTCGGAGCAGAGTTCCTTTTCTTGTGTCAAGCTCCTTAAAAAATGAAACAAGCTCGTCGGAGCAGAGTTCGTTTGCTTGTGTCAAGCTTGTTAAAAAATGAAACAAGGTCATCTAAGAATAGTTCTTTTAATTTGTCAACCTCATTAAAAAAATGAAACACGTTTCCTGTTAAATTCGTATCTTTTGATAAGATCTCGTAAAATCTCAGTCGAGTCTTTCTCCTGATCTCGTAACTTGAACCTTCACTCCATTTTCCTTTCATATGGATTGAAGCTTGGGGGGCATGTACCTCGAATTGAGTCACCATGCTGGGGGCATGCTTAAATTTTTCAAGCATAGTTTGTTTCCATTTCAAGCTTGTGTGAAAATGAAACCGATTTCAAGCATAGTTTATCTTTGTTTCAAGCTTGTGTAAAAATGAAACCAACCTCAAGCAGAGTCTCTTGATTTCAAGCTTGTGTAAAAATGAAACCATTCCCATTTTACCTCTTGTGATTGCCATTTTATCAGCCTGTTTTTTCCAGATGAACCTTGGTTTTCTTACTCCATCGTCACTATCTGCTTGGCCGATCATGTGCCTTCACTTGATTGTTTCACCCATTCCTGAGGAACCACTGTGATGAGTGGTCTTGTTAGCCAACCTCTTGACCTTTATCTTGTTTTGAGTAGTTCCACCATTACTAGAACCAGTTGCTCCCCTTTATACCACTCGTTTCTTCAGGAGGAGTCAACTTTCAGCTTTTTTCTGACTTTTAAAAACTAAAAAGATTGCAGAGTCGCTTGTCATTTTGAGCTCGTTAAATTGGTTGTGAAGTGATATCTACCTAGTATACGTTTACCCCTTTTTCAGGCTAGGATATATTATTTACGAAAAAGGAATACCCTAGCCTATCGCGACTAGGAGGTTTTCTCAGACATAGTTTTCTACCTTTTCAGATCTAAGGAACTATCTATGAAAAGGGACTGTTGGAGTTTTCTTTTCCGCTATCTTTTCAAACTCTCTAAACATGAAAAGACCCTGATTTCTTCATTTTTCAGACTCGTTAAAACTTGATGAAATCAGACTCCGTCGTAATGACGTTAATCGAGTTCCTCCTTCCTAGGGCTCGTTAAATGTACTAGGTTGGATTTGTCCAAAGGAAAAACTTATGTGACAAGCATATGCTATCCTCTTCAAGCTTGTTTTCAAAAATAATTGGGGTACTTTCCAGAAATGGTGGGGAAAAATGAAACCAGTATCATTGTCATGTTGGCAGTATATCGCTCTTGAACATGGCACTTGTCAGCATTCGTGTTGGGTTGGGGACATCTCATCTCATTTTCTGCTTGCCCCCATGGGTTTGGGTAATCGATTTTGACTACTCATCTGCTCTTTGTCATGTCATCATGACCTCAGATCCTTTGATGTCATATACTGCCAAATCCATTGTCGTGCCGCCGATATGTTCAAGAGAAGTTGGCCTCTGCAGTTTTCAACCCTCCTCTGATTCTCATCTGATTCTGATTCACATATATTATGTTCCTCTGTCTTGTGTCGATGATGTGGGAAACATTATTTCCCACCTTCGATCAAGGTCACTTCCTGTCGACTTCAGCTCATTATCCAGGAAGCTGATCTAGAGACTCCCTTTAGGTACCTTGGAGCTTGCATGCCTCAATGGCAGGTTCTTCGCATTCGACGCAAGGTTTTCATCATTGACCTTCGATCAGATGATTCCGCGAGTGTTCGACGTCAAATCACTGTTCACATTCCGTGGATTGTACCTATAGTACCTTGAGGGCCATTGTCATTATTGGTGGTTCATCTCGTGTCTGTTAACGGATTTCACCATTGGGTGGTAATTAGACGATGTTCTTGCATGTTCGACTTCAACTCACTTGCTCACATGCTAGGACTTGTACTCTGTGTGGGTCGAGATGGTGTGCAACACCCTGGATTTTGTCTAATGGAATCCAGGCTACGGATTTTGTGGATTATCATGATTGGTTACATGACTCATTGATTGGATGGCTGCGACCATACCTGAGTCTATTTACTGATCCTTTCTGTATGGATGCGCCCATACCACATATCATGTATTTGAGATATCAGTTGTACTTTTATATGCAGGTTTTTCGACGGCAATGTTTTCAATTGAACACGTTCTCATAAAGCATTTCACCCCTTTCTCTCTCTCGAGCCTCATGCTTTAGGGGGCATCTGTTACACAGTAATTTTTCACCTTCCCTGCAATTCTCGTACCACACATTGGAGGGCCTTTTCTGTGACCTGTGAGCAGTGAAATGACCTGAAACCACTTTCATGGCATCCCCCTTGACAAGGAAAATCATTCCTCTGAAGACAGTTTCCTGTGAAAAACCCTAAAAATAGACCTTTTGGCCTTGGCACGACTAGCCATTTCATCCCTCGCGTTAATGGGGGAAATCCACCAAAGAGGGCACGCCAACTGCCGCTCTGTCTTAGTGTATTACTCGCACCAAGCTTAATAAGGATTGTTTTTTAAAAATAAATGGCAGAAGTTTGATTCCAACCAACTCCTGAACGAGTCTCTAAAATGAGTTGGGATGTTTGGCTCCAGATCTCCATGTAGGGGAAGTGGTTTTCCACCTATCATGGAAGCTTCCTTGAGGATAGGGCCAATCCCACCATTGTAGGGATCCCAACTCCCCTTCCACCATCTATATAAGCTTGCCATTTTCCCTTTGCAAGCTAGCCTAAATAGAGCTGAATCAGTAGTAAGGAGACTATCGCCAGACAACCTTTGAGAGCCAAGCCAAAGAGAGAGAGAGATTTGTCCCATTTCCGACGAGCTTCATCGAGAAGTGCTCCATTGTCGACCCGCCAAAGGAAGATCCAGCGTCAGAGCTCAGGTTTTATCTTTCTTTCATTGTGATTAATAATAAACGACTTCGATTATGATTCCATTCATATGTTCATGTCTTATGTTATGAATTATATTTTCTCTGACTGATATATGGTTGCATGTATTAGGTTTTACATTGTGTGTTGTCTCTTCATGTACGTGCAGGTGTTCGAATGTGTTAGGCGGGAGAATTGTGATCCACCAAAGCGAAGGACGGAAGCCCCAACTTTCCGGCAAGCAATAGCAGTGTGGGACCTAAGGTAGTCCTCTTGTCGCATCTTGGTCTTTTGTAACTAGGAACCTGCATCTTAGCGTGACTCGATTGTTGCTAGACCCGATCTGGGCTAGTAGGGGTCACCTCTGTCCGCAAAGGGGATTTACCTCTTCAAAATTCCTTAAATTGTAGCATTTCCCTAGCTTGTTTAAATCAACAGACAAAAATGAATTACTCTCTGAAATTATTTTGTAAGAAATGAGTTAGCTTCAAATTTATGTAAGGCCCATTTTTTATGTTTTATCAAAGTTTTAATCGGTCATAATCTGAAGAATATGTTCCAAGTCACATTATATATAAGCATGGGAGTATCATGAAATGTTGTCGAGTGCATGCGAATACTCAAAGTTAATCCCTTTATCATTATTGTTGTTGGAGAAGACATGGCAGGTATAGATTTATAGTATTTAGTTATTTATTTGGGAACTTTTCAATTTATTTAGGATGTTCTATGGTTTTTGTGTGTATTGTATTGTGTAGGAAAACATTGCTTGATAGCTATAAGTCCCTTGGAATTTCCATAGATTGTAAGTTGAAGCTAATTTTCATCCTTAATTTTCTTAGTTACATTAAGTTCACGAAATGGTAAGCATTTTACTGCATTTGTGTGTCGATAGCAACATTTTTCTTGTATTAATTATGTATGATATTAGTTGTTGAAGATCATGGGAATTAAACCCAAAGTTTTTATTTTATTTAATTACATGTATTGAAATTAAGAATAACAAGTTGCTACTATGGTCCTTTTCATTTATGTGATCACTTTTGGCATTGAAAGTATTAGTCCATATATGTTATTTTGAATTGGAATTTCAGGAATATGCAAGTGTAACAATGTAGCAACCCCTATTGTGTCAAAAATATTTTACAATGAAGGAGAAATAACAACCGCTATTGCAGACGTGTAGGCAATTGTAAGTTACAATTGACCATGGAAAATAATTAATTTTTTAGACATTATCTCTTAAGCAGTTTGGGGGAATTACAAGAAGAGAGTACTGTTAAATTTCATAATTCATGTTTTTCATGACCGTTTGAGATGACAAGAACAATCCTTAACAAAAGAATGGATAAATCAATTTAGGAGCTATTTCGGCTTTGCACCTTTGTTGATTATTGATACAAATTTATATCCTTTGGCCCTTGAGAAAGGATTCAATTTGAATTTTACATACTTTGGTGTTGTTGTAACTACATCTATATACAAAAAAATGATCTTATGCATTAGATTTCTCTTGATTTACAGTGGCCAAGGAACCAAATACCATTATTTGGTTTGAGCCTGTATCATTTGCCAAATCATCTAGCGTAAGAAGAATTGTAAAGTATGTAAGTAATGAGTAATTTTGTGTGTTGAAAATTTTGTTTTGTTCAGGTTGTTACAACCCCTCTATTTTCCTTTTGTTCCTGTTGCAGAAAACCCCTTATATCATACATAATAAACACCTTGAAAATGAAAAATTTTGATGCTGGAATAACGTTGCCAATTTTTTGTGCGCAAAAAACACCTTGGAAGCGAAAAATGTTGATTTTGGAATAATGTCGCCAATTTTTGTGTGCAAACACACCCTGAAAATGGAAAGTGTTGATGCTAGAATAATGTCGCTAATTTTTTGTGTGCAAAAAACTCTCTGAAAACAAAAAATATTGTTGTTGGGATAACATTTTTTTTAAGGGGGAGTAAATTATCAACATGTTTTAATAATGAACGTTAAAGTTAAAATCTTACAACTCAAAAAAAACTTAAAATTTCAACAATAGACATGACATTAAAGATAAATATCAAAGGTCTTAAAATTCCAGTGATTCTTAGGCATGGTATCAGAGATAAAATATCATGTCTCTAAAAAGCCTTAAACTTCCAAGGATGGCATTAAAGATAAAATGTCACCTCTATGAAAATCCTTAAAATTCCAACAACTTTAAGCCATGGCATTAATATTATTTTAAAAAATTATTACCATTTAATTTATGTTAATTTATTTTTATTTTAAGTTTCCCATATTTATAACAATCTATTAAGTATATGTTTTTTTATATAATGTATTGAAATCACTGGATAGGAGCTGTTTTAGTTATGATGAATGAACAACTTTACAAAACAAATGAACTTATATGTGATTTTGGAGTTTTTGATACTTTATGCATTAAAACATTTGTTTTTTTTTTTTTGTGTAAATATTTTTTTTTAAATAATTTTAAGGTTTTCAAATTTACAAATTGTTTATTAAAAACTATATTTCATTATTGAGAAATATACATATATTTTAATTTTATTTTCATATATACATATATTTTATTTTATTTTAGAGGACCTTGGCTCGAGCTCTACTAGGGTTCCCGCTCACCCCTTGCAACTGCGCCGATCGACACTGTTCGCCTTCTGCCTTACCCTGGCTCTCTCCTACTAGAACAGGGTGGACATGCATAGGTTCACCTGCAATGGCAGGCCCTTCAGGGGGAGGCGCACAGTCTTCCCCCTCAAGTAACGACAAACAAACTTCCATGGAACATTCAAAGGACTCTGCATCGGATCAGCTAAATCCAGAGGACAAGGACAACCGGATGCATGATTCGCCAAAAGTCTCAACTGAAAAGAACAATGCAGCATAGGAAGAAGAACCTAGGCAAAAAGAAACACCCACAGTGACGTCAACTACCTGCAAACCGATCGCGGCAGAAAGGCCAAAAATCAAGCTTCCAAGCCACAGGATCAACGGAAAAATCTAGTACATGAGAGATCACGCCCTTATTGGTAAATTTATCGGATTATGGCCTGCTGAAAAAGCACTGCAAGGGTGGATCTCGGCCAAATGGAAACCTAAAGGGCACGTCAGCCTTCAGCTTGGACCCAAGGGCTTTTTAACTACAATCTTTATCTGCATAGAAGATCATAACAGGGTTCTGGATGAAGGACCTTACTTCTTTAACTCAGCTGGCCTATACCTAAGGGACTAGGTGGAAAGGTTCAACCCTAACAAGGAATATTTCAGTTGGGCTCCGGTCTGGATCAGGATGTACTCGCTCCCTCTGGAGTACTGGGATGAAGAATCTCTAAAAGACATTGGCAAGGGGTTGGGGGAGTTCATTAAAATCGCGGAGGAAACGAAGCTACGTCGTTACACCTCTTATGCACGCATTTGTGTCTACATGCACTTGGACAAAGCACTCCCAGATTCGGTAAGCCTCTATCACGATGATTTTGAATGGATTCAACCCCTAGATTTTGAACATGTTCCCTTCCGCTGTCGCAAATGTCACATTCATGGGCATCTCTTCAGGGATTGCCTGCTTAATGCCAAGCCACATGCCTCGGACCTCCCAAACAGTTCTGCACCTGAAGGGTTTACCAAAGTCACCAGTTGAAGGAGGTCTCATAAGAAACCTTCTAGTGGGAAAAAATCCAACCTAGCCGATTCTTCCATTCCTTCCACCAGCAATAGCTTTGAATCCCTAGCCACTGCTACCGAAAACTCCCCTCAAGCAGACCAAATAGCCCCCCAAGCGGCAAAGTCGACCTCGTCCCCCCCTCCGCCTGATTCACCCCCCTGTCCTTCGTCCATGGGGGTTCAGCTTGGTCCAACTGATGCTCCCTTGAAAGACCCAGATTGGAAACCAAACAGAATGGATGTTTACTGCATTCCAAATCAACCCTCTGTAGAAAGTATTCAAGCACAATATATGGAGGGAGAACCGAAAAGTATCGACCTGAGAGGGATTGACATCTTTGAGCTCGAACAAGCCTGCCAGAGAAAAGAGTTTGAAAAGATTCAAGAGCATCAGCTAGACACGCTGGAAGTAATAATATCCAGAGATTTTCGACAGAAAGAACTGGGAATACAACCAAGCAGTTGGTGGGATGGCAACCAATTTCCTAAAGACTCCAAGAAAAGAGGAAGGAAAACAGACTTGGAAAGAACAATCACAGTGGGCAAAATCCTGGTTGACTCATGCAGATATGCTAAGCTGACAAAGTACTACAAGCCTCTCCCAAATAGTGAATCATGAAGCTCACTTCATGGAATCTAAGAGGATTTAATAGTCCCGGGAAACTCAGAATGATAAAAAACATGATAAAGTAGGAGCAGCCTCAGATATTCTTCATGCAAGAAACAAAATGTAACAGTAGCACTCTTGGCAACATTCTCTCAAGAGCTTGGGCTGGATGTCATTCAGTAGTTTTGGATGCCTCGGGAGCTTCTGGAGGGTTGGCCATTGCCTGGAACACTTAGGCCATCTCTCTCTCTGATTTACATGCTTCCCACCACATCATCCAAGCAACTTTTCACATCATAGGAACAAATATTCATGGACACCTTACTAATGTCTATTTCCCACAGGAAGTAGGAAGTAAGACTGTTCTTCTAGACACTATAGGAGTGCTCAATTATGACAGAATCCATCCTCTTTGGATCTTAGGAGGTGAATTTAATATGATCACCAAACTGGAGGAAAAGATGGGAGGTAGAGCCAAACTAGAGCCAGAAAGCAGCCACTTCAAAGAATTCATACAAGGCAACATGCTGATAGATCTGCAATACAGTAATGGAATTTACACCTGGAGTAATCATAGGGCAGGTCGGCAGCACATAGCCTCTAAGCTAGATAGATTTCTTATTTCAGATAATGCAGTCTATCTGGGTGGTGACATCTCAACCTCTATTCTCCCACTCACCGGCTCTGACCATTGGCCGATCTCTCTTAAATGGCAAAGACTGGGGAACTCAACGCATCACCCTTTTCGCTTTGAGGCCTTCTGGTTCAATCACCCCGCTTTAAATGACCTCATCAGCTCCATGTGGAAGAACTTCACGCCGCCAGAAGGGTCCAAAATGTACCAGTTCCAACAAAAGCTCAAATTCCTTAAAACCCACATCAATCACTGGAATCATACCACTTTTGGCAATATCTTCCAGGCACAGCAGGACCTAAACAAAGAAATGAGAGTTCTCCAGCAACAAATCATCACAGAAGGTTATACGGAAAGAACAATGGAGTAGGAAAAGCAACTACAAAGTCAAATGGAGGAAAGATCAAAGCAGGAAGAGATTATATGCAGGCAGAAATATAGAATCCGATGGCTGAAGGAAGGCGAAAGAAACACCAAATTCTTTCAAAAAACTACTATTCAAAGATGAATGCACAACATAATCACTTCCATTAAGAATCAGGAGGGGGAAAGAGTGGAAGACCACGCAGAGATCGAGCAGGAGTTCATCAACCACTTCCAAGCAGTGCACCAAGAGCCTCTTCTGGACAGATTGTCGGCCATCGACAAAATCACACAAAACATTCCAAAGATCGTCACCGAAGAGCACAACCAACTTCTTCTGCGCCCGGTCTCGAGTCAAGAAGTGGATCTGGCCATGAAGCACCTCAAAGAAAGAAAGGCCCCAGGTCCGGATGGCTTCACGAATACCTTCTTTCACAAATTTTGGGATCTTATCAGAGAAGAGGTTTGTTTGGTGGTGGAGGAATCGCGCTCTATGCACTAGCTTCTCCCCTCTTTGAATGCGACCTTCATCGCCTTAATCCCCAAAGAAGAAGATACCAGCACGCCAGACAAATTCCACCCAATCGCCTTATGCAATGTCATATACAAAGTTATTTCTAAAGTCATTGCCAACAGACTGAAACCACTTCTGCCCTTGCTCATCTCGCCAGAGCAATCTGGATATGTGGAAGGCAGGAAAATTATAGAAGGCATTATCCTCACTCACGAGATCATACACTCTCTCAAGCACACCAATCAGGCAGGTATGATTCTCAAGATTGATCTTTCTAAAGCTTTTGATAAGTTAAGCTGGACTTACATTCGAAAAGTGTTATCTACTTTCAGTTTCTCCCCCACTTGGGTTCGCTGGGTCTCAAGTCTTATCTCCTCCTCTTTCTTCTCAATCCTTATTAATGGAATTCCCTCGCATCCCTTCAGCCCCTCTAGAGGTATCAGACAGGGGGACCCCCTGTCTCCTTTCCTCTTTGTCTTAATGGCGGAAGGCCTGGGTCTCCATCTTAAAAATGCCCTTAGATCCTAGCAGCTCCGAGGCCTCTCAGTACACAATTCCCCTGCCTTAACTCACCAACAGTTTGTGGATGACAATATGGTGTTTGGTTACCCTTCCGTTCATGAAGCCTCCCAACTTAAATCCCTCTTGAATGATTTCTCGGCTGCCTCGAGAGCGAGCATTAATAATGTTAAATCCCAGATTTTCTTCTTTCACACCCCTCCTATCACTCAATCTGCTATAGCCCACATTCTTGGATTCTCCATAGCTACTCTCCCCTCCAATTACTTGGGCGCCCCCTTAATAGCCTCTGCTCTAAAGCATGCCTCTTGGCAAGGGCTCCTTGAAAAAATTGAGGCATGTCTCTCTTCATGGACTCACAGAACTCTAAACATAGCAAGTAGATTGGTCCTAATCAAAGCGGTGCTAGAGGCTATGCCTTTGTATCTTTTCTCCATTCTGGAAGCGCCAAAATGGGTTCTCAAAAAAATTAAAGCCCTACAGCGGAACTTCCTATGGGTATCCAAAGGTACTAATCGTAAATGGGCTTTGGTTAAATGGTCAACTGTCTGCAAGCCAAAGGAACAAGGAGGAATAGGATTGAGGAATAGGATTGCGTGATCCTACTCACAGCAATGCCATTATGAGTGCCAAAATTTGGTGGAATTGGCTCACAGCCCCCAATAAGCCCTGGGCAATTATTTGGACCGCCAAGTATGCCAATCACAAACCTCAGGAAGAACTTATAAGATTCACTCCAACGAAGAAAGGTTCACTCATATGGAACGCGGCCAAACAATATTATCTACTCATCCAACAACACAGTTTCGGGGAAATAAGAGATGGTTGCACCACTAGATTCTGGACGGACTCCTGGGATCAATTTCCAAAACTCACTAACACTTACAGCCCGCCTATGGGATTTGCAGCAATTGGAAACAGTTTAGCAACAATGGACAGACAATGTAGAGCAAGGTTATAGGCAGTGGAAACAGGCAGAAAGGATAATAAGGAACATTGATGAGCAGACTAAGGAAGCCTTAAACTCTGAACTCAAAATGCGATGCATCAAAATTTCAAATAACAGGGAAATTCTCAGATGGGGATATACTCCAAAAGGATCCTTCTCTACCAAGGCAGCCTACAAAATTATAAGCAACGATCCAACGCCCAAAGATCCCCTATGGAGCAGAATTTTGAGTTTGGGGGTTTGGCCTAAAGTATCCTTATTTCTTTGGCTCTTTGGACATCAAAGAATCCTCACTTGGGACAACTTAAGAAAGAGAAGCTTTCATGGCCCCTCAATCTGCCCCATCTGTTGTTCTCATGAGGAAACTCAGTAGCATCTCCTATACTCTTGTTCTCTGGCTAATCAATTGTGGGAGAAAGTCAGTTTTCAATGCCAACAAAACTGCAGACTCACTGCAGATATAATTAGCTCTATACGAAACTGGCATCAAAATCCTTACAGAAGTAAAATTCTAAACCAACTCTGGAGAATAATCCCAGGTCTTCTCCTCTGGACAATCTGGAAAGAGAGAAATAAATGCATTTTCAAGGATCAAAAAACTCCTCTAGACATAATCTGGAGGAATTTATGTCTCAATCTCACAGAAACCTTGGCTCTTCAATCCTGGGACACAAATGACTACCCAACTCTGGCCAAAGAAAAAGCCATTTGGGAAAATTGGGGTATTCAGCTTCACCTTGGAAAGCAAGTGCACAAAGTCCCTAGAACTGACATCACCACGAACTCTTGGATCCCTCCTCCCAAGAACACCTTCAAACTCAACTTTGATGGTGCTTCTAAAGGGAATCCAGGCAAAGCAGGCTTCGGGGGCGTAACTAGAGATCACAAAGGCAAACCTATCATAGTTTACATGGGAAATCTTGGATGGGACATGAACAATTCGGCTGAGTTGGAAGGTCTATGGCAGGTACTTCTCCTTTCTCAACTACATGGGCTGTTTCCTCTAGAGATAGAAGGGGACTCCCAAATTCTTATTAATATGGCCGCTCAGCTCCTAAACGGGGCTCATGCGCACAAAATTGCCAACAGTTGGAGACTTGAGGCTCGTTTGGAGGATATTGAGCGATGGCTTCATAACAACCATGCTCTCCTCTTCAAGCATATCAAACGGGAAGGTAACAAAGTTTCTGATCTACTTGCTAACTTGGGAGTAGACAATGAGAACAATCTTCTCACAGGTACACTCGACATAATTCAGAATCATGATCAAAGATAAGAATGCCAAAAACTGGTCCAGAGTGAAGCAGAACTCCTGGATGCGAGTGCAGATGACAGTGCATAAGGTGATGGGATGGGGGTGTAGTAGGACGGGAAGCCACCTACCCACCCGCAAGGAGGCTGTCACTCGACTCTTAAATGTGACTGCTCTGTGTTTAATGGCCTTAACTCCTGGCGCTAATCACAACCATAACTCCGCTCCTCGATACAACTTCACGTGCTGTGACATGGCTCGGACTTCAGCTCATATTTATGATGGTTTATTGCAAATGGTTTATCGTTGCATAGTCGATTGGTTAGATAATATGGAGCGCTCCTCTGGTTCGAATAGAATTCCCTCGCCAGTGAATCGGTGGTGCACCCCGGATGCTGGGATTTCAAATGCGCGCACAGTTACTGGCAAGAGGAGCAGTCTAAATTGCTGTCTAGATTTTGGAGAAAATCTCCACTACTCTCTTGCTGGTTCCTATATGCTGGCTTCAGTCTTCCTAAATTCTCATACGCCTCAGTCATCTGTCAATCCTTCGCTTCCTTGGCTTCCTTGCCCCGCTGTCTCGACTGCAAAAATGTTGCACCTTAGGCAAAGAATGAGATGCTGGAGAGGCACCACAAGGCGCCAGATGCGGCATTCTCCCTCCACCTCCAGCACATCCTCTGCGTCTTCCTCCCATTCGGACAGCCTTACAAGAGTTCAAAGAGGCCGCCTTCTCTGCTCGGGTCGTCGCCTTGATTCCCCCATTCTTTCAACTCTCCCTACTCAAACCCACACCGCGCACTTTTCATTCAATATTTCTCTCAACTGATCCCGGGTTACTGCCTCAATCACGGTCGTCTTCCATGAAGAGCCTCAAGTAGATGCTACCAGCTCTTGCCCGACGGAACGCAGCATATCAGCGGCTCAGACCTCGGAGCCAAATGCTAGGTCGATGCACCCAGAAACTATGGACTTGCAAGGTCTGAAGGGCAAGGCTAAGCAGGACCAGGCGAATAAGGACTTGGTGGGTCAGCCAAGCGGGATGAAGGATGCGGGGCAAAGCGACATTGGGCAAGCAAGCAGGGCGCAGGTGGTTCCTCCACCTTCCAGGAAGGTGGTCACTTCCATTTCCAACCTGTACAATGAGGACGGGGAACCGGATGAACTCTGGTGCAGGGTCATCTATGAAACTCCTGATGATTAGTTCCTCCTCTTCATTTTGGTTTTTTTGCTCCACTTTAGCCCTTACTTACGGACTTGTTTTTGAATTTCCTGTTGTATCAGATCATGCATCTGTTTTTGCTAGATATGGTCTCCAACACTTAAATTCTCTAGCTCCCCTGCGTGGGAATTTTCTCAGTTGCTATTTCAGACTAGTTTCCCTCCTGAAGGGCAGTCTTCAACTCTGGTTTTTTTGTTCAAAATGCCACAATACTGGGCAATGATCCGGCCTCGGCCCGCTGTACTTTAATTCTTCTGTTAATAGATTACTTTTACTTAGAAATAATAATAATAATAATAATTTTTCAAGTCCCGCTAGCATAACCGCTTAAGGATGAGCCTCGTCAGCAAGGCGACCTAGGATCAAACCTCATCGGGGCGTGGTTGTGCCTTGTGCTAGGGGGAGGAGATACGTTATAAACTCCAGTCAATAAAAGGGCTGGTGCGGCCCAAGCCGGGGGCAATCCCCGGGTGACTTTGATGGATTAGATGCCCTTGGGTCGCAGCTACTCAAGCCACAGGTCAAGTCTGTTGGAGGATCACAAACAACTTGAAAAACAAAATAATAATAATAATAATAATAATAATAATAATAATAATATCAAAATTATATTTCTTTTGAATTTAATAAATCGAAACTAATAAACATATTTAATATTATGAAAAAAATTGTCGTTTCCCAAATCTTATTTACCGTTAAAGAAGTACACCGTCAACAATTTTTTTTTATCCTAAACTTATTACTTCTACATATTTTTTATTTTCATATATATATATATATATATCCAATCAAATATATTTAGAATATGAATACATTTAATAATAATAATAATAATAATTAGTAAATAAAAATATATATTAAAACATAAAAAATTAAAAAAATATGACAAAAAATAAAAGATAAAAAAAGATAAAAAAGATAAAAATCAAAAATCAAACCTAAACAAATATGAAGAAAAAACAAAATTAAGATAGAAATTAAAAAAAAAAATAACAATAATAAAATAAATAAATAAAATGGTTTAAAAAAAACACAAATTAAGAAAAGAATTTTTAAAAATGACAAACAAACACATAAAAATAAAAAAATAATATTAATAAGATAACTAAAATAAAATAAAAAATATTAAACAAAACACAATAAAAACCATTTAAAAAAATAAAATAAAATAAAATTAAAATTAAAAGAAATAAATACGAGAAAAAAACATTTAAAAAAAAATTAACTTATAAAAAAAATAATTTCAAATAAAGAAAAGAAAATAAAAATAAAGCAACGGAAAAAAATTATATATATATAAATTTGAGAAAAAAAAACATCTTAAGAAAATATATATGAAACTTAGAGAAAAAAAAAACATTTTAAGAAAATTGATTTACAAAAAAATATCTAAATGTGGAGTTTGCATTGGCAGGTTAAAAATGACATGTTAATTAAAAGATTTTTATGAAAAATGTGACTAAAGACTTGAAAAATATAAAATATTTATAAAGTTATGTTTAAAGATGATGACAAATTATGTTTTTTTTTTTTTTTTTTTTTTTAAATAACATTAGAAGTAAAAAAAAGAAAAAAGAAAAGAAAGAGCATATATTGAAAAAAATAGAAATATTGAAAGCTAAAAAAATAAAAAATACAATCAAATTTAAAAAAATAAAAATTGGAAAAAAAAACTAAAACCAAAAACAGAATTAACCAATTAAAAACAATGAAAAAAATAAGTAAAGAAAAAAAAACAGAAGAAAAAAAAAACAAAACTATTGAAAAAAATAGAAAATAAATAAAAATTAAAGATAATAATTAAAAAAATAAAAACATTTAAAAAAAATTATATATATATATATAGATAATATTTAATAAAAAATATTATTAAATAAATAAAAAGAATTAAAAAATTAAAAGTTAAAATTATTTAAAACAAAATAAACAAATTAAAAGAAAAATTAAGTTGGTCCCCATAGGGAGCGGTGGGGGTTGGCCATGGGTGGGCAAGGAGTTGCACATAGCTCCCCGAATGTCTAGGGGCTAGCCCCCACAATCACTTGGGTGGGAGGTCGATTCTCAGAATTGACCTCCTGCCCAGGTTGTGGTAGGGGTTGGCCCCTAGGTGAGCAGAGAGTTGTCATGAAACGCTCCACCCGTCCAGAAGTTCGCCCCCGTAGCCAGCTCGGAGGGAGGTCGAGTCTCAGAATTAACCTATGTCTGATGTGGCCTCGATGGCTGACACGTGGGTGCCCAGGGGCTATCCCTCACGTCCATCTAGGTGACCTAACTTAACTTTTTTTTTTAATTTGTTTATTTATGAAATTTTCTTTATTAATATTTTTTACATCTTTTCAATCTTATTTATTTATTTTTATTTTTTTTAAATGAGTTGTTATTAAATAATTGTTTTTATTTTTATGTTTTTTACTTTATTATATATATATATATATATATATATATATATATTCTTTTATTTAATTTTATTTTTAATTATTATTATTTATTTATTTGTTAAATCTTTTAAATTTTTTTTTTTTTTTTTTTAATGAAATATTTTTTTTTTAAATGTTTTTTACTTTATTTGATATTTATAATTTCTTTTCCTTTTTATTTATTTATTTATTTTTTAATTATTATTATTTATTTATTTTTATGTTTTTCTTTTTATTTATCATTTTGAATTTTTTTAATAGTTTTCTAAATTTTTTTATATGTTGAATGTTTTTATTGAATTTTTTTTATGTTTTTTATATTTTAATTTTTTTTAATTAAAAAAACAATTAATTTAATTTTGTGTTTTTTTGGTTTTTTTATTTTAATTATTTTTATTTTTATTTTTTATTTTTAAATTTTTTTTATTAGGAATTTGGCTTCTGTGATCCATAAAATTGTGTATAAAATCTTCGGGTGAAAATCACATTCAAGCAGATTTTGTCAAAATCTACTTGAATGTGATTTTCGCCGAAAAATTTTATTCAGAGTGTATTTTAATAGTTTTTATTTTTTATTTGAAATATATTTTTAGTTTTTTGATATTCTTTTAATAGTTTCTAATTTGTTTATTTAATATATTTTTTATTTTATTTTTTAATGTTTTTTTAATAATTATTATTATTTTTTATTTTTATTTTATTTTTATGTTTTTTATTTCTTTAAAATTTTATTTATTTTTAATAGTTTTAAAAATTAATTTTTTTTTACAATTTACTTATTTATTTATTTTTAAATTGTTTTGATTTTTTTTAATCGTGGGTTTTTGTTATTTTCTTCTTCTTCTTTTTTATTCACTTATTTTTTTTTTTAAGTTTTTAATTTGTTTTTTTAAATGTTTTTAAATTTTTATTTATTTTTAATGTTTTGTTTTATTTATTTTTTAATAGTTTATATTTTTTTTTTAAATATATTTTTAATGTATTTTAATTTTTTTTTAATTAATTTTTTAATTTCATTTTTATGTTTTTTGAATTTTTAATTATTTTTGTGTTTTTTATTTATTTAATTTTTTATAAATAAAAAAGTTCTATTGATCATCTAAGAAAAGGATTACATAGTATGTCACTGGGTGAGCGCAGAAGCCACCACATCCGAAGCTGAGAACCGATTAGAAGAGTAGCCTTTCATGGGAGGCCATTCACATTTGATTTTGCTGAGAGTAACATATCTTTAAGAAATATTGGAGCTAAACCCAAAACCAAAAAAACTGATCTAGCTTCACACACAGCTCAAAAACTGTATAGAATAAAGGACATGGAAACTGCAGAGAAAACTAGTCATAAGCAAAGGAGACTTGGAAACAACAGAGGCAAAGCAGATCCTTAAGCAGTTTCTTCCTTTGGATTGTCGTCCAAGCTAATGGGGCGCTCCGGTGTGCTTCCTTTGCAGATGCCATGCTGCTCTTTCGGAGTAGTAGAGGGGCTTCCCTGCCCTTTGCTTTCAGGAATCCCATGGTGGTGTTAGGGTCCTATAATAATAGGATTCATAATTTTGAATTGAATTTGATTAGTCTTGTAATATGTACATACTTTTCTTTCTGCAAAATTGTTTTCCCATATTAGAAAAATAAAAAATGTAAAGAGGGTAAAAGTCCAAAAAGAAAAATCAAAGGAATTGAAAGAAAAAAGATCAAAAAAGAGATAAAAATAGATTATGAAAGTGATTCAAATTCAAATGCCACTACTTTTTACTTCACTTTGTAAAATAATATTGTGTGCAACTTGTCAAAAATGCCACAATACATGAAGGTCAAACTGCTTAATCTTGCTTTTCATGCTAATAGATAGAAAATAAAGATCTATCCAAACTGTTTAATCTTGGCAGATCAGTAGTTAGGTAGAGAATAATAACAAGCTCAATAGTTCAATCTAAGCCCTTGGAAGAAATAAGGATATAATTAGTTAGTTTACTGATTAAAAGAAAAATGAATAAGGGTCTGCAAGCTCAAATGCACCCATGTAAATGAAGAAAAAATGTTAGGGTAGTTGATGGGTAGGTAGAAGCAATTTTCACTAGCATGGATAGCAGAAAATTGGTCATTTCATTTGCTAATTTCCCTTCAAAATCATTTCCCTTGTAAAAATATCTTTTCCCCTTCATTTTAACCCTTTTCCCCATTAGTCACTCATTTTTCCTTACAAAACCCCTTTTCCTAAGTTTAAAACACATTTTATCTTTGGAAAAGTAAAAAATACCTTTACTAATTTCCCTTTTCATTTAAAAATACACCCAAAACCCATAAAACTACTTTTATCCTAAGTCTAAATGATTAAATCTTTATGTCAAGACCCACTATGTAAATATTCATTCTTGATATAAGATTTACGTTAAACTTAGTATATTTAACATCCCCATTCATTTTATATTTCATTTAACTTTACGTACTAGCTCCATTATATGCCTTTTAAACCCATATTTAATTACTTCCTTTATATGTATATCCCAACCCATATTTTAAATTTAATACATGGTTTAATTTCCCCGCATATGATATATCCTGGGCCCACTATGTATTAAAATCCCACTAGGTATTAAACCCCACTATGTATTATTAACCCGCCTATTATAAAGTTCCACCTTCTCTAACCGTATTGGTTCTTTATTTAACCCTATCGCATATATCAAACCCCTATCATATATAATATAACTCCAATGCATAACTTAAGGTATTGGGCTCCACGCCTATCAATCTCGACACATCCGTCGCATCTTCCCATTCGTCAGATTATCATTAACCTGATCTAACAGCCAACATCACCCATCACATCTCCGAAAGCATGATCGTTAACATACCCCAGACCTTGTGATATCCACAGTTTTTAGAGCTTCACTCCCATCTACGTGGTGCTTTCCTATTCGATCGCATCCTCAAGAATTATACCACTCGACCACTTTAGCTCATGTGAAAACTGCTCAATGGTTTCTCCTTCCCATTGTGCAAACTACCCTATCAATTCAAATTGACCGCACATTCAATGTAAACATTGTTGGTTAAAAATGCATATAGCCACCCTTTGCTAGCCCTTTTACCACTTTTTGTTACAGTTTTGCGCTGAAGAAGTACTGCCAACCTATTTCTGAGCAACTAGATCACTTAAACGACCTTTTTTCAAGCCTTTTTTCACCAGAATTCAAGACCTTTGCTGCTACAAGACATTGTAGAACTGAATTGAAGCGTTATAAAGACCAGAAGCTTCAAATATCCTCCGTTGCTTCAAAAACCCTTCTGCGAAACTAAAATCTTCATTTTCCCAGGTATTCCTCAAAGAAAAGGTATGTTTCTTGATCTAAAGAGAAAATAATCAGTAATTGAATTAAAATAGAAGCCTTTGCAAACTAAAGGAAACCTTATATGCTTTTCAAACCTTTCATACAGACCCTAGGCTTCCTTTTGCAAAATTTTGAGGTTCGAAGATTACTTTTGGTCACAGAGAATACAATTTTATCAACTAAATCAAGTAGAAGCCTCTGCAGACCTAAAAGGAAAACCCTGTAGCTTCCCAAATCCTTTTTTCTACAAACCTTGGACCTATTTTTACAGAATTTTGAGTACCGAGATTGTTTTTTAACATGGAGAGTACAGTTTGATCAATTGAACAAGTTTATACCTTTGCAGACCATATAAAAGACCCTAGTTTCATCCTAAATCAGTCTGCAAACTGTTATAATCTTTCTGAGGTGCTCTCAAAGGCCTGAAACCATTTCTTGAGTCAAAATATTAATCAATTGAAGGAATTTAACAAAATAATGGCTTCCAAAAGTATTGTAACTATTAATCCTCTGCAATCTCCTGTTGTAGATGTAGAACACACTCCCCTAGCTGACAAAGACTTCAAGATTAATGACACAGTCACTGAATTTAACCTTATTGAGCTCCACTGCTAGAGCCATGAAAAATCCATAGACCAAGCAGATGGGGTTTTCATTTGGGAATCTAATTTTCCAAAGTATGTATTCCCACAAACTTTCTAGGGCCCAGAAGTAATCAAAATTTGTCAATCTTGCTATTTCCCTGACCAAAGAGCCATAATAAACCCTGAAAAATAAATTATGTTTACTAATACAGCTAAATCAATTAATCAAATGCTCCAGATTCAATCCAGTCTAGATGAAACCCCTTTGTCCATTGAGGCTCTTACACAGTTTTATATGAATCTAGACTTCCCCAAGAGGTTCCAGATATTCCAAACCATCATGCCTTCATTTGTAGAAATTCCCAAGATAAATCCTCCTTACCCATCTGCAAAATTTTCTGAAAGAACCAGACATATGATTAGAATGATATATTTTATTCCAATTTATTTCACAGATGAGCATGTTGATATTGTAGTACTAGGTTTTTATTTACCGTCACACCTGTTCAGCCTCCTGCTACCATTTTTAATTTTGCCCAATACCTTGCTAATAATATTCATGAAAAATTGGTCAAAATTCCTGAAGAACGTATCTTCAAGTATTCCTCAGTCCTATTGCACATTTCTTTATACTTTTAGTCTAATAAATTTTCCATCAACCTTGAGAAGCTTGATGTTGAAGGAAACCCACAATCAGTCATATTTTGGACTCCTTTAATAAGAAAAGACTCCACACATTCCACCTATACAGAGTTTATTGATTCCTTCATTCATCCTATGGTCAATATGCTGAACAAAAACATGCAACCCAGAATCAGTGAGGAGATGAAAAATGTCTTGCAGTTGTTAGAGCATAATAGAACAGGAGATTGGTACTTGTAACAAAACCATACAAAGATAAGGGTATATGGATCAAATCTTATTCCATATAAACTGCCTAAATACCTCCCAATGAGGTTATTTTCCCTTGAGTATATCAGAAAGATTCTTAATTATGATGCAATCAATTTCATGGCAGCTAAGAAAAAGACACAATTCAAAATAGAGATGCAGGTCCAGAGGTTGAAAAGTATTTGCAAGAGTTTAAATTCAGTAATATTTGTCTATGGTATTATTATCCTCTAGGAGTAATAAGTAAACTAAAAGTTAAATTCAAACTAACTCCTTATGTACATGAGAAGAAACCAGATATTGATAAAGTCTCCAATCAGTCTGAATGGTTGGAGAACACCTTGATTGAGGCAGAGAAGCAAGGCGATACTAGTCAAACTTTGCAAACTCCATCCTAAGAAGATAAAAGCTCAAGGAGAATCAGAGAGGAAGGATCATATATTGCAGAGACTACAAATGAAACGAAATTTAAATTAATGTACAGGAAAAAGGAAAAATTAAATCATGTCAATGAAAAAGTGGAAACAATAGAAGTAATTAACACAGATACAACAACAAAGGATGATGCACCTCCTATAGTGATTGAAGAAAACATCAACCTTCAACTTCAAACACTCAGCTTATTCAGAAATAGCACAGTGTTGAAATTTCCTCATCCAACAAACCAAAAGAGAAGGAAATGGACATTATGTAGAAATACAGAGAGATAAAGATGTGAAATGAGGCCTTGAAGACTGATACATATAACCAGTATTGGAAATAGTCCCCCAGTGACCAAAGCATATTTCTTTTCTGCTTTTGACTATAAGACTAGGAATATGGAGATGACCTTCGTGCAGCCTAAATTAAAGCATCCCAAATCATCATCTAATTACAAAAAGTCATCATATAAAGTTCAAGCAGATGATATTCATCCTACTGATCAGATAGAATTTCATAAACAAGTTGGTGAAATGCTTTACTTTGTAAACAAAACCATGAGTGTACAGAAGTTGCAAAACACTCTTGCAAACATCAAAGATCAGCTCAAGTTGGAAAAGGAAACCTCCCAAGCTAAGGAAAATAGAATCAAATCACTAGAAGATTTGGTTATTGAAGTAGGATATGATCCAAAAAATTTAAAAGCTGCAGATGAATTGATTAAGAAGAAGAATGCAGACATTGTTGCATTAAAGAAACAACTAAAGTTGCCTCCTACAGAACATCCTCAAGCAAAGGACGTGTTACAGGATGCAAATAAAAAATATGAGATGATGAATCTCATTCTTCAGTTGACTGCCCAGATTAAAGAAATGGATAAATAAATGGACAAGTTGGTCTAGGAGAAAAAGGCCAGAGAAGAAGTTCCTGTTACTGTAATTCCTGTATTGACTACTATTGTACCATCCACACTAGTAGACTCATTGTCTCCTACATTTCTAATGGCTATAGTATTACTTGTCACCTCATCAACAACTTCAACAATAGTGTTCAATAACAACAACACAACCGACAGATGAAGCAGGTAAACTAGTAAAAGCTATGCAGGACATGTCTATTCAGACAAATGAAATTAATAGACTTAAAGAACAGCTGAAAATTATAGAAGATGAAAATAAAATTTCCAAGATAATGCACAAGAATGAAGAACAAAAAGCTAACAGGTTGAATGAGCAATTGAAGAAATTAGAGAAAGATTTAACACTAAAAGAACCCATGGCACAAGCCAAGCAGCAACTATGGGCTAATATCATTGAATCTGTCAATGATATTTGGTGATCCATACAGGTTATATATGAACATAAATAATTAGTCAAAGTAGCAAGAGAAGCTATCTAGAAGATCAAATAAGAGCTTGGTAAAAAGTTTGCAGAGGCTAATGAAATCATCAAATTCTGTAATTCCAAGAATAGGCAAGAACTTGAAGAAATAGGAACTAATGATAGAACAGAAACCATCCTAGAAGTTTGGAAGGTTATTTCTAAAAATAATCTGATGATACAGCTAGAAGAAAAATGCCAAAACATGGAGGTTTCCATCACAAGGCTCATGATGAAATTTGACACTCTTAGACAAAAATGCCTTCCAAATCCATTAGTTATTCATGAAAAACTAATGAAGCAAGATGTTTATGATAAGAAGATGAGAGAAGTGGCTAAGGAACAAGCTAATAATTCAAACATGCAGGGAATTCCAACAGGGAAGGTACTTTACAAAAAATTTGAGAATCTGTTTTACCTGCAACATGAGGTGAAACACCTATTTGTCAATAAGCCTACATTTTCAAAATACACAAATCCTGATGAAATATTCAGGAGGATGGTGAAAATTAAGTTACTAGAGGCAGAACTTTGGGAAAAATTGACTGATTTACTATGAAGATGAAAACATTCAAACAGGGTAGTCAAATGAGGAAAATATCAGTCAGGAAAAGATAAAACAGGGCATGTTGTTTTACAGTTACATTTTACAGTAAAGAAAAATAGTAAAAAGGTTAAAGAGTATCAGAGTAAATAGTATCATTTTACAGTCAAAGTTAAAGTCATGACAAAAATTACAAAGCAGGGATGAAAGCTGCCAACGTATAGGACACTCCACTGCCTAACAAGCAGCCTTCGTTGTGTAAAAATCATAGACAAATCAACAGAAAAATATCAACAATTAAACAACAAATCAATAAAAGTAGGGACAAATTGCATTATTTAGATAGTTGTCTCTATATTCTTGCATGAATATATTTCTTTTTCCTTGAATAATTCCTAAGTTGTTTTAGGATATTTTGTAATTTTTTTTGTATAAATACTTCATATTTCGAAGTATTGAGTGTGGATGAATTGCTGAACATTTCTATAGTTGTACTATTCTGGAACCTGAGGGTGATTGTATCAATTTCAAGTCAAAAGATTGGATTAAAGCAATAAAGACATTATATTACAGGATTCATGTGTTGGATGTTACAATGAAGTACTTTCTACTTTTTCAGTTGTTTCTTTCTGAAGTTTTCACATGCTCATATGTTTGCTTAGTATAAATGATATAAATGGAATTTTATTACATAACATGTTTAATTACACTCTGTCTTGAATTGTTTATAATTTATATGTTTTTCTTCTGATATCTAGATTATGGAATTCTTAATTGCTCCCTTATTTCGATTGACCTTTGTATTTTCACTCATTATTCGAATTTGAGAACTCTTGATTTCTCTCTAACCCCAATTGAAACCATTTTCACCATCAACCTAAGGATCTAAAGTGACTCAACTATCTTTCCCTGTGAATACTTCCCTTTAGAACTTTGATCCTGCTTCTACTGCTGTACACTTTGACTCCATTATCCCAATGGAATATAGACCTACATATATCCATATGAGTAAGTGATTCCACCACCAAACCAAATCCAAAATAAAATCCCAAATAAAACTACATAACTAGCCTAAAATCAACTAAAATAAAAAAAGAGAAATCATATATAGAGAGCCTTCTCTGAGCATCAGGAAGGCTAGATCCTAAAGCTAAAAAGTAGCTTTGTGGTTACCTCTAATAATTTTTAAACCAAAATATAAACAACCCTTGAGAATTATTGAAGTGATAACATATTGGTGACAATACTAGGGAACTAACCAGTCCTCAGTGTTAAAATTAATCTTAAAGGAAATATTTTATTTATCTTTTCACCTTAATATTGTTTTAAAGGGTTGTTAGTAAAATTTTCATTAAAAACTGAAATTCTGGCTTCCAGAAGAGTCTACTATACCAGGTCTAATCCAGATCCATAATCTACTATCATAGTAGATAATCCTGACAGAATTTTCAAGAAAAACAAAAAAGTAGAAAGTTTAGGTAATAAAAATTCATTGATCAAAGAAAATTCTCTTCCCAATAAATTATCAAGTTTACTAGACATTGAATTTGATTTAGCTTTTGAGAAATCTGTGTTTAAAACAAAATAAAAAAGTGACATACATAATAGTGTAATAGATCTTGATTTCATTTAATTCATTGAAAGTAAGAAGGAAACTGTTTCACTAGATTCAGATGAAAAAAACCTAGAATTTTATGATAAACTTGATGCTTTAACTACAACTTTGATTAAGGAAATTGATGAAGCTTGTTTTCAACATTCAGTTTTATTGACTGCTTTATCTACCTATACCACTAAGCCTTCTACTGACCATTTAGAATCTGTAGGTTCATCCTTGTTTACTACCACCTCATCTATTATTTCCACCACACTTAATTCCACTGAATCCTTCATTCCTAAGCTTCCACTTCAACCTAGATTTTTATTTCCATCCCCAAATACTGCAAGTTCATCCTCTAGCACTGTTGCTGCATTTTGAAGCACTTCAACCACATTTCCAAGCACCTCTTCTAGTATCCCAACCACATATTCAAGTGTTCCAACTACATCTTCAAGTACTTCAAGCTCATCACCAAGTAATTCAAACTTACCTCCTAGCCAAGCCAGTATCCAAGCCATGGCTGCCAGATATGCCCCATTGGTCCTACAAGCCCCTCTACATGCCATGCCCCAATATTACCAAAGAAAAATCTTTCAATTTGATGGTACTAGTCATTACATTGCCCAAAAAGGTGTTAACAAAATAACAGATTACTTTGAACTGCATGAAATAGATGAAGTTGATGTTCAGATGAGATTTTTGCTCAAACTTTAGCTGGTGATGTAAAGAAGTGGTTTAAAAGTTTGCCCGCTGGTAGTATTGCTGATTTAGCTGCTTTCCATAAGATGTTTCTTAATAAATGGGAGAAAAAGAAGAATCCATTACAAAAAAAATTTAGAATTTAAAAACATAAAAATAGCACCTAATGAAACAGTTCAGGACTATTGTACAAGATATAACAATATTTACAATGCAATCCTTGCTAATATTAAACCTCTCTAGACTCTACCCTGGTCAAATTCCCTGATGGATTTGATACAGATATGGCTTACCAACTGAGAGAGAGAAACCCAGAAACCTTAGAGTAGATGAAAATTAATGTTGTAAGTGTAGAGGCCAACTTGTTAGCCAAGAAATCTAGATTGAGAAATGAAAGAAGAGTGACAATAAAAGAGGAAACATCAACTTCAGATCTGAAAATAGATAGCTTAGAAAAAAAAATTAGAAAGAATGATGGATAGGTTAGATAATATGGAAAGGAAGCCACAGTGGGATAATCAACAACAAGGCCCTCAAATAAGAAATCCCAATTTTAGGAAAAACACCAACACTAGTAAATCTAGAGAATTAACAACTGATCAAACAATAAGACCACCTTTCAGCAAACGAAGATGATGAAAACATTCAGATTAATCTAATGGGAATTAAGGATGACAATACCATTTTTCTTACACAAGAAGAATAGGAATTATATGAATTACAATAATTACAATTAGAATATGGTGAGTCTTTTGGTTATAAGCAAGGTTATGAGTTTTCAATAAATGAAGTTCATAAGCAATATAACCTTAGGAGCAAGAAAAATGTAGAAACCCCTACTAAGAAATCTGCCCAAACTCAAAAAAGGAAAATAGTAGAAGCTCCTACAAACAAAGTACTGCAAATTCTTCCTAGGGAAACACAACAAAACTCTAGTTCAGCTCAGAAAAATTCAAATTCTAATCAGAAAATTTCTAGTCATAAAATTGAGCCCAGTCCTAAGATTTTTGACATAAATATTGATGTTCAAACATCAGTTGATCCTAAAAAATCTGATGCTACTAAGACAACAACTTCTGCAAAAACAACAATTTCAGATCCAAAAACATGTGCTGCTGATCCTAAAACAGCTACTGCCAAAAAAATTGTTGAAACTTCTAAAATTGCCAAAATTACCACTACAACTCAAAATATCCCTGAAAAGAAGATAAAAAGCAGTAAAACATGGAAACACAAACAAAAAATGAAAAACCAGTTGTAGAAAAATAAGAGAAACATACCCAAACTGCAATTACAAAAGAAGAAATAATTTAGTTAGGAAAAACACAAGCACCATTCAACATCCAAACTGAAATTTCCAAATTGAAGATACCTATTCCTTTAATAGAATTGGTTAAGCATGATTTATACAAGTCACAGATCACTGACACATTAAACATAAATGAAGGAGAAGATTCTATCAATTTGAGTGATGACCAACCAGAACTAATTTTTGGTCCTAAGGTAAATGGAAAACACCAAGAGGGAGGAGTTTCTTCTTTCTACATTAGCTTGATTGTTCATGATCATATTTTACATAGTGCTATGCTAGACTCAGGAGCTTCACATAATTTAATTCCAAAAGCCATTATGGAAACCTTGAATTTAGACATCACTAGACTTTATAAACATCTTTTCTCATTTGATTCTAGTAAAGTGAAATTTCTAAGCTTAATCAAAGATTTATGTGTCACTTTAGTTCAATACCCTGGAAAAAGCATAGTCATGGATATTGTAGTAGCTGATATCCCTCATAAATATGGAATGTTGTTATCTTTCTCATGGGGAGAAAAACTGCAGGGATCTCTGCAACTAGACATGTCTTATGCCACTATTTTAGTATTTGGCCAACCCAAGAAACTTTACATAAAGACATTAATGAAGTACATGGTTAATAGTGTAGAAAGACCTCGAAATTATCCCATTTATTCTACACCTACTGATATGGACTCTTTCATTTTATGTAATTCTGAAACTGTTATAGAGAACATCATAGAATTAAAAAAAAAAGAGAAGCACCCAGACAGTGAGAACATATTTCATGAATCAATGTGGCACCTAGATTTTGATGGACCAGTGAACAAATTAGGAGCAGGAGGAGTTTGGATTCAAAACATGGAAAACAACCATTCTAAAGGTCATGCCTTTATATTAAACTTAAAATGTACAAACAACATGGCTGAGTATGAAGCTTTGATTTTAGAATTGCAGATTGTTAAAAATTTAGGAGGTAAAAAAGTTTCTATCATGGGCGACTCTGATTTAATTGTAAAAGAGATTAGAGGAGAATATTTTTTGTTTAATCCTAGATTAAGCCAATATAGAGAAACCGTTTTAGATCTGATGAAAGAATTGCTTGAGTGTGACTTTGTTATAATTCCTAGAAAACAAAACATACAAGCACACAGTTTAGCAACTTTTGCTAGTACCTGTAATCTGCCTTTTCAACCAAATCATCAATATACAACAAAAGTTAAACACATGCCTACAATACCAGATAACCTAAAATATTGACAGATATTTTCACAGGAGGAACAAATCTATCATTTCATGAATGCTGAGGGAGAATTTCACAGTTGTAACTTAGACACAGATTGTACAATAGATGATAAAATAGACAATGAGATAGATGTAAATAACTTAGATTTCACTAAACCCACTAAATTCACTCATGTATAAATAGATAATTTAGAAAAGGTATAGATTGAAGAATTAGAAGATGATGATTCTGGCATTTTAAACCTTAAGAATAACTTTTTACCTAAGGGTTTAACCCCATTAGAAGATCTTTTTTATTCAAATGATGTTGCAAGAAAACCAAAGATGGAACCATTAAGATTAGATATAGAAGAATGCAATATAGGAACAAAACAAAGGCCTAAACTCATCAAACTTTCAAAAGCCCTACCTCATGAAATATATAGCTCTGTTTAAGGAATTTCAAGATGTATTTGCATGGAGTTATGAAGACTTAAAATCTTATGACACTAGCATAATACAACACAAAATACCTATAAAAGAATATCGAAAACCTTTCAAACAGAAGCTTAGAAGAATCAACCCAATTTTAATGCCTTTAATTGGAAAAGAAGTAAAGAGAATGTATGAAGCCTAGATAATTGCACCTATCATATATTCTGATTTGGTTTCAAACCTAGTTCCCACTAGGAAAAAGACACGGGAAATCATACTTTGTGTTGATTTCTGGAATTTAAATAAAGTTTCCCTAAAATATAACTACCCTCTCCCCAAGACGGATCATATTTTATAGAGGGTGGTTGGTTCATCCATGATTTCATTGCTTGATGGATTCTCTGGGTACAACTAGATTTTAGTTCAAATTGAAGACCAACCAAAGACTGCATTTACTACTCTTTAGGGTACTTTCATGTATGTGAAAATCCCTTTTGGATTAATGAATGCAAGAGCCACTTTCTAGAGAGTTATGGATATAGATTTTTCTAAATAAATTCATGATTTTCTTGTGATCTATCTAGATGATATAACTGTATTTTCAAAAACTAATAATGAACATCTTGAGCACCTAACACAAGTGTTTATCAAATGTAGGAAATTTGAAATTTCTTTAAATCCGAAAAAGACTCTCTTTGGACTTAAAGAAGCAATCTGTTAGGGCATATTATATCAGAATAAGGAATAAGGATAGACCCAACTAGAATAGAGGCCATTCTGAACAGAAGCCATCCTAGGAATATTAAAGAATTGCATGCTTTCTTAGGTAAAATCAATTTTCTCAGAAGATTCATTTCAAACTTATCAGAAATAATTAGAGAACTCAATAATATGTTGAAAAAATACTCAACACTTAAATATAATGTAGAGGCCAAACAATCATTTGAATCAGTCAAACAAGCCTTGACAAGAACACTAGTCCTAATAAGTCCTGATTTCAAAAAAAATTTCATTTTTTTTTATTTTTGTTCAGAACATACTATTGTTGCAGTTTTAATGCAGAATAATGATTAGGGCTATGAACAACCCATTTATTTTTTCAGCAAATCACTTAGAGATGCCACTTTAAAGTATAATATAATGAAAAATCAGGCACCAGCTTTAGTGAAGGCTATCAAAGACTTTAGAGTGTACATCTTATATTCACACATCATTGCTTATGTTCCAAATTCAATAGTAAAAGACATTCTAACTCATAATGGGTCTGATGGTAAAAGAAGCAAATGGATTGCCACCATTTTGGAATATGACATGGAAATTAAGCCCACCAAAATCATTAAAGGTCAAGGTTTAGCCAAAATAATAGCTAAATCAAATTGTCATGCTTTAGATATAAATTTTATTGCCAAATTAGATGATCAGGAAGAGATGGCGACTCCATAGATCAGTGAAGCCTATTAAGATTAACCATGGTATGCAGATATCATATTTGTATTACTAAATTTACAAGCTCCTCCTATATTGTCAAGAAGTAAAGCTAGATTTTTAAAGTTAAAGGCAATGAAATTTTGTATCATAGATAATGCACTGTTTTGGAAAGATCATGGTGACATTTTATTGAATTGTTTTCTTAAATATGAAGCTGATAAAATTATGGAATAATATCATGTAGGTGATTGTGGAGGACACATTTACTAGAATTCAACTACAGATAATATCTTGAGAACTGGTTTTTACTGGCCTACACTGTTTGCAGATGTGAAAAAGTATGTGATTTCCTGTCGCAAATGCCAAATATTTGAAGGGAAGATAAAGTTTTTACCTTTACCCCTTAAACCCATCTCCATAGAAATGTCATTTTAGCAATGGGGTCTAGACTTCATTGGTGAAATTCACCCACCATCCTCAACCTAACACAAATGGATTTTGATAGCCACAAACTATTTCACCAAGTGGATAGAAGCCATTCCTTCTAGGCAAGTCACTGATACTGTCATAATCTCATTTTTAGAAAACAATATACTGTGAAGATTTGGATGCCCCCAAAATTTCATTACTGATAATGCAGATGCTTTCAAGTCTAAAAAGATGATTGAATTTTGTAATAAATACCACATTACCCTTGGTCATTCCACAACCTATTACCCTCAAGGTAATGGTCTTGCTAAATCCTCCAATAGAAGCCTTGTTAATATCATCAAGAAACTACTAGAAGATAATAAGAAAACGTTGAACAAAAGGTTAGTTAATGCTTTATGGGTAGACAGACTCACCACAAACAAGTCCATTGGTGCATCCCCTTACCAACTTGTATATGGGATGGATGTTTTTTTTCCATCCTCTTTAGGACTACCAGTGATGAAGATGATCCAATAAATGCAAGTAGAAACCAATGATATCTAGAGAAGGATAAATCAAACCATACACTTGTAGCAAACCAGGGAGGAATTATATCTCAAATCTCAAGTTGTTCAAGATAAGATTAAAAAAATATTTGACAATAAGACTAAGGAAGATGATTTTTACATAGGTGACAAAGTTCTTAAGTGGGATTCCAGGAGAGAAGAGAAAGGTAAACATGGTAAATTTTATTTCCTATGGAAAGGTCCCTATGTCATTTATGGTTATAGAGGTAACAATGCATTATTTTTAAAGGAGTTGGATGGATAAAATCTACTAGGAGGACCTACCAATGGTAGAATTATGAAGCATTACTATTTCCCAGAATAACAGTAGTTCATTTTGTTTACTTTTCTCATTGTACATAACATTGTAGAGTTTAGATTGGATTGGATGTTTTTCTTGCGAAGTTGAAGCCTGGAGAGAAGGCCCTAAGCTTTGAAAGGAAAAATATCATACGTATGAATAATGCAGAGCTCAGAAAACAATTCCAAGGCAAAAGCAGAGTCAAAATTCAAAGGCTACTGATCTTAAAGTTCTTGACATTTCACTAGGAAATGCCATCCTCATGTGGAGCGACTGTTAGGGTCCTATAATAATAGAATTCATAATTTTGAATTTACTTTGATTAGTCTTGCAATATGTACAGGCTTTGCTTTCTACAAAATTGTTTTCCCATATTAGAAAAATAAAAAAATGTAAAGAGGGTAAAAGTCCTAAAAGAAAAATCAAAGGACTTGAAAGAAAAAAGATAAAAAAAGAGATAAAAATATACCATGAGAGTGAAGCAAATTCAAATGCCACTAATTTTTACTTCACTTTGTAAAATAATATTGTGTCTAGCTTGTCAAAAATGCCATAAGACATGAAGGTCAAACTGCTTAATCTTGACTTTTCATTCTTTAAATTTCATGTTGATAGATAGAGAATAAAGATCTAGCCAAATTGTTTAATCTTGGCAGATCAAGAGTTAGGTAGAGAATAATAAGGAGCTCAACAGTTCAATCTGAGCCCTTGGAAGAAATAAGGATAGAATTAGTTATTTTGTTGATTAAAATAAAAATGAATAAGGGTCTGCAAGCTCAAATGCACCCATGTAAATGAAGAAAAAATGTTAGGGTAGCTGATGGGTAGGTAGAAGCAATTTTCACAAGCATGAATAGCAGAAAATTGGTCATTTCATTTACTAATTTCCCTTGTAAAAATACCTTTTCCCCTTCATTTTAACCCTTTTCCCAATTAGTCACTCATTTTTCCATACAAAACCCCTTTTCCTAAGTTTAGAACACATTTTATCTTTGAAAAGTAAAAAGTACCTTTACTAATTTCCTTTTTCATTTAAAAATACACCAAAAAACCATAAAAATACTTTTATCCTAATTTTAAATGATTAAATATTTATGTCGGGACCTGCTGTGTAAATATTAATTCTCGATATAAGATTTACGTTAAAGTTAGTATATTTAACCCCCCCATTCATTTTATATTTCATTTGACTTTACGTATTAGCTCCATTATATGTCTTTTAAACCCGTATTTAATTAATTCCTTTATATGTATACCCCAACCCATATTTTAAATCTAATAGATGGTTTAATTCCCTCGCATATGATATATCTTGGGCCCACTATGTATTAAAACCCCACTAAGTATTAAACCCCACTATGTATTATTACCCCACCTATTATAAAGTTCCACCTTCTCTAACCCTATTGGTTATTTATTTAACCCGATCACATATATCAAACCCCGATCATATATAATATGACTCCAATGCATAACTTAAAGTATTGGGCCCCATGCCTATCAATCCCAACACATTCGTCACATCTTCCCATCCATTAGATTGTTATTAACCTGATCTAACGGCCATCATCACCCACCGCATCTCCGAAAGCATGATCGTTAACATACCCTAAACCTTGCGATATCTGTGGCTTTTAGAGCTCCACTCCCACCTATGTGGCACTTTCCTATTCGATTGCATCCTTAAGAATTATACCACCTGACCACTTTAGTTGATGCGAAAACCGCTCAGCGGTTTCTCGTGCCCATTGTGCAAACTACCCTATCAATTCAAATTGACCGCGCATTCAATGTAAACATTGTTGGTTAAAAATGCATATAGTCGCCCTTTGTTAGCCCTTTTAACACTTTCTGTTGCAGTTTTGCACTGAAGAAGCACTACCAACCTATTTCTGAGCAACCAGATCACTTAACCAACCTTTTTGCATGCCTGTTTCACTAGAATTCAAGACCTTTGCTACTGCAAGACATTGCAGAACCAAATTGAAGCTTTATAAAGACCAGAAGCTTTAAAGAACCTCTGTTGCTTCAGAAACCCTTATGTGAAACAAAAATCTTCATTTCTCCCAGGTATTCCTCAAAGAAAAGACATGTTTCTTGATCTAAAGAGAAAGTAATCAATAATTGAATTAAAACAGAAGCCTTTGCAGACTAAAGGAAACCTTTTGTGCCTTTCAAACCTTTCAAATAGACCCTAGGCTTCCTTTTGCAAAAATTTGAGGTCCGGAGATTACTTTTGGTCACAGAGTATAAAATTTTATCAATTAAATCAAGTAGAAGCCTCTGCAAACCTAAAAGGAAAACCATGTAGCTTCCCAAATCCTTTTTTCTGCAAACCCTGGACCTATTTTTACAAAATTCTAAGCACTGAGATTGTTTTTGAACACATAGAGTACAGTTTTATCAATTGAACAAGTTTATACCTTTGCATACCATAGAAAAGACCCTTGTTTCATCCTAAATCAGTCTGCAAACTGTTATAATCTTTCGTAGGTGCTCCCAAAGGCCTGAAACCATTTCTTGAGTCAAAATATTAATAAATTGAAGAAATTTAACAAAATAATGGCTTAGAGAATGGAAATTTCCATAGTCATAAACATAAGAATGTTGAGAGCTTCTGGAGAACTATGTGCATTTATCATTGAACCAGACCTATTGTAACTGTTAACCCTATGCAACCTTCTATTGTAGATGTAGAACACACTCCCCTAGCTGACAAAGACTTCAATATTAATGACACAGTCACTGAATTTAACCTTCTTGAGCTCCATTGCTGGAGCCATGAAAAATCCATAGACCAAGCAGATGAGGTTTTCATTTGGGAATCTAATTTTCCAAAGTATGTATTCCCGCAAACTTTCCAGTGCACAGAAGTAATTAGACTTTGTCAATTTTATTATTTCTCTGAACAGAGAGCCATAATAAACCCTGAAAAGGAAATTTTGTTTACTATTACAGCTAAATTAATTAATCAAATGGTCCAGATCCAATCCAGGCCAGATGAAATCCCTTTGTCCATTTAGGCTCTTACACAGTTGTATTTGAATCTAGACTTCCCCAAGAGGTTCTGGATATTCCAAACCTTCATGCCTTCATATGTAGAAATTCCCAAGATAAATCCTCCTTACTCATCTACAAAATTTTCTGAAAGAACCAAACATATCATTAGCATGTTATCTTTTATTCTTGGTTATTTCACAAATGAGCATGTTGATGTTGTAGTACTAGGTTTTTTATCTACCTTCACACCTGGTCAGCCTCCTACTACCATTTTTATTTTTTCCCAATACCTTGCTGATAATATTTATGAGTAATTGGTCAAAATTCCTGAAGAAGGTGTCTTCAAGTATTCCTCAATCGTATTCCACATTTTTTTGTACTTTCAGTCTGAGAAATTTTCCATTAACCTTCAGAAGCTTGATGTTGAAGGAAACCCACAGTCAGTTATATTTTGGACTCCTTTAATAAGAAAAGACTCCACATAGTCCACCTATTTTATTGATTCCTTCATTCATCCTATGGTCAATATGTTGAACAACAACATGCAACCAGAATCAGTGAGAAGATTAAAAAGGTCCTACAGTTGTCAGAGCATAATAGAACAGGAGATTGGTACTTGTACCAAAACCATACAGAGATAAGGGTATATGGATAAAATCTTATTCCATATAAACTGCCCAAATACCTCCCAATGAGGTTATTTTCCCTTGAGTATATCAGAGAGATTCTTAATTCTGATGCAATCAATTTCTTGGAAGCTAAGAAAAAGACATAGTTCAAAATAAAAAATCAGGTTGGCCCTTTTATTTGTAATAACAGAGATGCAGGTCCAGAGGCTGAAAAGTATTTGCAGGAGATTAAATTCAGTAAGAGTTTTCTATGGTATTATGATCCTCTAGGAGTAATAAGTAAACTGAGAGTTAAATGACAACTAACTCCTTATGTAGATGAGAAGAAACTAGATATTGAGGAATTCTCCAATCAGTATGAATGGTTGGATAACACCTTGATTGAGGCATATAAGCAAGGTGATACTAGTCAAACTTTGCAAAATCCAGCCCAAGAAGATAAAAGCTCAAAGAGAATCAGAGAGGAAGGTTCATATAGTAGACACTACAAATGAAACCAAATTTAAATTAATGTATAGGAAAAAGCCAAAATTAAATCCTGTCAATAAAGAAGTGGAAACAATAGAAATAATTGACACAGATATAGCAGCAAAGGACAATGCACCTCCTATAGTGATTGAAGAAATACATCAACCTTAAACTTAAAACGCTAAGCTAATTCAGAAACAACACAGTGTTGAAATTTCCTCATCTAATAAACCATAAGAGAAGCAAATGGACATTATGTAGAAATACAGAGAGATAAAGATCATCAGCTGATTACAAAGTATTTCTACATAATGTAATCAGCTGATTACAAAAATTCATCATATGAAGTTCAAGAAGATGATCCCTATTGATCAGATAGAATTTCACAAACAAGCTGGTGAAATTCTTGAATCCACAATTACAAACAAAGCCATGAGTGTATAGAAGCTTCAAAACACTCTTGCAAACATCAAATATCGGCTCAAGTTGGAAAAGGCATCCTCTCAAGCTAAGGACAACAGAATCATATCATTGGAAGATTTGGTTATTGAAGTAGGATATGATCCAAAAAATGTAAAAGTTGCAGATGAATTGATTAAGAAGAAGAATGTAGACATTGTTGCATTGAATAAACAGCTAAAGCTACCTCCTACAAAACATCCTCAAGAAAAGGAAGTGTTACAGGATGCAAATCAGAAAGATGAGATGATGAATCTCATTCTTCAGTAGACTACCCAGATTAAAGAAATGGAGAATGAAATGGACAAGGTGGTCCAGGAGAAGAAGGCCAAAGAAGAAGTTCTTGTCACTGTAATTCATGTAGTCACTACTATTGTACCTTCCACACTAGAAGAATCATTGGCTCCTACATTCCCAATGGCTACAGCATTACCTGTCACCTCATCAACAACTTCAGCAAAAGAGTCTTCAACAACAGTAGCACAACCTATAGATGGAGCAAGTAAACTAGTAAAAGCTATGTGGGACATTTCTATTCAGACAAATGAAATTAGCAGACTTAGAGAACAGCTGAAAAGTCTAGAAGATGAAAATAAACTTTCCAAGATAATGCACAAGAATGAAGAACAAAAAGCTAATAGGTTGAATGAGAAATTGAAGAAATTATAAGGGCTTTGATATTTGGCCATCCATACAGGTTATCTATGAACATAAATACTCAGTCAAAGCAGCAAGATAAGCTATCCAGAAGATCAAAGAAGGGCTTGGTAAAAAGCCTGAAGAGGCTAATGAAATCATCAAATTCATTAATTCCGAGAATAGGCAAGAACATGAAGAAATTGGAATTAGTGATAGAAAAAAAAACCATCCTAGAAGTTAGGAAGGTTATCTCTAAAAAGAATCTGATGATACAGCTAGAAGAAAAATGCCAAAACATGGAGGTTGCCATCACAAGGTTCATGATGAAATTTGACACTCTTAGACAAAAAGGCCTTCCAAATCCATTAGTTATTCATGACAAACTAATGAAGCAGGATGATTATGATAAGAAGATGAGAGAAGTGGTTAAGGAACAAGCTAATAATTCAACCATGCAGGGAATTCCAACAGGGAAGGTACTTTACAAAAAATTTGAGAATATATTTTACCTGTACCATGAGGTGAAAAACCTATTTGTCAACAAGCTTACATTCTCAAAATATACATAGGCTGATGAAATATTCAGGAGGATGGTGAAAATTAAGTTACCAGAGGTAGAACTTTGGGAAAAAATGACTGGTTTACTATGAAGATCAAAACAGTCAAATAGGGCAGTCAAATGAGTAAATATCAGTCATGAAAAGATAAAACTAAGCATGTTGTTTTACAGTTACAGTTTATAGTAAAGAACAATAGTCAAAGGTTAAAGAGTATCAGAGTAAAGAGTATCAATTTACATTCAAATTTAAAGTCAAAAAAAAAATTACAAATCAAAGATGAAAGCTGCCAGCGTATAGGAAACTCTGTTGCCTAACAAGCAACCTTCGTTGAGCAAAAATCAAAGACAAATCAGTAGCAAAATATCAACAATTAAACAACAAATCAATAAAAGCAGAGACAACTTGCATTAGTTAGATAATTGTCTCTATCTTCTTGCATGAAGATATTTCTTTTTCCTTGAATAATTCGTAAGTTGTTTTAGGATATTTTGTAAGATTTTTTGTATAAATACTTCACATTTCGAAGTATTGAGTGTGGATGAATTGCTGAACATTTATATAGTTGTACTATTCTAGAACCTAAGGGTGGTTGTATCAATTTCAAGTTAGCAGACTGAATTAAAGCAATAGAGAGATTATATTTCATGATTCATGTGTTGGGCCATTACAGTGAAGTACTTTCTACTTGTTCAATTATTTCTTTCTGAAGTTTTCACATGCTCATATGTTTTCTTAATCTAAATGATATAACCAGAATGTTATTACAGAATATGTTTAATTACACTCTGTCTTGAACTATTTATCATTTATATGTTTTTCTTCTGATATCTAGATTAGGGAATTCTTAATTGCTCCCTTATTTAAATTGACCTCTGTCTTTTCACTCATTATCTGGATTTGAGAACCCTTAATTGATCTCTAGCCCTGATTGAAACCATTTTCACCGTCAGCCTAAGGATCTGAAGTGACTCAACTATATTTCCCTATGAATATTTCTCTTTAGAACCTTGATCCTGCTTCTTATACTTGACACTTTCACTCGATTAGCCCAATGGAATACATACCTACATCTATCCATCTTAGTAAGTGATTCCACCACCAAACCAAATCCAAAATCAAATCCCAAGTAATCCAACATAACTAGCCTAAAATAAACTAAAATCAACAAAGATAAATCATATAGAGAGAGCCCTCTTTGAGCATTAGGAAGGCTAGATCCTAAAGCTTAAAAGTAGGTTTGTGGTTACCTCTAATATTCTTTAAACCAAAATATAAACAACCCTTGAGAATTATTGGAGTGATTACAGGTTCTTAGTTGTTCTACGCTTGAGCATCATGTAGTGAGGGGAATTTTTGTCCATGAAAAGGTAGTGGTGAAACTCACCCACATAAATTAGGAATTTTTTAGTGAGGCCATCGATTTTCCTCTCCACGGTATTGTTACTGTCTCTCTCCTCCTACAGAGCCAAAGCCAATGTAGTATTTTTTCGATGGAGCTCAATGGCTCTACTGAAAATATTTGCTCTCGCCCTGGTCAGCCTTGGGACCAAGATCTAATTGAAATCAACATCAACCTCATCCATCGAAACCCGTTGAAAAACTAGCCTTGCATTGTCTTGCAGCTTGAGTATATGGGCCTTGGAATCCTACATGCTGAGTTTTTCATACGTGATAACAAAATTGTGTGTAGAATTGGTTGCTCTGGTTGTAGCAGGACGGTTGGAGGAGGGCCAGCATGAGCCATGACCATGACCCTCGCTACCAGAGGCATTGCCAACAGAGCTTCGGGGAGGCATGATACTGGGGGGATAGGGAAACAAAGTCCCAGAGGGAGGAGAACACAGGGAGTTGAGCAGATATGGAATGAAAGGTCGTGTGCTCCCAGGCGGAGGACCGAGCTTGATTAAGCAGGGGGAGGGAAGGCAATCAGGAGTGATTTCACAGTTGAGAGAGAAAAAAGGGCTCGAGGCTAGGTATACATAGAGAGTAGGCAGGGTGAGTTGATTTGAAAGTAGAGGAGGGGAAATTATGAGATGGCGTGCTCTGGGAGGATGGTAGTTAAGATGATAGAGGTGTAGGATGGTGGATAGACCCCAAGGGCGACGGACAGCTACGGGCATAGAGGCTGAGGTACTTCGCTTGATGCAGAGGAGGGTGCAAGGTAAGGGGATCATAGGTTATGCGCGAGAGGATTCATCAACGATCGAGCCATGTTGTACCAGCCCAACCGCTCTGTCAGCATGATGAAGGCACATTCATTTTTTACCGTGGATTTCCCATAATCATCCCAAGCTTGGGAAATGTTTTTTTTTTTTTTAATAGTTTTAATAATTACTTTTTTTTTTCTTTTTCAATTTATTTATTTTTTGAGTTGATTTTATGCTATTTTGTTGTTTTTTTTCCTTGAGTTTTTGTTATTTTTTTCATATTTTCATATTTTTTTCTTTAATTAAATTTTTATTTTTTTATTTTTTTTAACTTTTTATGTTTCTAATTTTTTTTTTAATTTTTTTTTCTCTATATAATTTACTGGTTTTTTAAAATTATATGTTATAGTTTCTTTAACATTTTTTTTTTGTTATTTTTACTTTAAATCTTATTTGAATCATAATTTTTTGGAAAAAATATTTAAAATGTCATCATTTTTAAATATAAAAGTCATAAAATTTGTTATTTTTTGAACTTTTTTATTCAATTTTTTCATAAAAACCTTTTATTTACATGTCATTTTTTAGCTAAAATGCCCTAAAATACATATATTTGTAATTATATTTATATGCAAAAATGTGTATTTTTTGTTGAGGGTTTAAAATTGTTATATTTTGATGACAAATATTTTATGTGTATTGAAGTATTAATTAACGATATATAAATATATAAAAAACCATAACCTCCAAAGAGTAATGTTACTATATTTTTCAAATTTTGCAAAACAAATTAAAAAATTCATTATAAAAAAGGTTTGCAAAGTAAGATAAAATACAGATGTTTGGAAAACCCATAAAAAATAATCTTAAGAAAAAAAACCAAGAAGATGAATAAGACAAAAATGGTAAAATAATCAACATTTAAAAATAATTTATTCACACTTAATATATTTGGAAATTTGAAGTGTAAAAAATGAGCCCTCTAAAAAAGGGGGTTGATGCTGCATAAACATTTTTCAAAATCAACATGAAAATATGCTTTAAAAAATTTGATACATAAAAAAAAAATTTAAGGTGCCAAAAATATGCTCCAATATATATATATATATATATATATATATATATATATATATATATATATATATATATATATATATATATATATATATTCTGAATAACCACTTTTCAAAATCAACATGAAAATCAATAACAATTGAAAAAACTTCATACATAAAAAAATTTAAAGTGCCAAAAATATGCTAAAAAAAAGGTGATTCTGCATCACCACTTTTCAAAATCAGGTGTTTTTTTTGCTACCTCAAAAAAATGGGTAATCGGTAATTTTCTCATTTGGTTGGAAACTATGCTATTTTAATAAATTTCCACTAAAGTTTGATATAAATCGAAAGGACCAATAACTACAATCAACAATAATAACAAAGAAAAAGAGATGGTGTAATAGAGACACCCATAAAAGAAATGAATGATAAGTGAGTGTGACATGAAATGAAGTGACATGGGGAAACCCCTAAAAAGTGGAGGTTTGGTAAAGAAAGATATCTTGAAATAAAATACCTATGCCATAAGGAAGGAGGGGTTTAGCCTTGCTTGCCATTTGAATCAATATTACAAATGTGGACTCCAAGTCTCTACTGATTAATGCACTTTGGAGAGTCCCTAAGTTGATAGGTTTTTTGTTATTCTTCCATCATTTACTGTTCTTGTTTGAGTACCTTCCCGCATAACAAAAAACCTATTGTGCATATTGTGCTGAATAATGATTAATTATCCACCGAGACTATCCTGATCACATACAATTCGAATTTATATGCAACACATAATCTCTTCCACTCAGATCATCACACATGCAGAATTAAAACAAGCGATAGCACATCAAATCATCATACACATTAACACAGTATGTATGGGGAAAGCTTATAGCTGAAAAACCCGCAGCTATTGTGTATATTATAATGGAGAAATCATGTAACAAACTCAGTACAATACTCCTCACAAGTACTTAGTACTATCTCATGAAGTTACACACAAACTAGCTTGGTTTTGAACCAGTCACTGGTTCAAAACTCACCACTAATTGCCTTGCCTCTATTGCGAAATCATGGCCTTTCTATATAGAGATCCAAGGTTCGAATCTCCTTGGCTTGACAGCGCAATCATCATGGGCAATTCCTCCAAGTGTGGTGCAAATCTCATGCACAACTGATGTCACCACTGATAGCTAACTCCACCCTTTCATCTACCTCTTTCACTGGTCTCCACTGAACTGATCATGCACTGTAGTGAACTGATGTGTTCTTGAGTTTAATAATGAGTTACTAATTAATGAATTAAATAATATTTAATTCACTCCACTCATTACTAGTTGATTAGCTAGTTAAACTAATCTCAACTAGTTCAACTAAGTTAAACCGAACACAACTCCACCAACTGTCTCATCAACTCCACCAAACTTCTGCCACTGAAGTCCTAACTGAAGTAAACCATGCATGTGCTCACCAAACCCTTAGGAATAGCGTAATTCCTCTGTCAGATGCATGAGCCACTTCCAAGGCTCGAAATGAAGTGCTCCAAGAGAGTAAACTGTTGTTTAGAGTCCAAATATTATTAAGGGTAAATAATATTTGACTTCCCTATTTTTAGGATAGGCAGTCTAAAAATAGACTTCGACCTATCGACCTATAGGTAAAAAAATATAGGTCCATCTATTTTTACCAACATGACCAATACTCCAAGAATAACATACTGCAACCCCTGGACCATGCTCCATATGTCTAAAAATAGACATAGTCTAAAAATAGACTTTGCGCAAAAATTTGCCTGCGGGCCCACTTAGTGAAGGCGACTTCATTTCACTAAGCTCCATCATCTTGCTGCATTTTCAACACTCCCTCTCAGCAAGATATGGATTATCTGCAACCCCTATCTTGCCTCTGTGGAATTCGAACTTGCTCTTGGTGAGCGCCTTCGTCAGGATGTCGACATCTTGATCCTCTGTGGGAACATATGAAAGCATCATGATTCTCCGCTGAACACAATCTCTGATATGATGGTACCTGATGTCGATGTGTTTGGACCTATCATGAAATATTGGATTAGCCGAGAGTTTAATGCAACTCTGGTTATCACAGTAGATCACTGTAGGCTCCAAATGCAACCCGAACAATCCAACGAGGATCTTCCTCATCCAAATAGCCTCGCATGCAGCCAAGCTAGCTGCCATGTACTCGGCCTCTGCTGAAATGAGTGCCACGGATCTCTGCTTCCTCCTGTACCAGGAAACTGTTGTCGACCCAATGCTGAAAACTCCCCTAGATGTGATCTTCTAGTCCGTTGGGCTCCCTGCCCAATCTGCATCAGTGAAGCCAGAAAGCTTCGCTCCATCCTCCTTTCTGTACCATAGACCATATCCCAATGTGCCTCTGATATAGCGCAATACATGCTTGCCTGCCTTCCAAAAGAGCTTGGTAGGCTTAACCATAGCTTGCGAAAGCTAGTTAACTGCATATCATATATCGGGTCGTGTATTGACCAGATACATAAGCGACCCCACCAACTGTCGATAGACAGTGGCATCCATTACCTCCGCTGAAGTAGCATCCTCCTTCCTCCAACCACCAGGAAGAGGAGTATCCAACGGTTTGGCTGCAGCCTTGCATGTTGAACCTCTCCCGAGAATCTCCCAGGGCATACTTGCCACGAGAAACAAAAACGAGTCCACTCCAAGATTTCTTGTTGCCAAATCCTCGATCGGGAAATAATGATCCCCGCCTGTACCCACAACTCAAAACTCTCGTGCAAGATCCTCCTTGCGTGAGAGTATCAACTGCTCATCGCCAGTCAAAATCGGATCATCTACATACAGTACGATGATCAACAGCTTCCCCTCCACCACAATCTGGTACAGGTTTGGATCTGCCTCACTCTTGGAGAATCCAAGCCCGGTGAAGTAGCTGTTTATCCGAGTGTACCAAGCACGAGGTGCTTGCTTCAGCCCATACAGTGCTCTCTTGAGTCTGCACACATGCGACTCACTGCTGAAGATCTCAAAACCTTCAGGCTGCTCTATGTACACCTCTTCCTCAATGACTCCGTTGAGGAACGCAGTCTTCACATCCATCTGATGAATGTGCCACCCCATCTGCGCTGAGAGAGCAAGGATCGTCCGTATGGAAGAGTACCTTGCGACAGGTGCAAAGGTCTCCTCATAATCGATCCCCTCGATCTGTGAGAAGACACGGGCGACAAATCTCGCCTTGTACTTCTCCACATTCCCGTCAGCCGCCTGCTTCACTTTGTAGATCCATCGCGAACCCACCACTGATTTCCCCACCGGTCTTGGGACAATCTCCCATGCACTGTTCCTGACGATCGAATCATATTCTTCGATCATGGCATCAACCCATGCGGGTTCCTCCACAACTTCCTCAATAGAGGATGGCTCCGTCATGACACATTGACTCACAAGAGCCATGTATCCAGTGTACCGATCCGGTGACTACCTCTATCTACGCTGTGCTGTAGGTGGTCCTACAACCTTCTCTGCATCTCGAGCCAGTCGCTCAGCTTCTGTAGTGCGCATGCGCCCTCTGATGGCTGGCACTGCATGGGTGGTTTCTTCCACCTCCTGAACTTCCTCTTGCGGCTGATCCACATCCAAAAGCTCCTCCTTGGGAACTAACAGCTCCTCATCTGCATGCAAGTGTAGCTCCCTCTCAAGCGAACACTGCATGGCTTTCTCCTCCTGATATTTTATATCCCGTCGCACAATAGTCTTACGACTGTCTAACAAATACACCCGGTAGTTGTGAGGTGTATCAGTGTACCCCACAAATATTCCAACCTCTGCGGTCGGATCCAGCTTCCTTCTCGCATCCTTCGTCACATGCATGTAGACAGGAGAACCAAAAATCCGCAAATGGGAAATATCAGGCCTCTTGCCAGAATAAGCCTCCTCCGGTGTACTCATGCCAAGAACCTTGTGAGGACAACGGTTCTGCACATACACTGTTGTATTGCATGCCTCAGCCCACAAGTGAAGGGGTAGGCCATGATCATGCAACATCGCCCGTGCAGCACCCACGATCGTTCTGTTCTTCCACTCAGCCACCCCGTTCTGCTGTGGGTTATGGGGTGCGATGAGCTCTCTCCGAATCCCTTCTGCGCTGCAGAACTCCTTGAATTCAGCCGAGATGAATTCACCACCGTTATCACTCCTTAGAACAATCACCTTCTTCCCCGACTCCTTCTCGACCAGTGCTTTAAACTCACAGAACTTCGCGAATGTATCGCTCTTCTTCTGCATGAAGAAGATCCAGCACTTTCGAGAGAAATCATCAACAAAGATCACATAATACTTGTGCTTTGCTATCGAAGCAACTGAGAAAGGACCACACACGTATGTGTGAACTCTCTCAAGGATCGTCGTGGCGCGACTATCCTTCTTGTGAAAGGTGGCTTTCACATACTTCCCTAAAGTACACCCCTTGCACTGATCTGACTGCGCAAGGGTGCCCTTAGGAAGTCCAGTAGAAATCTGCTGCAGAATCTTCAAAGCTCCATGGTGAGGATGGCCCAATCTCCTGTGCCATAGTTCGCCCTCATCATCCCGGCTCACCACATCTCCAGCCTTGCATGCCATAGCTGCGCAGTCATCTACCTGCAACTGATAAAGGTTCTGAGTTCGAACCCCTATCTTCCGGGTCTCTCCAGTAGTCTTACTGCGCAGGAAGGCTTTTCCTTCGCTAAAGACCACATCATACCCCTTATCCTCCAACATCGCTACTGAAATCAGGTTCTTCTTCAATCCGGGTACATGCATGACATCCTTTAATACAAAGGGTCTACCAGACTCCCTCTGAAAGGATACGGTACCGATACCAGTCGCATTGTATCTACCATCATCGCCCATCTCGATGTGCACACCCAAATCTTTGTTCTCCAGATCTGAGAACAACTCCCGATCTCCCGTCATATGAAATGACGCACCGCTGTCCAAGAACCACACCAATCCCATCACACTTGAAACCAAGCATGCAATCAATGAAAAGTCAAGCTCGAACTGTGAAGCCAAAGCTTCTCCATCTGCAGATCTTCCCGCTTGCTTGTTCTTCTTCTTCTTTGGACAATTGGTAGCATAATGTCCGTGATCATGGCAGTGAAAACACTTCACTTTCGCCATATCCTGCTTCTTGCCCTTTGCACGAGAATGAGAGGTTTTCTTACCCTTCCCTTTCTTTGCTTTGGCCACCAAAGCGCAGTTTTCTTCATCAGCTCCCTTTGATGAAGATCCATCTCGAGTAGTCCTCCTTATCTCCTCCTGCATGAGATCCACCCAAAGGCGCTCCCATCCCGGCAGCTTCTCCCGACCATTGACACTATCTTGATATGAGTGCCAAGCCTTCGGAAGACCAAGGAGAGCCAGGTTGGCCATGTCCTCGTCTTCGACAGTCACCCCCACACTTCCCAGCTCATCTCTGCACTGAGTGAACTTCGTGAGGTATTTGGCGATACTGTCGCCTTTCTCCATCTTGATGTTCCTGAGCTTATCTTTGAGCGCCGGCTTCCTTTGGTCGCTCTTACTCTGGAATAGATCCGTCAAAGCTTTCCACATTAAATATGGAGTAGCCTTTCCATGCAGGCTGGATACAATATGATCCTTGACGCCCTCCAACGGGATCCTTCGACATTTCGCCATCTTCTTTTGCCATGCTTCGACTTCAGCAGGATCAGTGGGCCTTTGGACATCCGTATCCATGAACTCCTTCAGTCCATTATCTTCTAATACTGCCTCCATGCGATCCTTCCATGCAACATAATTCGAACTTCCTTCAAGAGCATATTCGAGTCGCAAACCGTTGAAAGACATTTTCAACACTGGCACCAAGAAAACAAAACTGCTGCAAAATTTTGAATTCCACCTCAAAGCTCAGCCGCTCTAGATCGTGAGAAAAAATTATTTCTAGCACAGAGATCGACTGCAAGGCGCATTTACCAGACCTTTCACTTTCCGAAGAAAGATGAATTCGGAGGCTACCTGGCCCGCATGCAGACTCTGTCTACCGAAATAAGTTTGTAATCACTGTGATGATCAATCTCTGCATCAATAGCTCCGATACCATGTAGAAATTTGATAAATAATGATTAATTATCCACCGAGACTATCTTGATCACATACAATTCAAATTTATATGCAACACATAATCTCTTCCACTCAGATCATCACACATGCGGAATTAAAACAAGCGGTAGCACATCAAATCATCATACACATTAACACAGTATGTATGGGGAAAGCTTATAGCTGAAAACCCCACAGCTATTGTGTATATTATAATGGAGAAATCATGTAACAAACTCAGTACAATACTCCTCACAAGTACTCAGTACTATCTCATGAAGTTACACACAAACTAGCTTGGTTTTGAACAAGTCACTAGTTCAAAACTCACCACTAATTGCCTTGCCTCTATTGCGCAATCATGGCCTATCTATATAGAGATCCAAGGTTCGAATCTCCTTGGCTTGACAGTGCAATCATCATGGGCAATTCCTCCAAGTGTGGTGCAAATCTCATGCACAACTGATGTCGCCACTGATAGCTAAATCCACCTTTTCATCTACCTCTTTCATTGGTCTCCACTGAACTAATCATGCACTGTAGTGAACTGATGTGTTCTTGAGTTTAATAATGAGTTACTAATTAATGAATTAAATAATATTTAATTCACTCCACTCATTACTAGTTGATTAGCTAGTTAAACTAATCTCAACTAGTTCAACTAAGTTAAACCGAACACAACTCCACTATCTGTCTCATTAACTCCACCAAACTTCTGCCACTGAAGTGCTAACTGAAGTCAACCATGCATGTGCTCACCAAACCCTTAGGAATAGCGTAATTCCTCTGTCAAATGCATGAGCCACTTCCAAGGCTCGAACTGAAGTGCTCCAAGAGAGTAAACTGAAGTTTATAGTCCAAATATTATTAAGGGTAAATAATATTTGACTTCCCTATTTTTAGGATAGGCAGTCTAAATATAGACTTCGACCTATAGGTCAAAAAAATAGAGGTCCATCTATTTTTACCAACATGACCAATACTCCAAGAATAACATATTGCAACCCCTGGACCATGCTCCATATGTCTAAAAATAGACATAGTCTAAAAATAGACTTTGTGCCAGAATTTTCCTGCGGGCCCACTTAGTGAAGGCGACTTCATTTCACTAAGCTCCATCATCTTGCTGCATTTTCAACAATGTGAACTTTGTACAATTCATTCCCATGGTAGTAGACACTTATTGCGCCTGATATGTGTGATTATGATGTTAATTTAGCTTGATGATGAGTTATTATTTTCAAAGAAATGTGGATATTTTTCTCATAAGTTCATATTGAAGTTTAATGTCCTTCTCTTTTTGAAAAAGAGGTTGAAGTTTCAAGTTTGACTCAATTTCAAAATTTTCAGAATTCCATATGAAAGAGGTTTTGTTAATCCAACACTCGGATTACATAGATAGTTGCTTTCGGTTGGTTCAAGACATTTTATCCTAGACTTAAGAAAGAGTATTTAAAGAGGCGTCTGGAATTGATGTAAAAAAATTTGTAATCAGTGTGGCTGTGTTTATATTTGGGAATGAACTTGCCTCAAGATATGACTAATCCCTCATTTGGCGATGCCCAATTTTTGGTTATATAGCAGGTGCTCAAAACTGGTTTTTGTGTACATGAAAAACTAATAAATTTCTATATTTATTCTGTGCATATTTCTTTGATGCTTTGCAGGTGGCTCTCAAACTTAAGAGCAAGCACATCGGTGTTACTCTTACGAAGAAGAGAAAACATACACATACATGTTTTCTGAAATCTTGTTGTTTTCTTTTAGATCACATAACATATCACATATTTATTCATCCATGCTCTTCTTTCATATCCTAACCACTAACATCTATGCACTTTTTCCATATGACATCCACTTACGATGTTTCCTTTGCAATATTTGGTGCAATTTCTAGTTATAATATTCTTTATATAAATATTTTAATAATATTACTACAAAATTATTACAATCAATTATGATATTATTAATTTTTTTATTATAATATTTTAATATATATGTGTGTGTGTGCATGTGAGAGAGAGAGAGAGAAAAGAGTGTAACTTGAAAATAAATACAAAAGATAGAGACAATGAAAAAGAGATAAATAATCAATTCAATCAAAGAATATAAAATAAGATAAAACTAACATAATTCTAAAATTTTAGGAACTTAAATTAAACCTATTTTGTTGAATTTTTAGAAGATTAGCCAAGAATTTGTAGTACTTTATAACCCAGTAAAAAATTTGCGAAGATTTAGCAAAAAATTATAATTTAGTGAAATATTGGCCAAACAATTATATATGAATATTATATTATTTAAAAAATAGCCTATACATTTTTCTATATACCATGGGGATTCGCCCATTTATTAAACATACAAAATTTGGGGGTGGTGGGGTTCTAAAAATTTTCCCTAGATATTTCCTTTTTCATTCATGATACAATTTCCTTAGGATTTCTTCAACTAAACGTTTGATCTCATTAGTCATTATAAGGTTTAGCATATGCAGAATAGGCTCAAGGTTAACAAAAGATAATGCAAGCACAATCTTTGACACTATTTCCTGTTTTCTTGGAACATATCATTTAGAACACCAGATGAAAAACTCAGGAAAAGGGTGACTCTGGGGTATGATGGTTGGGCCAAGTAAGACTTCCACACTAATGAGATATGTTATGAATCATGAAAATCTTGATATGTCAAGGCTTGGAGCTCATAAAAATCGAATTCAAACTGGGTTTCATGAGTGTCGCACTCTTGGTCAATAAAGGCAACTCATCAAAGTTAACAGAGGTTTTATGTAATATCCCTAGCGTAAGACACTATAAAAACTCTCGTAAAATGAGAGTTGATAAATAATTAAATATTATTAATTCTTATATTGATATTACATGAATATTCTTGTAATTCTTAATTATAAAAATATTGGAAGAATTATTTCGTAATTACTTTATTTAGAAGAATTTATATTCTCCTATAGAAATAAATTATATTTCCAAGTTGGTATATTTTATGAGTTTTAGAAGCAATGAGCAATAGTTTTGGAAAAACAATGTGTAAGTGATAATTTTCTCATAAGGCCAAAGTAAATCTACCTTGAAAAGAAAAACATGAGATATTTATGGAGCGGTTTTCTAATTTAGGAAAAAAATATTTATGGGTGCTTTATGGAATACTTTTAAGATTTAGAAAAGCTATTCCATTTTATTAATTCTATTTACTGTAAGCCTATGAGAAAAATAGAGGAAGGAATGAGAGAATACATGGAGAATGGAGCCAAGGAAGAGGAAGAAGGGATTCCAAGCATGCACCAAAATATAAGTAACTATGTTATTTGAAAAATATTTTTTTTTGCATATGAGGCATGATGATATAGTAATTGAATTTATTTGCAAGGAAAAGTTCATATGATAAAGAATCAAGATTTTTTCTTGAGAAAACCTGTATATAATTTTGTGGATAGAGGAATAAGTATTTTATTCATTGAATTCCTAGAAGATTTCATGTGTTTTGAATTCATAAAAGATTTTCGTGGCTAAATAATTCTGTGAATTGCATGAGTTATTGGAAAATAGGGTCCAAATATGTCATTGTATTTCCCATTCCATTTTAGATATGTAAAAAGTGAAAGAGGTTTTTGTAAAATATGACGTTATGACCAAAATCCTCTTTCATATTTTAAAAATGTCTTCCTCATGTCTCAAAAACCATGTCCAAAATTGATAATAGAAAAAGACAATTATTTAATATTTAAATCTATAAAAATGAGCTGCAAAGATTCGTTCAAATCTTAGAAACCATAAAACCTGTGTAAAAACTGAAAGATTTTATTCTTAATGAACCCATTACAAACAAAAACCTCCTTGGATTTTCCAAAATTTGTTTCCATATGTTTATAAAACCGCGTCCAAAGTTGATGGAAAAAACAGGAAATTATTTAATATTTAAATCTGGAAAAATGGGCTGCAAAGATTCATTTGAATCTTCAAAACTATGACACCTGTGAAAATAAATGAGAGGTTATTTTTTATAAGCATGTTCCAAACAAAAACCTCTTTCGGTTTTCTAAAATTCATTTCCATATCTTCGCAAACCGCGTCAAAAGTGGATGACTAAAACATGAAAAACAGAGTAAAACAAAGTTCTTCTATTTGATTTTTCAACGAGATAAAAATAATTGTTTATGTACATATAGACATAATAATTATGTTTATAATTATTGAAAAGGAATAAATTTATTTAATTTAAGATATTACCAAGTACGGTCTCATGATGCATATGCATTAAAAGTTTAAAGAGAGATATTGGACTCTTGAAAGGAGTATGTAATTAGGTGCACATGAATAATTATCTAGTATATTTGATCTAATAGAATTAGTTATGTGATTTTACATGCATAAGGAGCTTGAGTAATGCAAAAATATATAAATAACTTTTGTGAGAAGTAGTTCACATAAAACCTTTGCATAAAAGTCAATTAGTTATGTTATTTGAGAAGGATTTGTTATTCATGTTATTTCTTGAGGAAATATTACAAATCTCTTTGATGTGTGAAATGATAAGAAAATATTTTATATTTCATGCATAATAGCTAGGAGTTAGTTATCTTTTGGAAAAACAAAAATTAGTGTTTTAAATTCCGTGGAATATATATATATATATATATATATATATATATATATATATATATATATATATATATATTTGTATGAAAAGATGCATTTATTGTGTTGGAATTCTTAAAAAAGAATAGAAGAAAAAAATATATCCTACTATGCATTATTGGATTAGATTCTTAGGGAGGAAATTTAGTAATCACATGCTTTATTATGTAAGATTTTATAGAGAAACGTATACGCTTTCATGCATGGAAAAAGTATATTTTTGGGTATTATATTTCTAGAGAAAATGAAGATGAAATCACATAATATCGATTGTGTTAGCCTTCTTTTGCGAAAAATAATATGTATTTTGCAAACCTAAGGGATTAGCTATAGTATTAGCTTTATTTTGGGAGAATATTATGCCTAGTTATTGGGTTAGATATTTTTTATGAGAGAGAAATGTCCCTTTTCATGCATGAAAGAATAAATAGTACGCATTTGATCCATTGTAAAAGAAATGTGTTTATTTTTCCATGAAATATTTATTTAGTTTCTTTTGGAAAGAAATATATGTTTTACATGCAAGAAGAACAAGTTATGTTATTGCATGCACAAAATTACAACTAGTATGTTAACTTTGGTTAAAAAAAAGAGCTAACATTTTATACATAATATCCATTGTGAATAGCTCTTGTGTGGAAACGATGTTTTTGGAAAAGAAATGCATTCACATGCATAAGTATAGAATCTATTGTGTTAATCCCTATGGAAAAGAAAACATAAGAGCAGACACAAAGGAAATTTCTTATTGGGATAGTTATCTTGAAATCTTGTTATGAATTTTCATGCACAATATTATTATATAGTTTTCTAGCTTTCCTTTGGAAACAATATGAAAGTGCATGTAAGATTTTGTTAGCGTTTGTTAGAAATATGACGTTTAATAGTGATTTATTTGTTACTAATGCATGTAAAATGATTTCATAACAATTTTTTTATGTTTTATACGTGCATACAAATAGTTGTTGAAGTGTCACAAATAAATATTGATTATTGGTTTATTAATATTTTATCTAATCATGATATCAAGTGTGTTGACGATAGAAATGGTAGGAAAGGATAGTGATATGAGAAAATAATGGTTCATGTTGAACATTGTAGCAGATAAATATTTGTTAGTCCATGTAGGTTTAGGAGTTTGAACAATACGATGACCCATTGATGGAAACAATTCGACTACAAAGACAATGATTGAGGATTTGTGGGTAAATGATATCATGATGATTGTAATAGCTTATAGCTAGTTATATTGCATTTAAGATTATTTTTCCATGTAATTTTTATGACAATGGTCAAGGGATGAACTCACTTATAACCATTGAGTGATGGCTGAAAACCATTAGGAGCGTTTAATACTAAAATTAAATGTTCATTGGTTTTCACCCTATGGGGTTTAGGGTATATCGGTGTCTAATTATGTGATTTTTCATTGTGTCATTTTAATGATGCTAATTTATTTCATGATGTGATGTTTATATTATCAATTATGTGATTTACCAATTGAGTGAAAATAATCATGGGATTGATGCATAGTTATAGCAGGAAATTTAAGTTAATATGCTACAACTAGGAGAGTAAATTGTTGTGCAAATCACTATGATTATGGCTAAATATTTCGCTAGGTGATGATGATGGTTATTCTAATAGTTAATGAGGGAATATAGAAAGTAATTTAGAAAGTTACACATTGGTAAATGTTGAAAAATTTTCCTAACTCCATGCATTTTCCTGTGAGGTTATCGGGGTATGTTACATTTTGGGTGAGAGTTAGCGTTTGTTAGAAATATGACGCTTGATAGTGATTTATTTGTTACCAATGCAAGTGTAATGATTTCATGCCAATCTATTTATGTTTTATACATGCATACAAATAGTTTTTGAAGTGTCACAAATAAATATTGACTATTGTTTTATTAATATTTTATCTAATCATGATATTAAGTGTGTTGATGATAGCACTGACAGGAAAGGCAATGACTTGAACAAATAATTGTTTATGTTGAACATTGTAGCAGATAAATATTTGTTAGTCCAAGTAGGTTTAGGAGTTCAAACTACAGGATGGCCCACTGATGGAGACAATTCAACCACAAAGACAAATATTGAAGATTCATGGGTAAATTATATCATGATGATTGTAATAGCTTATAATTAGTTATGTTGCAATTAAGGCTATATTTATTTTTTTATTTTTTATGACAATGGTCAAGGGATGGACTCCCTTATAACCATTGAGTGAGGGATGAAAACTCTTATGAACTTTTAATAATAAAATTAAACGTTTACTGGTTTTCACCCTACATGGTTTCCAGGGTATATTGGTGTCTAATGATGTGATTGTTCATTGTGTCATTTTCATGATGTTAATTTATTTCATGATGTGATATTTATATTATCAATTTTGTGACTTACCAATTGAGTTAAAATGATCATGAGATCGATGCATAGTTATAGCAGGAAATTTAAGTTAATATGCAACAACAAGGAGAGTTAATGGTTGTGTAACTCTGTTTTTTACTAAATATTTCTCTAGGTGATAATGATGGTTATTATAATGGTTAATGAGGGAATATAGAAAGTAATTTATAAAGTTACACATTGATAAATGTTGAAAAATTTTCCTAACTCCATGCATTTTCATGCGAGGTTACCATGGTATGTTACATTGTGGGTGAGCGTTAGCATTTGTTAGAAATATGATGCTTGATAGTGATTTATTTGATACTAATGCATGTGAATGATTTCATGACAATCTGTTTATGTTTTATACATGCATACAAATAGTTTTTGAAGTGTCACAAATAAAGATTGATTATTGTTTTATTAATATTTTATCTAATCATCATATCAAGTGTGTTGACGATAGTAATGGCAGGAAACGATAGTGACTTGAGCAAAGAATTGTTTATGTTAAACATTGTATCAAATAAATATTTGTTAGTCCATGCAAGTTTAGGAGTTCGAACTGCAAGATGACCCACTGATGGAAATAATTCAACCATAAAGACGAAAATTAAGGATTCGTGGGTAAATGATATCATGATGATTGCAATAGCTTATAGCTAGTTATGTTACATTTAAGATTATTTTTCTATGTAATTTTTATGACAATGGTTAAGGGATGGACTCCATTATAACCATTAAGTGAGGGGTGAAAACTCTTACGAGCGTTTAATAATAAAATTAAACGTTTGTTGGTTTTCACCCTACGAGGTTTCGAGGGTATATCACAGTCTAATGATGTCATTGTTCATTGTGTTATTTTCATGATGTGATTTTTATATTATCAATTATGTGATTTACCAATTTAGTTAAAATGATCATGGGATCGATGCATAGTTATAGTAGGAAATTTAAGTTAATATGCTCCAACAAGGAGAGTTAATGGTTGTGTAACTCACTATGCTTTTTACTAAATATTTCTCTAGGTGATGATGATGTTATTCTAATGGTTAATGAGGGAATATAAAAAGTAATTTAGAAAGTTACACATTGGTAAATTTTGAGAATTTTTCCTAACCCCATGCATTTTCCTACGAGGTTGTCGGGGTGTGTTACATTTTAGGTGAGTGTTTAACAAATTTTCCCTTCATATCTACAATTTATAGCTTGAAATGTAATGGAAATGTATAAATAGAATTACTAATTAAAAACTTTGATGTAAAAATTCGAAATAGCAATAAAAGGTGATCTCTTATATGCTTGTATGCAGTTTCAATAGTAAAAATAATCTCACAATGTTGTTCTCTCAAAACCTATATCTTGAATAAGGAAAAAATGTGACTATCCCTTCTTCCTCCCCACTTCTTTTTAGTGAACCCAACATACCTTCACATATGTATGCTTTTTAAGTCAAAGAACAGGATGGGGATCTTTATGACACTTAACATAAGCATTTACTTCTCATAACAGGAGCATAGTACATCTAACAAAAAACGAAAGACAAAAAATTCCTAGGATAAGAAATAGGGAATTTAGTAATTTACCATCACACTAACTAGAATTAAATATATTGGTTGGATTGGCTGGATGAGAGAATCCATTTTTACATTGTAATGTTGGAGCTAGGAAAATATTTAAAAGAGGTGAATCGTGATTTTCCTACTACAATTAATGAAGAAATTATTGTCGCTCCAAAGATGATGTGTAATTTTTTTTTATTTTTTTTTTATTTTTTTATTTATTTTTTTTGAATTTTGACCTCCACTCCTTTAATAATTCCAGCATATCGATAACTACCAAAACAAAACTATGCTACTATGCACCTATCCTATTTGTATTTTCTATTTTATATAAGTTTTATATATTAATGTTGAACTTGTAAATCACTGTCAAATCCACCATATAGAAATAACATATTCATTCTAAAAAAAAGGCATCAATGCTATATATGGATGCATTCAGGTTTTTCAATACAGAGATGGATCACTCATATGGAAAAACTCCATTCCACTACCATGACATGGACCTTATATGGCAAGCGAGTCTGTTTACAAATCAGCGTGTTCACAATCACATTTTGTTTTCTTTTAATATGTTTTTCACAAGCGAGCCTGATCCCGGCACTGGTCAAGCGGGCCAGATTTTTGTTTACAGCTCTATCTGCAATCGACCAACAAGCGAACCTGCAGTATTTGAACAGCGAGCCTGCTTCCTATATCAAGCGAACCTGCAACGATTTTTCAAGCAAGCCTGCTACCTGCTGACTCCAATACAATGAATCTGTTAAAGAGTACCTGCATCAAATCATGTATGGTGGACTGTATCTGAATTGATGTATTTGTTTTATCAGCTGATGTATTTTGAATGCCTACAGCATGCAGGGTACACAGTTCATCCTATCAAGCGAGCCTGCAATATGTATTGAGTGTTCTTTGCACTCAAAATTTGTCTTGCCACGATTTAAAAGGGTATGTTTAAGGGTGGCATTAAAATTGATGGTATCCTCACTAATACATAGTTGAGGATGTAATGCATGTGTTAAATGAACTGTTTATATTAATACACAGTGTGTTTTTTCCTCTGAAAAAAAAAAGAAATAACATATTCACACCTTACAAAATATAAAAAAATATCTCTTCCAATGAGAAAACCCCATTTCAACAATTCAAAATGAGAATGATGGAAATCATAGTTACCAAATTCGCCAAGGAAATTCATGGTTTATGGATTATCAATTATGAAACAGAATTGTTAATGGAACGAAAACTAACGGCAAGCCAAGAAACTAATTGGAAAAACTAGCACTTGAAATGGTATTAGAAATTTTCCAATTTTAGTGTTTTTTTTAATAGTTTAAAAAGATAAAAAGTTGAGAAAATCAGGAAAGAAAATCTGGATTTTTTTTTTTTTGTTGCATATATATTTATTTTAAGAGAATGTTTTGAATATATGTATATATATGTGTGCGTGTTAATTACAAAAGTATAAAGGATGTAGTTTACATAAAAATAGAAAGATGTAGTTTAAAGTTTTGAAAAGAATAGAGATTTTGAAAATAATGTATAAATGTGATTTTAATTTTGGTTAATAAATTGTAGTTTTAAAATTGTTTATGTTAATTAAAATTTATTTAAATTTCAAAATAAATATGGAAAAAAATAAACCCAATATATTAAAGTAATATGAAAAAAAATATATGTACTTAAAAATTTAAGATGTTTATTGTCTAATTTTTCCAAATCCCAATTTCTATCTAATCTTCATAATTTTGATTGACATTAACCTAAAATTTCCAGTCAAAAATCCTCAATTAAAACTTGAAACTCAAATATCCACAAGAGTTCTTTCTACTAGGATTTCAAAGATGATCTTCCTCACTCCACCCAAGAGCAATATCCACTGTGCTACGAAAATGCTGCGTGGCAGCGCGGATATTGGCCGCGGTATCTTTGCATCGATGTTTTCACATTCCAGAGTGGACCGTGATGCTTGCTTCCCTCTAAAGCCAGTAAACCATGAATGGTTCAAATCGTTATACCACTTGCTTCAGATTTTCGGTCAATTAACAATTTTATAAATAGCGATCAAAACTAAAATTGCGCGCGGAGATTGTGGTTTTAGAGTGTTCTGTTTCGAGCCATTTTCTGGCAGCAAAAGCACAGGAAAGTTGAATTATTGTGTCGTTGAACCCACGGCCCTGGCCCCACTGAAACTTATGCACACCTCCTTTCTGGTTAATATTAAGTACCTTATTTCAACTATTTTGCCGAAAGTATTCGGTGACGTCTTGTCAAAAATTGTTGCTCTCTAAGTACGGCATACGGCATATTATTCAGACCATAGAATGACTAAAGGGGAAGTCGGGCCAGACTTGGTTTGGCAAATGTAATGAATGAGCGGCTATTAGTATTCCAAGGCCAGCGTGGCCCCTGTGTTATGAATTCACCACATAGATAGATAGGAACAGCATTGTGAGTCGACTAGGCATGCAACTAAAGCTCCCTTGAGTTATCATGACATCTTTGATAATATTTTGTGGAAATTGAGATATCAGGTGCATCAAGGTTCTAGACTGCCATCTGTCAAACGTAAAGTCTGTTTAATGGAAGCTGCTGGCCGATATTAGTACAGTGTTCTCAGCGCGTAAGCTCCATTCACAAGGGGCCCGCCGATATATAATAACCAAGAAAATTGATGACAATAAAGTTGCGTTGCAGTTCTCAGGATTTTGGAATTCGGACAATGACTTCAAAATAGAATAGTTAGTGTTGGAATTTGGTGAAATTTTTTGAGGTGAAATCTTGATTTATATTATTTAAATTGGTTTTTTTATTGTATATATGGATTCAATCTTTTAGAAAATTTGTAGGGCATTTTGATTTAGCAAGTTATTCTAAAGCACTTTGATTATGCAAGTTACCTATTAAACTTTTGTTTTGAATTAATATTTGCAGGATTTTTTAAAAAATTTAGACCCAAAAAATTCATCAGAAAAACATTCAAAATAAAAATAATTCAAAATAAGAAATACTCTTAATAACCAAAAATGTATATTTTATAAAAGTTGAAAATTTTATAAAATTAATTCCAAATTGTGTGTTGCTAAAAATAGCATTGTTAGCATAAAACATACAAATATTATTGTCATAATAATATTCTCTTAATTCATGAGAAAAGTATTATTTCCCAAACTATCTGGCAATAAATACTGCAGACAGTTGCCCAACCCTATTTAGTACTAAATAACCTGGAAAATAAGATTTGTCCTGATTCATGCCCGACACGCCATAAATTCGGACAGCTGTTTACTTTCCAGTATATTTAACTTTTTCATTTCGAAATGATAAATCTTTCCGTCTGATTTTTACCCATGGGAAGACACTTATCAAACATGGTTATCGAACATTCCATTACTTATGAATCTATAATGAGGTGGGACTCGGGTGAAGGTACATTAATGAGAGTTCGTAGGAACTTATACGTATATTTGAAAAAGGTTTTAACCATTCATTGTAATTTTGATCATAAATTTTGCATGTCTAGATTTGTTGTTGGTTTATATATAACTAGGAAGTTATACCTATATTTTAAAAAGGTTTTAACCATTCGTTGTAATTTTGATCATAAATTTTGCATGTCTAGGTTTGTTTTTGGTTTACATATATATAATGTCTAGGTTTATATATATATATATATATATATATATATATATATATATATATTTCAATTATTATTAATATTTTTATGTTAACGTTAATATTTCAAGTACTATTAATATTAATTGATATTGCCGTATAATATTCCAATATAATATACTGTATAACAAAACTTTGGTCCGTAACTTTTTTGAATGTGTTTCATTAATATAATTTTTGCAAATATAGTTTAATATTAATTAATAAAAAGAAGATAATTAAAAAAAGTAAAAGGTAATAAAAAATATTTATTTTATAAAGTCAAAGTTTAAATGGAAAAAATAATAAAAGAAAAATAAAAATATTTAAATTATTGAAGGTAAAAAACAAAAGAATAATTAATTATGTGCTTTGGAATGTTTTATATGGGTGAATTTGGTCACAAAGAATTCATGAACATGCTCTGTGCACCCCTCTATCTTGCCACATGAACTGCTTTGTGCCTCTCTGCCTTAGCACAACATGCTACAAAGAAGAAACATCATATTTGCATTGAAGATGCTAAGGTTATTGCGAGGATTGATGGGTTGAGTGTTAGCAAATGCTCGATTCGTGTCCTTAGCTCCTAGTTGATGTTTTTTCTTACTGCCCGGTTCTCCCTACTATCTGTTCTCCTCTTCTTAGGCTATTTTTTTTTCTTGTTCCCCATTTCTTTCCCCTTTTTAGATTCTTCAGAGATTAGAATTTATTCATTCTATTTTTCTTTTTAATTATAATATTTATAATTATTTTCAATAAATAATGTAGTTATTAGATTATGATTCAACATATTAAAATTTCTAATTTATATTAAAAATTATATAACATATAACTATTAATTTATTTATTTTTAAATTATTATAAATATTAAAACAAATAAATAATGATAATAATAATAATAATAATTAAAATTATATAAGATATAATTATTATTTTTTTTAGATTATTAAATTTCTTATTTTCCTTATTCTAGTAAAACTAGTTGTTTTTTCACAACGACTAGTTGGAGCATCCCTTTATTGGTTCCTAGATCAGATTTCTCATCTTTTCTTGATGATGAACTACACTTGCTAGTTTGAAACGTGACAAGATTTGATTAGATGTGATTATCACACAAAGATTTTTATAAAAAAAATAAAATAAATAAACAAATAAATAAATAATTGATAAAATTTGATTAGATGTGATTATCTCTGAAATTTTTTTATAAAAAAATTAAAATAAAAAATAAATAATTGATAGTGTCAAAATTAAAATGGAAAAAATAAAAAATAGCTAGTTGAAATTATAGAAAAAGATATTTAGTCTTTTTTTCAAAGAAAATATAATTAAGTTAAGGTTAAAAACACAACCATAACAAAATGTAAAAAATAAAAAAATTTGAAAATAAAATTTTATTTATTAATATAAATAATTTAAAATGCATAAATTTAGTCCACAGATATTAGATAGACGCTGATGAGTGTTGTGTTAAAGTTGTTGGAATATGTAATTCCTACTTGTCTACGGTGTTGACTCTCTATGTAAGGAGTTTGTTCCTATACCATAGGAGGTAGCTAAATCTAAATATTCCTAGTTTAGTGTGTGGTTGAGATATTCTCCCAACCACCTTATTTTGTGTCCAAGATAGTTTTCCTACCTTGAGACTATATTTCATGTATATATATGTAACCATTTTTTATTAATATAATACAGTGTGCATATTGAGATTTTATCTTGGTATCAGAGCCCATACGGGTCTGGACCTCAACCCATGAGGGGCTGAGGGAAATAAGAGAGAAAACATATTTTGTTTTTAATATTTCTTTGTCCATCAAGAGTTGTGACTGTTGCAAGCGATCTGCTTGAGAGGGAATTTGTATTTTGTGGAATAGTTTACATTTCCACCTATGAACACGGTGAGAGAAGATTGTGCTCACTAGTCAAGGAAGTCCAGTGATGTCCACACTTGCACGACATTACGACATGGTTTGAATGCGGACAAGAACGATTATGGTAGGAACATTTTCTTAGCATCCTTAATTCTCTGTACATCATTTCTCATGTTTCCATTGAATCTAGCTTGATGGACCCTGGCGCCGCATTGAATGTTCATGTCGGAGGTCGATTCGACAGCCAAACTGCTGGATTCCTTGGAAATAATGAAGTAGGGCATGAAGCGGCTTCCGGTACCTTGGCCCGCGAGGTGGAGGGTTTTGAGAAAGAAATTCTCCATTATTTACAATGGAAAAACGACAAAAACCCCTATTCAGATATGACAAGGAGATGTCAGAGTTTCTTGTTCTTAATTATGTGTTCTCATCTCCAACGGTTTGAAATCATGAGGTTGGGTAATGCATTTTTTTGAATCCTCTTTTTGTCACTACTTGAATCTTGAGCTTCCTCACGATGGGGCATTGTTTGATGTAGGGTAGGGCTATGAATTTGTGTCCCATCAGGAAAATACTGCTTATTGCAATCTGTTTTTGAGCCCTATTGTACATTTTTTACATCTGGGTTATTTGAAGCTTGATGAGTTTTCCAGCAAATGGAAGGAGGGAGCGACTGCAAGGTACTCAAACAACCTTTGCTGCATGACCTAGAGAGATCTCACCAAGTAGATCAGATATTTTTTTTGCAGGGGAGCCTTGTTAAATACCGGGGAGATGGCGGAAGCCTTTGTGCAAGGAGCAATGGATTGGTGGAGTCTTTATGAATTAATCTCTATTGAAATGGTGTCGTTGGCTTAATCAGAATTAAGCATGCTTTCTACAGTCCATTCGCATGATTGGCCTATTGCACGACTGGAAAATTTGTCGATGTGAATCGAGTGTTCATGTATGGGAAGGAGTCAACCTATGGGTCGCTGCTAATTGATGCTCCGGAGAGCCCCTCACCATCAGTATGTTTGATTGCGTCATCTACACACAATATAATTGTGAAAGTGTTGAGCGCAACTGATGCTCAAATCCGTCAGCTGTGTATTGTAAAGTGCGTCGTAGGAATTGAAATTGGGATGATTCTTTTAGTCCTGATGATCCCATCCATCATATGCGTATTGTAGAGTGCCTGTTAGGAAATGAAATTGGGATGATTCTCTTAGTCCAAATGATCCCATCCATTATATGCGAATTGCAGAGTTCTTGTTAGGAAATGAAATTGGGACTTCTCATTAGATATTTTGGGGATGGTGGACTGGAAGTTTTGAATCCATGGTTCGAAGTCTTTTCCTTAAACTTGTGCATGTGACTGCCAATTCCATCGCCTGATATCGTCTTCATTTTGTCCCACCGTTGAGGGTTTTGTGTTTAGGTAGTGTGCAGTACATAAAACCTGTGATTTTTGCTACATGTTTTGCTTGATATGGCTGGTCTGCTATTTTTTACCACATATAATCTATTGGCCCTATTTTGGGCAGAAATATATTATGAGGGGAATTGGATACATAAACGAGAATTTGTGTGTAAAAATCGTCGAATATTATGTATCTCGACATAGAATTTGTAGGCGTCGCAGGATCTGATGGTGGATTCTTGGAGTGCCCACATCTGGATGTGAGTACCCACGTCTGAATCGTCTATATTGGAATGCATTGCATTGAGACGAGTTGAAAATACATTGATCCATTGCTTCATCAGTGGACCCCTCTGAGGTATCGTTGGAGAAGAATGGTTGTTGTTATGTTCGATAAATAGTCATCTCTGGGCAGAGATTGAGAAATTTGATGTTCTATTTATTTTGTTTCTTGGAATCATGTTTAAAATTATTGAGCCTTATTGAGCCTAGCTAACTCAATGTAGCTAAAGTTACGTTTTTAGAATTCGAGACTCTAACAAATAACAAGTTAAGCATGGACTTCCAAGATTTAATTGACAAATACAAAGATGCCCAAGATGTGAACAACGAAAAAATGAGGTTAAGGAGTTGCGACACTTATTATGATGGAGCACGTGGATTTTTCGGGAGGCTTCCAGCTTCCTGTGTTTGGGATCGAACTGGTCGAAGGTTGAACGCATTTTTATCGTGGTCTTGTGGTGTGGCGGTGAAGTGTGGTACAACATATTTGCTGCAGTGATTGAGGCAATGTGATGAGCTGCCTGGACACACCTTTGTTCGTATACCAAAGTGGCCTCTGGTAAGTTGCAACTGAAGCATGGTGAGTTGCAGCTGATGGCAGCATTTTTTGCAACGTTTGTGGAGACAAGGTGAAGATGAAACTAAAAGTTCCAACATATTCTCTTTGATGAAACAAATTATCTTCATGAATTATTTTGTTTTCATGTTGAGACCGGTCAACTTAACATGTAAATATGGTTAAAATAATTAGATGTTTTATTGTTGTGACATTTAGGTTGGTAAACTATTGTCATGAGTGTGGATCTATGTTGGAATTTTCCATTCCAACAATAGACAAATTTATTTGCAGGAATGATTTACTATCGAATATGATGAAGACATTGACAGTGAAAATGGCATCAAAGGATAGTAGTTGGATCTACATTAGAGATTGGAGAAGGATGGACAATCAATTTTGTGTGAATTTTTTGTGAGTTTCTTGGAATAAACTCTTGATGATGAATCAAACAGTTGAATGGTAAGCAACTCTAGGATGGTTTTGTAGTGGTCTTTTTATGTACCTGGTAACTCCAAGAGTTGGAGTGTGTAATGTAAGCCTTGTAAAGGCATATGTATCACCGTGAAGTCCGTGGTTATCTAAAAACCTGATGCAGGAGAATTGTGCTCAATTTTCATTATTTATTTGTTTGATTTAGGGGTGATGTTTTTTTTAATTATTTTATAAATTATGTCCATTTAAAAAAATAAATTAAGAGGAAAATATGAGTGTGAGGTTTATTGTAAATATTCTCTTAATAAATTGAGAATATGAGTGGAGTTGAGTTGTATAGATATTTGAGGGATTATGAACTCCTTAAGTGGAACTTAGTTGAGTCAAAGGAGGGATAAATCTATTTTAGAATTTGGTTGAGTTATTTGTGGAGGAAATCATGGATTGAAATTAATCCACAATTATGTATAAATATGAGGTTTGTGTGAGGATGGAGGACAAAGATAAAGAGAGAAATGGTGTGAGAGTTTATGTAATGGGTAAGAACCGAGAGGCCCACAAATGTAATATTCGGCCAAAAGGGTTTGAATCTAAAATTTCTTGTTGTTATTATATGCCAGTATTTTGTTTGTGTTCAACTCTCTCTTCATATATACTTGTATTGAATCTAAGTGGTTTTTATGAAGATTTTGAAAAGGATTTCTTTGTAAAAGGAACACACACTCTACTATGTGTAGTATTTTGATTTGGGCAGAATTTCTGCATCATTTCGTATCAGAGCCCAAAGATCTAATTAATCCATGCAGCCGCGAATGAGAGATGAGTACATTGTGCATAAACCGTGTGTGAGCCTACAACGATGTGGATATGCATGTAAATGCAGAGGAGGAGCCATGAGTAAGATAAGTTTCTATTGTTTATTTGACTCTGCGATAATGTATATGCAGTAGACGAGTTTCAGTTGCAGGAAGTCAAATTTGTTTGGAAGGTCGACCTTCTTATAGGCCAAATTTACCGGGGAAGCCGAATTATTCTGGAGGACCGATTTCAATCTTAGTGGACCATACTCATCACCAGTACACGCTGAAACTATTGAAGGCAAAATTCACCATTTTGTAGAGACCGAATTTATTGAAGGTCAAGATTTTTTGTTGAAGATCGAGTTCATTACTGGGTTGAGTTTTATTTGTTGGAAGCTAAATTCCTTGCTGGGTCGAGTTCTGTGTTGGGCTAAGACTATGTTCTGGAAGACGAATCCAATTGCAGGAAGGTTAAGATATTTTGCCAAATTCGAGACATTGCAAATATAGGTCGAATTGTTGCTAGGACTGAGTTATTCTACGAGAGACAAATTGAAATTTCTGGAGAAGAGGCACTTGTGTGAACTGTGGGGCATGAATTTGATTTGGTTGTAGGACTTTTGAGACGCTCGTTTATTGTTGTTCAAGGAAGGATGTGAAAGATCGAGTGAAATCGGTTGCGAAATTTGAAAGACGGCTATGAAATCTCTTTTAGTTACGTAAGTTCTGTTGTGATTGAGATGGTTCTCTCTGAGAAGTGCAAATGGTTGCCACTATGCGATCTCTGGTAGAGACTGTCTTTCCTGACATTCATTTCTTAGGTCGATTTAGGTATCACAGAAATCCTATCGAAAACATTATAAGTGTTTTAAATTATTTTAAGGGATGAGTAGATTTTTGCACTCGAATCCCATGCCTGCACCATGCAATCTTGAAGATGTCATTTGCAGTAAAAGGATTTGAGAAAACAAACCATATCAGAGAATGTATTGACAACTGAATTATAGAGTTTTGAATTATGCACACCTGTTAATCAAGGGATATGTCGTATTTAGTCGTATGTCCTAATACTTCTCCATAGAAGCGTGGAGACGTATGTATGATGGAGCCAACATGGAGACCTACGTATGATGGTTGAAATCGTGGAAATGAAAAGCTTATGCAGCATATGTCGAGGAGCAGAACCAGTCAATTGAGCATGGAACTCTCTGTGTGAGGAGTCAAAAAAATTATGAGTTGGAGCGATGAATCCATGGAACATTTTATGTGTGAATATTTGTGGTGATTTCTGAGAGTTGTGTTGATTGTTGTGGAGAACTGTGGCCATATCAATTAGTGGAAACCACTGGAACCATCAATTTGTGCTTCAGAAGATACGTTGTTGAAATAATTCCACTATTAGTAAAGGAAAATTCGTGAGACCACCCTGGTTGTCACAAATCCTCTGTAAATTATAATGAGGGTCTTGCTATGAATGCCAAGCATAAAGAAGCAAATTCTGCCAGGAATACAAGAGAGAGGGGTTAGATTATTTCATCCACAAGGAGATTCCAACGTAAGTTCTCATTGAATGAATCAATATTCATTGGTTAAAGGTATTTTTAAAATTTGGAGGATTCAATTCCCCTTGCCATACTCGAGAAGTAATTTTCTTTTATATTTTATGAAAAAGTGAAATCAATCCAACGTTTAAGGAATGGAATTGAAATCCATCTCAGAAATTGATGTGCAAATATGATTTGAGCGTGGTTGTGACATATCATTTTGAGGTTGTGATAACTGAGATCTACATGGAGGAGAAAGCATGTAAAGGAGAATTTATGATTTCCATGAGTTAAAGATCATGATTGATCATTTCTTGTAGCGCATGTGAAAGTGTTCACATTGTTCCATTCAGAAGATAGTATAGTTTGTGTTTGTTGCTGCCGGAGAAATATGTTGATGCCACCATGTTAAAAGAAAGTTTTGCAAAATTCCTATGAAGAAATTGTTTTTGTGCACTGAAGAGAGACGGTGTTGCATGAGAACCATCACTGCAAAGAAGGAGCTACATGGAAGTGCAGGAAAACTTTCTGCACTAAGATGGTGAGCGTGTTGAAGAGGTTATGGTATATTTTTTTGTACAATGGTGATGAAGGGCATGAGAATATTCACAGTGATAAGAACGACGTAGAGGAATGAAGTCTACAGAGTTGAAATGAAAAAGAAAAGGTTTATTAAATAACCTTCAAGGGAACGTAAGGTATGAAAATTCATTTCCAAAAGGTATTTTAAGTGTTGAAAATTAAATGGTTTATTTTATTTTTCATCATAAAATAAATCTTGGGAAAATTGGATTGCATTTCTATTCAAAAGCTTAAGTATCATGCGAGTAAAAGAAAGTGATAATGGAATATGATATAATTAGTGACTTGTGATATTATCATAAGAATGGAGTATGAGAAAGGATTGGTAGAGTGAAGATTTTACATCATGAGAATGTATTAAGGGTGGATGTTCATTGGTACATTGTATAACTTGAATTAGAGTCAAAATATCCACTATTGTAATCATTAGGTCAAACTTTGAAGTCAAATAATATATTAAGGTCAAATGAAAAATTTATTTATCTTGAGTCAAGTTAAACCATTGAATTATTGTACAAAAGGGTGCATTTTTCATCCAAGATGAAGAGTTGATGTCAAGTCTGGAGTCAAAGAGTCTTAAATCAAGTCAAAATTTTGAATGTAATTGGGTGCATGATTAGCGGAGCTCGACACCAAAAGAGTTTGGTGATTATAACACATGAAATAATACAGTTGTTGTTTGCAGCAAAGAGGAGCAAGAGAATTGCCAAGAGATGATTCCAAGACAGAGAATCAAAAGATGCCAAGAGGTCAAGCGCATGAAGAGAGCTTGCATTTTTGGATAGCAAGTATGAAGGCTTGCTAAAAAGGGATTGAATGCAATTCATACGTGAACAAATGAAGTTCACAAAGGAGGAGAAGATGACTATTGATAGTCATTTTAGAGGTTCTGAGAAAGATCACAACAGAAGAAAGAAGAAGGAAGATGCCAAGGGAAATGACATGTGGAAGCAGTTGACTGATGAAGAATATGAGAGGGAGAAGGCTGAGATAGAAATTCATCTAGATTTATTGATGGAATTGTTGCAAATAAATATGAAGGACCAAAGACATGGTTGGACCATGAGAAAGAAAGTGAAATGGAAAAGACTAAAAGTAAAGAGGAGTCAGCAGGTAAATATGCAGTTAACAGAAGAGATGAGGAAGCTCGAGCAGATGATGAGTGTGCAATTGAGATGTGAAGAAATAAGAGAAGTTGAGATGGAAATGGAAGTTTCCATTTGTGGACCAGAACAGGGTGAAATTCTGGGTGAAGAGAAAAGTTCAGAACAATTTGAAGATATGCTAACAAGGGAAGCAGATGAGGCTATGAAGCCTTGTATTTTTAAATCTCATAGTTTGTGTATGTTTGCAGGATGCGCAGAAGATGATGGACAGTCCGGTCAAACTGTCACAAAGATGAATAAAGCTCTTGAGGTGAAGTATGATGGAGAATGCCTTTTAGAGGAGGAAGGTATTGATTTATTGCAATAGAAAGAAGGCATAGATGAATTCCTGTTTGGTGTAAGACAACTAGTTGAAGCTGTAATGAAGAAAAAGAATAATGAAAATGCCGTAGAGATATTCCAAGGAGGTGAACAAATGAATTTGTTTATGAAATTGATGAAAGAATTTTGCAATGTGATGATACAGAAAACAGGATAACTCAGAAGAATTGCCAGAAGAAAAATGAAACTGGGAATGAAGGTTGTGATGAAATGCTGGAAAGAATTCACATGGAAATAGAATTCTTGGAAAGATGGCTCAAGGAACCTGAAGGAGAAAGGAAGCTTGGAGAATCTCATACAGAAGAGATTGCAGTTACCGTGCATGATAAAGATGAAATGTTTCTAACGTTTATAGAGTTAAGTGAATGTTTTAACTCTTCAAATAATAATGTGGTGGTAGGTACAGAAGGCAGAATTAATAAATATGATGTTGAAATTAGAGAAATTGAGCATAAAGTATTTGAAGATGAGATGAAAGATCAAGAGCAGCAAGAAATTTATGTCCTTAGAGACATAAAGGAAACAAAAGTATTGATCCAACAAGATAAAGATGAAAGCAACCAACAATTCAAAAAAGGATCTGCTGAATTCCAAAGAACCTATGATGGGAGATTAGTGCTTGGAACATCAAAAGAGGCCGAAATGTCTTGTATTTTTAAAACTAATAGTTTGTTGATGAATGCAGGTACAACACCGAATGAGAAATTTGTTACTATAGGAGAAATCAATGACTATAGTTGTGATCAAGGAGAAGTTCTTGATTATTCTTCATTTCAGGAAGCTAAGTGTTCAGTGCAGTTGGAGACAGAAGCATAAAACAAAGAGGAATTACTTCGAGGAATTGGCAAAAGTTATTGTTATAGAGACCTATGGAATCCGGTTGACAGAATGAGTGATGATGTTGATGTAAAGCCAGTTCGAGATTCTTTCAAAGCCAGGAGAATAGAAGCATGGGTATCAGTGTTTCTACGCAAGTTTGTATTTCCCGAAATAAAGATGATATGGTATGGAAAAGCGAGAGTTACATTCAATAGTGTTCTGAAAATACTATTCTGGGAATTCTGTGCAAAATTACAAAATGGACTTGATACTTTAAAAGACCAGCGACAAAACAGAGTTTGGAATCCTAGAGGTAGCAAGTCATTGAGACTTGTGGCTATCGCATTATTACAGAAAAGTGATAGACCTCATAGACAGGAGTCTATGGAAACATTTCTACATGGGGAGTAGGGGGGTGATGTTTTTTTAATTATTTTATAAATTATGTCCATTTAAAAAAATAAATTGAGAGGAAAATATGAGTGTGAGGTTTATTGTAAATATGCTCTTAATAAATTGAGAATATGAGTGGAGTTGAGTTGTATAGATATTTTAGGGACTATGAACTCCTTAAGTGGAACTTAGTTGAGTCAAAGGAGGGATAAAGCTATGTTAGAATTTGGTTGAGTTATTTGTGGAGGAAATCATGGATTGAAATTAATCCACAATTATGTATAAATATGAGGTTTGTGTGAGGATGGAGGACAGAGATAAAGAGAGAAATGGTGTGAGAGTTTATGTAAAGGGCAAGAGTTGAGAGGTCCACAAATGCAATATTCGGCCAAAAGGGTTTGAATCTGAAATTTATTGTTGTTATTATATGCCATTATTTTGTTTGTGTTCAGATCTCTCTTCATATATAATTGTATTGAATCTAAGTGGCTTTTATGAAGATTTTGAAAAGGATTTCTTGGTAAAAGGAACACACACTCTACTGTGTGCAGTATTTTGATTTGGACAGAATTTCTGCATCAAAACCACTTTGTAATTACAAGTTTATGGTCAACCGAAGACCATCTTTTGTCACTTTGAAGTGATGGTTTGTGGTGAACCAGAAACCACATACAGAGCCTTCATGGCTATAGAGCCTTCATGGCTATGATGCCCTGGGTACATACAGGAGCCTTAGTGCTCACAGAGGAGCCTTCATGCTCATAGTGGAGTAGGTGGTCTACAAAAACACCTTACTCACAGGAGAAACCTAGTTTCTCACAGGTCTCAGTTTACTGAACACATTTTGGGGGGGATTTGAAGACACAGATACAGGTATGCAGTGATAATGGTTGACAGAACCATGTATGCGAAGGATATCCTACGAGACTAGCGGTTGGTACCCATCTATTCCAGTGGATGGTTTCTCCTTTATATGGATGTCGACATATCATTTTTGTGGTTCTGGAAATGGGATTTTCCCATTTGTTGTGAATCTGAGTCGCAGACACATCTTTTGTTATGATTGACCACAACTAGATTTTGTGAATCACTATCGAGACAAGTAGTCATTAAGGGGGTGTGTTGGAATATGTAATTCCTACTTGTCTGCAGTGTTGACTCTCTATGTAAGGAGTCTGTTCCAATACCATAGGAGGTAGCTAAATCTAAATATTCCTAGTTTGGTATGTGGTTGAGATATTATCTCAACCACCTTATTGTGCATCCAAGATAGTTTTTCTATCTTGAGACTATATTTCATGTATATATATGTAACCATTTTTTATTAATATAATACAGTGTGCATATTGAGATTTTATCTACATCACTCCTTGATGTGAAGTCACTGATTCACTAGTAATATATTGGACATGTAGAAGATCTAATAGTGCCAAACTTGCCAAAAGAAAATGCATAAATTTAATTAAAACTAATGAAAAATTATAATAATGATATTAAGAATATAAAAATAATTATAAAATAATTATTTAAATAATTTTAATTTTTTATATTATTTAAAATTTTAATTTTAAATGATTAATAATTCTTTAATATTAAAATATTTGATAATTGATATATATATATATATATATATATATATATATATATGAATGAATATTATAAATATACAATTTTAATACTATACTCTTTAAGTTGAAATATGTATAGTTGAATTTTAACATTTATTTATGATGACAATTAACATGCAATAAGATCTAAAATGATTCATCACATTATATGAATAAATATTATAAATATATAATTTTAATACTATATTATTTAAGTTGAAATATGTATAAGTTGAATTTTAATATTTATTTATAATGACAATTAACATGCAATAAAGAGGACAAATCATCCTCCACTCTTCTACCTAGAGTTACTTGAGGCTCCATCAAAATAGGCCTACTTCCTAGATTGATCAATAATTTTAGCCATAATCATTATAGGAGGGGAAATTTTATTTTCCTATGGGTAGCTGCATAAAACAACTACCTCTTTAACTGTTATGTGCTTAAAGATTGAAGGTTTTTCCTAAAAAATGGCTTTGTTTCGATCCATCCATAATCCCTAACATATGCTCAAGGGAAGAGATCTGAAGGCATACCACCTTGGATTTGAGAGCCATGCCATACAATCCCCCTTCAAGTCCTCCCCTTCCTACACACTTGTGCATCAATAGGCATTAATACACACTTCTTGTACCTGCTGATATAATCGGTGTGTCATGAAAATATTCTTTGTTTTTTCATCATCGTTCTTACACAGGGAGCACCATCTCGACATATTTATAAATCATATTTGTAGGACATCCCATTTGCGAACCTTCTTCCCCATCGAACAAGACATGAGAAGTTATGATTTTGTAGGACACTTAGGCTTCCAAAATGCTTTCCACCACTATTTTAAATCAACTACAAATATGAAAACCATTATAGAGAGATATATCCAATCTTGGTGGAGTAGGTACCTGTGTGGGGGGGACTCCAAATTAATTCATCTTCTCTTTCTAGCAGCCTTATATGGTAAGTTATCAAAGCATTTAGATACTCATGCCAAACTTCTCTATACTCATCTAATCTTGCCTCCTTAGTAGAGAGCCATTGTTGTCTCCATATCTCTCAGTTTGAAGGGATAGAAATATGGGCAAGTTTGGAGAGTCGTCTATCTCGTAGATGTTCAACGAGTGGTTGGGGGAGTAAATTCTGTTAACCACTTCTAGGCCATTGATATAGGCTAATTATCACTCTTTTAACACTTCCCACCCTCCATGTGAACCCATTTCCAATGAGTTCAAAATTTTTTAACACAATCCTCCATGTAGTTGAAATGTTGGTCTATGGTTTGTCCACTGTTCTGATCCATTATTACACTAAGCTTGGAGTGTTGTATTTGTTATTAAAAATTGATGTCCCTAGGCTTTGCAATGAGAGTAGTCTCCATCTGCACTTAGATACCAATTATATTGAGAATTTTTTTTTTTCTCCAATCCCTAACCTCCTGAGATATTTGGCATTCATACTTTATCATATTTAACCAAAGGGAGCACCTTATGATCTTGCTTCCAGGACCAAAGGCCATAAATTTGAGTAAAAACTAATGTCCATAGGCTTTGTGATGAGATTAGTCTCCATCCTCACTTCGCTTCCAATTCTCTTGAGAACAAGAAAATATAATTCAGTCGCCAACTTCCCAAGAAATTTTCCATTTCTTTTTTATCCCATTTAATCCATGGGACCACCTCATGATCTTGCTTCTTGGGGCAAAGGAAATTTCAAAAAATTCCTCTAATTTTTTCAAGAGTACATTTAGGAATCCATGTAGGAGACATCTAATATGTTGGGATGGATTCTAAAACTGATTTTACCAACGTTGGTTGGCCAACCTTATATAGCCACCTAAAACACCAACTTTTCATTCTTTTGTCCACCTTGGCAATGAGCCAGTACTAATCTTCCTTTCTATAGCTATTTGGTTTGAATTGAAACCACAAGTATGTTAGTCCCTCATCTAGTGGCTTAGAGTCATATGGGATAAATTGGGCTATGTGAGATATATCTCAATCATCCATATTTTCAAAGGAAAAAATGGGTTTTATGTTATTTACGACCATACCTATGGCATTCTTAGAAAGGGAAAGGGTATCCTTCAACATGGTCACTTCTCTTAGAGTCCCATTATAGAAGATAATAATATTATTGAAAAAAAGATGTGTAATAGTTAGAGTATGAGCTATCAATGTTCCTTGAAAATATCCTTATCTTTTAACCTCTACAGGGAGATGACTCATCCCCTCTGCAATAAGCAAGAAAAAAAAAAGGGGAGTTGGGGAACCTCTGATGAAAACATATTTTGGCTTGAAAGAAAGGGGAGGCCAATCTAATTATCAACACAATAAAGGATACTGATTGAGTACAACTCATTACCCAAGCAGTAAAGTTTGGTTTGAAGTCCACATGGGTCATGAGGAGTCTCATATAAATCCAATTGAATTTTTTCATAGGGTTTTGATAGATATATGTTGATGACGACCCCGCTTAGGATTCATGTTTCATGCCCTCTTATAGTGGAATTTTATCTCTTTATTCTATTGTAATCTCAAATGATGATTTTATAGGTCTACAATCTACCATCTACCCTACCTTTTTTCATCTCGATTCATATAGTTGATGTCTTGGTAATTGCACCTAAAACCTTATTAGTTGACCCCATTTCCCAATGTATAATTGCTTCATCCCAACCAAACCCTATTTCAAAAGAAACCCTACTTAAGATCTAGCCTTTGTTTAAAGACACAACGAGTTTCTACGCTTAGTGATTAGGTCGTAAGAGAGAGCCCTCTCTGGATTGAAGGGGAGTTCTTTGTTAGATATAACAAATCCTTTTGAGTGATAACATCTTGGTGAGCATACTGGGGATACGAAAGTACATCTTCCACATAATTTTTTTTACTGATGAGATATAATTTCCGAGGGAAAAAAAATGTTAGATAACATGATTTGTTGTTCGACTTGGTGACTACATTTTCAAATGATCCAGAGCTTGAAACACGAATGGTGGCTCCATTGTCTGATGAATCCAGAGCATAATTGTAGATCTGTTTTCCTAATTAATCAAGATGACAAGATATGCTCTGATGAATCATGCACATATACCATGTTTTCCAAATCGCATTCAGTACATAGATTAGAAATCATATTTGTCAAAATTTAGAGCTCAGAATGAGGATATGTTGCTGTTCATTTGATTAAATTTTACATGCATGTACATAAACTTGGGGTTAAATTGCATCAGGATTCTTTGATGAAAATATTCCTAGTATATTTTGTAGGAAATTCTAGGTCTTGGTATGAAAAGTTTCCGCTTGGTAGCTCGTATTATCTTATGTATTTTCATTCAGTATTACTTGAGTATTATGGACAATCTTATCCTTCCATGTTGCTGGTTAAAATTTGTTGTGAATATTGTGAAAAATTCATTTAATACCTAGAAATTTTTTATGGTGATGAAGAATGTAAGGATGATGAAATAAATGAACCCCTTTATGAGTATTATTCTTAATAGGAAATCATAGAGGATAGCCATTAAGCCCAGGAAAAATTCAAGCAAACAATAGTTTCTTCCTTGGCTAAAAATGAAATAGATCAGGATCTTATATTTAAAATTCATGTTCCTTCCCTTGAAAATGATGAAGATGTTCAGATTTTAAGTGACCAGGAAAGGGATTATGAGAGTCAATCAGTATTTTTTGCAGTTTATTTACCTTTTTTTTTAGTCCTGGAAGAAGAGAATATTATTTTAGAATCTTTGGAAAATGGAGAAACCATTAAGGATTTTACATCGCTTGAAAACGCAAAGTCAAAAATTTCAAAAAGTCACGCTGATGTTTTTTCTCGATCACGTGAAGGATCATCTTTAGTCACTCATGTTTTACGAGACACGGTTTTTTCATTTGTAATTTTTTGGAAATGTACAAAATATTTCTCTTATGTAAATGAAGATGATGAAGAATTAGTGTTGCATCCAACAATTTTTTCTTGTCCAAGAAGTTTTTGTTTGCAACATTATGACAAACATCAGATGGAGGTGTATAAAAAAGGAAAATGTAGCTGGAGGAGTTCATATCAGAGTGTTAAGAACTTGAAAAAATGTAATACCAATTTTGATTCTTTTGAGGATCATTTTGTAGCATGTATGGAAGAAATAAAAAGGCCTAAGCTTTTAAATTTTGTCCATAATGAATTTGTTTCCAAGTTTTTATTTCAGTTTCCATTAAGTAAGTCATTCACTTTTCCCCTGGAAAAATATATGCAAGGATTTCAACGAATGGACACGATGCTTGCATGGTTGCACCGAGCTTTTGATTTTACCTGATTAAGAATCTCTTAGTTTAGCTTATTAGTTAGGAGTTCTTGAAAATAAGCTTACAATTAGAGCATCTTTTCAACAATTTGGTTTTCAGTTTTATGTAAATTTTTCAATTGAAGATTTGGATTAGTCACAGAAAAGGTAAATTAAATCACAGGTCAGAGATCTGGAAATGAGGTGGTTTTCAGATTTTGAAAATATTTCAGTTTCATTTTACTTGATTTCGATTTATTAGTTTCAGAATATGTCTATTTTTCAATAAAACAATAGAAAATTTTTAGCCCTTTGAAGCTGATTTTAAAGCAAATATTTAGTCCAATGGATCGGGAAGATGGTCAACGAGTTCTTTACTACCTCTCCGGGAGACAATATCCCCATTGGAGCCAGTTGCTAGCACTTTATTTATACCTCTAAAAGTTCCAAATGGTTTGAAAAAGAGTTGGTTGTCTTATTTTCAATAAATTGTTTTGAAAGCTAGAAAAAAAAATTAAGGTTAAGTGTTAATTTGAGAGGTATGGGTCTTTAAGCATACTTAAAAAATTTTATGAGAAAAAAACCATAGGGTTTGTGGTTTTCCAAAGTGATTATTAGACCATCCCTAAGCTCCTAACCATTTTTTTGCAGCTAAGAACATCCATATTATTGATTATAGGTGGCACTGCAAAAATATTGTTCAGTGCTTACAGGTGGCACTATAAAAGTATATCGTAGCGCCTATATGATTACTCTATTTTTCCCTGTTTTAGTCACCTTGTTGAAGTAGAGTTGCTAAAAATTTGGAGATTAAGTTTTGAAAAAAAAAGGAAAATCTTGGAGATTACAGACCAATTAACAAAAACCTCTCTTGTTTTTTACATATTTATCACAGTTTCAGAGATACAAAGGAATCTTTCTAGCCTATTTTTTCCATATTTTGCAATTATATTTTTTCCTATTTTAGCCATTGTTTTCCAACGCAATTTATGAACAACTAGAGATGAATTTTTAAAAACCAGAACAGGTTTTTGTTGGTAGCTTATTTATTTACAAAAAATTCTATCATTTTTCTCACAAATATCATTTTTTGAGAGATTCAAATGGATTTTTGAGGCCTATTTTTCCATATTTTTCTAAATTTAGTTTTCTATAAAAATGCCAAGTCAACAGCTGAAGACCACCTCATAAATTTCGCTTGGGATCAGATTTTATATCCTCCTTTATTATTTAAAATAGTAAAATAAATATGGGTGAAGAGGGATTCAGATCTGTTTCTTTTGAATCTTGATGATTATTGTAATTAAGACTTTCCACAGATTATGGATCTGAATCCTATGTAGTGTTTCCATAAATTAAATGTAAAAGGAGGACCAACGGTTGGATTTTGTGAAAACTAGGTCTTTTTGCTATGTGTTTGTGAAATTATATGTTTTTTTACAAGTGCCAATATGGCTATAATATTATGATCAATGATATATAGATTCTTGTGATGGTGTACTGAATTTGTATTTATTTACCAACAATTTTCCTTCCTATGTGATGCCCATTTATGGTTTGTCTTCTAATGTTTAAATAGGGTAATGTGAAAAAATTCATTATTTTAATGCCTTGGTTCATAGATTTTAAATATTTTCACTCTTTCTTCTAAATCTTGCAAGATTCATGTTTCATGCCCTACTATAGTGGATTGTTATCTCTTTATTCTATTGCCATATCAAATGATGTTTTGATAGGTATACACTCTTCCATCTACCTTACCTCTATCCATATTGATTCATATAGTTAATGTCTTGGTAACAGAACATAAAAACTTATTTGTTGACCCCATTTCCTAATGAATTAATTGCTTCATCCCAACCAAACCATATTTCCAAAACAATCCTATTGAATATCTAGCCATTATTTAAAGACACAACTAGTTGCTAAACTTAGTGATTAGGTTGTTAGAGAGAGCCCTCTCTGGATTGAAGGGGATAGCATTCAATCAATAGTATTGGTTTGAAAATGTTACCTTAGGGAGTTTTCTCTTACAACCAATAAACCTTATGAGTGCTAACATGCTCAACAATGTTTCTTGGATGGGTAGGAAATAGTCTTGTATGGTAATTAGTACTTTTAAAGTCGAGTATATGGTAATTTGTGTGGTTTTTGATGAATTAGATTGGATTTGGAAATTTCTTGTCAAAATTCTTGAGCAAGTGCTGGAATCAATCGTGATATTTTTTGACAGTCAAAGTTGCATGCTAGGTTGGAAAAAATTGGTATCAAGTACCACAACATTTGTGATATTTTACATAAGGTAGTAGTGATGCTCCAGTATATCTCCATTGATGAGTAGAAAACCAATATACTCACAAAGCCTCTATCTTGGGTGATGTTTGTATACTTCAAATACAAGATTGCACTTGTGGAGAACCCCTCCATGAATGAGAGAGAGTATTGATGTGAAATCAATAGGGGCATGGCTTAGACTGATGGTGACAATAGGAGCATGACCTAGATTGTTGATGGATAGAAAATATGGGTATGACCAGGGAAAATTTTAAGGATGGAAAATTATCTTTAAGTTTAAAAACTTTGGCGAATCTCACTAGTCCCTAATATGAAAACTATAAGATGTTAATTAATTTATTTATAAAGTATTCAAATTTATAATGATTTTATATATACTCTCTATATAATGTTGGTGATTTTTAGGGTAAAATAATTTTATACTGTAAAATTTGGGCGAACCATTTTTATAAAAAATGGAAATTGGCGAATCTTTTTTATGGAAAAATAATGGAAAAATAGCCCACCTGTGGAAATTAGCCCCTAAAAGTTTCCATGGGTATGAATCATAATATTGGTGATAATAGGAGCATGAACTAGATTTTTGATGGAAGGATAATAGAGTTATGACTTAGAATATTGGTGACAATAGGAGCATGACCCAAAATTGTTGATAAATGGAAAACAATGGAATGGTTCAAAATATTGGTGACAACAAGAGAATGACTCAAACTATTGATGGATGTACAATAATGGTATGGGTCATAATGTTGGTGAAAACATAAGGATGCCCATAATGTTGATGGATGGAAAAAAAGCGTATGGATTGAATTGTTGGAGAAAATAAGAGCATGACTAATATTGTTGATGGATAAGCAATAGGGGTATGGCTTAGAATGTTATTGATAACAAGATCATGACCTATATTATTTGTGAGATAGTGTGAGGTACGAACATTCATGAAAGGAATGGTATCTAAGGCTGGGATACTTGTGGAGTGGGTTCCCATTCAACATCATGGCCTATAGATAGGCTTTTGGATTTGGGACATGAGTTTACTTAGGGTTCAATTATAGATCATGGAAACCCTAAAATATTTGGTGTACCATGAGGTGAGGCGCCTGTAGATCATGGTGAGAAGATGAGTGAGTACCATTGGTTAGGAGTGCTAAGTTGGGTTGTGGTACCTATTGATGATGTTGATATAGGTCAAGGGTGTTGACCTAGATGATGATGATATCGATGATTTGCACCTTTCCTTAGAGAGGTCATGTATATAAATAACATCTGGATAGTCATTATGAATACTCCTTAGATAATAATTAAGAAGAATGGTTTGTTGATTAAACATTTTCTTGTATAGTGACTAGAATTAGGGATGTTATCCTTGTGTCAAGTACATTGCCTAGAATTAGGAATATGGTTCTAGAGGTTGAGTTGTAGCGTCCCAACATCCTCCTAAAATCTCTAAGAGATTTTCTTATATCTCTAAGAGAGCTAATCAGATCTCTATTTAGAGAGAGACAATATGACAAAGAGTTGTTCATATATTTAATAGAGCTGCTCAGATCTCTGTTTACAGAGTGCATGTTTTGGCATCTGGTATGGGTTAAGGTCATTTGGTGTTTCACTTGGACTGTGTGCACTAGTTGTGTAATGGTGAATGAGGACTATTCAAGATACCATGAGGTTGAGGCACCAAGTGGATCGTGGTGACTAGTTGATATTGATGTTGCACCATAGGTACCGAGTAGATGTCATGATTTTTATAGGTTAAGAGGTTTTACTTGGATGATTGTGATGTTTTAAATTATGATATTGATGCTAATGCTAATCCAATCTTGACCATTCCTTAGAAAAAAATTTCAACTTGTTGACATCGTATTAGAGATGATGAATACCTCGCTAACTAGGAGGGAGTGTTGAAGAAATAAGTTAGAGTCCATCCTCGTAATTCTTGATGTATTTATAATACTATGTAAAACCATGAAAGAAAATTAAATTTTAAATTAGAAGAAAGAGAGAAATGAAATTAAAAAACCATTACTCATACTCACGTAAATAACATATTTATCGTACTTTAGGAAATTATTTGCGTAAAATATGGGATAAAGAACAATATATAAATAAATATACTTACCAAGGGTTACTACCCACCATTATTTACATGAACTTCAACACTTTACCAAATATAGGTAAAAATGTGAATGTGTAGACTTATGACAATTTAATTTACAAAGAGACATCATTTAATTTGAGACACATGTCTCTTTGGTATCTTGGGTATAAAATACACTTGAAATTTTCCATTTTCCATACACACTTATCACTAACATATATCTATCTCTTACACACATGATCTCACATAACCTAAGTGTTCAACATTGTGGTCTCTACATTCCTTTTCATGGTTAGTTGTTGAATTTATGATATTTTATTTCTTGATGAGTATAGAAGAACTATAATATATATATGCACAATTGATTACCATAGTTTAGAAATTGTGCTTGTATCCATTGCACTCCATTTCTCAGCAAAACTATCTCCCCATATTATCCACTACTATCTAAAGTTTAGAGCCTCCATATGACGAAGAGAGCTTCAAGGAATCTGACTATCGAGTCTCTATTTCCTGGAATTTATTGTAGAAATTTTTCATCTAGACCAATAACTTGAGCCAACAATTTTAGATCATGTTTTTTATGGGGAAATGCTAGATCTCGAAAATTTCAAGAGAGAAAATTTATTTTGGGACCCCTTTAGGGGCTACAAATGCTCTAAGTTTCCCTTTGATGTATGGTTGCTTTCTATTAGTTAAGTCTCTCAAGATTTATCTTTAGCTTTAGTTAAGTGAGACTTCCTACCTTATCTCCTACCTTCAACTACGGAAAGGAAGAGATTTACTAATCATCAGACAATGCCCTCCCTCTGAGGCATTGCCAACTGTGAAAGTAGGCTATAAACAACAACAATTGATTTAGAATTTTTAGGTTAAGCTAGGGAAGCAAAGGACACAGGGGAAGAATAATCAGTCTACAAAGTAGGCCAATTGAAAATGGCGTTGATGGGGAAAGAGTTTAAAGGGAAGGGTTGATAGGGAGGTATATGTAAATAGGAAGAAAATAAAACACCATACATGTTTTCATCATTCAACATGTTGTTTATAATTTATACATTTAAAGTAGGGGAAGTAACATAAGGATAAAGAACCGGATAGTACCTTCATTGATCTAGGTCGCTATTTATAACGATGTTACTTCAACTAAGTTTCCATTCCATCTTACACCCTTGGGGATAATTTCCTACCATTTCTTGGTTGTCTTGTTCCTTAATGGGGTTTATTCACATTTTTGTGTAAAGAAAGCTCACAAAATTTACCATGTGACCATATTTATGACACCACCTACACGAGAATGGAATGCCTCCATAGTCGAGGACCTATATTATTTCTTCCCCTTAGATATGTCAATGTCTTCAACCATACCTTTCTAATACGACATTTTGTATCTAGTAAAGTCATGGTAAAGTCAGGTTGGTTGAACAAAAACTTTCTCTCTCTTCCTGTTTACTTCACAATTCATTCATCTCTTATGAGTTCACTATTCTTTACTTCACAATCTATATCTCGGAGAAGATGATTTGCTTCTTATCGATCTCAAAGATATTTCAATAATTAGAAAGGAAATAGAATATTTTCTCAACCTATATAGCACATATCCCACGAACAAGTTACGACATATGCAAGAAATAAGTGTCAACACCGAGTTATCACATACACAATAAATAAGTTTTAACATTATCATAGTCGATCTCTATATATAATAATAATCGCTAATAAAGAAAAATTAATCATACATTTTACCAAACACCAGAAATTAAAAAGTCTTAAATAGAAATGTGATCATCCAAAAATTAACTAAACAACTCATTTCTTAAACTTTTAATATTAATATCATGGTGATAGAAATTTTCTGAATCCATAGAATCAACATTTCAAGGAAAATCACTGTAATGCCTCAGCCGAACCAATGGACAAAGAAATTTGAAGAATCAACACATAGATTTCTATGGAATCTATAATTTCCACTTTCACTCTAGGATATTAGTTATGGGTTTGGAAATTTATCAATATCTACCCATTTGGGTTTGGAAAGTTTACCAATATCTACTTCTTTTTTTGCATAATTACCAATATTCTAATTCGAAATCAATTCAATAAGTAAAAAAATTGACTATGTGATTTCAATAAGAGAAAAATAGGAGAATATACAACATTTTAATATTAATATATTATTATTTTTTCAAAATTTTATAAAATTGAAATGAATTTTTCAAGTGGTAATATCAATGTACATATTCTTAACATTCTTTGTTGTGACAGTTCAATTTAGTATAACTAGTTGTTAACTAGTAATATGACATTTTAGTTATTATTTTAAAAGAAAAGACTGTAACAATTATTGTTTTATAGAAAGGTTATTTTTTTAATTTTTTTATAAGAAATAAAATTTGTTATGGAAAAACAGTTCCATAAAAAGTAAAAAAGGTTGATGGTAAAAGTATTCTAGGAACTAAAAGGTGGTTGGATAGTTTTGAATAGTTACCTGCTCCTTTAGGGATAAAAGATACATCCCAGTTAGGGAAAGGGGTTCTGTTCATTAATTAAGAGAAGAGAGTGAAGAATTCCTAAGCTGATAGAGACCAGTGGAAATCACTCATCATTCTTGAGAAGTTTCAAGTAATTGACTGGACTTGGGGTCTTGAGGTCACAACAAAAAACTCTGTCAACTTCTACCTCTCAGGTGTGGAGCACGGGGGAAAGAGTAGGGCGTAACTACCTCTCTTGATGATTGGGTGGACATCATCAGCCACAAAAATATCCAGATAAGTAATGAATCATTTTAGATAATTTAGTGAGGAATTGTTATTATAGTAAATTGTACACAGATATGTGTTTCATTAGCTTCAGGAAAACAATATTACTATAAACCAATACCTAGAAGAAAAGAAATGTGTTTATGTAGTATAAAGGGTTCAACAATTAAATACGAGTGATTGCAATTATTATTACAAGTAACTATAAGTTAATATTGTGAGATTATACATTTACTATTAAGAAATTCTGCATAAGTACTTTGATTTACATCAACTTAATATTATGAGAATTCTATAGAAGAAATATTAATATGAGTCACTGTAAATATTCAATATAGGAATTTAGAAATATCTCATGATGAGTTCATAGCGAGTAGGTTAATGAATATAAATATTCACAATTTACTCTTCCAGCTCAAGCAAGTAAACAAAAATTTGAAAACTCTGACATCTAAAAAAATTCTATTGTAGAGTAAATCGTTGGTTCTAGGTACGAGGAGGTAAAATCCACCTAGAACTCGTTGCCTACCCCTAACTAGTTAAACTCAGACAAGAAATTCGAGGTGGTCCAGTCACCTAATTAAAAGAATTACAAAACCTTGTTTTGGTGGATTTAAAAAGAATACATGAAAACAAACTATGGTAGAATAACTTGTCATTCTCAGGAGCTGCGTGCTATACAAACATTTAACAAAAGAGTAGATGGAATGGAAGCTAGAATATTTAAAAACAAAAAAAAACTAAATATTAGAGATTGACTCAAGGTCCATCCAGAGACATCCAACATAAACGTGTATCGAGACAACAAGAAGTATGCAAATATAAATAGAACACACACACACACACACACACACACACACATATATATTACTCATTGAATAACAAATATCTTACACCTCAAATAACACAGTTCTTAAATACATCAACCATGAAGAAACTCATCTTACGAACTAAAAAGAGAAACCTCATAGGGAGCAGTGTTAAAGGGAATTATAACTCTTAAGTATTAAAATCTCCAAACACTAAGAAATTGCATGAATTAAGTCGGAGCAACAAAACCAAATTCCACATATGTTCAGAAGATCTCCATCTAACAACTTCATATATTCAAAGAAAAGATACTTTCATACAACTATACTGGCATCCATACACATTACGAAAGAAACCAAGCTTCTCTACTATACGAAAAATTTGGGGTCAACACCCAAGCGGAGTTCCACAAATACGCTAGAAAGAGGATGAAGTTTTTTTTAAAACTGAGCAGAATACACAAAAGAGTACCTGGAAGAATGGAAATTTTTCTGTTAGTAGTAAGCCAAAAACCCCAGCACTTAGCATGGATGAAGATTTACAGAAAAACCTTGCCATGCGGAAGGAACTCACCTGTAAAAAAAAACACAAGCTACAGGAAACGTTAAGAGAGGGCCAAAGAAATAACAAGTTAATAAATTTAAACTTGAAGGGCATCCAAAAGGGAAAAAAATGAAAACCCAGAAATCGTTATACCTACAAATGAAAAACTCGCCATAATTTTTGCTAAAACCACGACCTGGTGAAGAGAGAATAGGAAAAAGTTTTGGGAAATTAGATCATCAATAGAATGATTGCATACTGTAAAATCTGGAATAAGGTAATTCTAGATGCACAATAACATTGCAAACCCAAACATGTAGAATTACCTGAGTAGAGAGGTAAGGGTTTGCACGGGAATTGCCTGGCAGCCTACAATAGCAACAGAGCTGAGAACTCAGTTTCCATCGTTACAACCGAAGAAGAAGTTTCTGGACTATGTCACCAAACCCTTTACCAGCTACAGAAGAAATCATCACATGGTAGAGTGAAATGTGGTTTCGGATAGGGTTTTGCGGTTATACCAAGTCATTTCCCGTTGAACATAACCACCGAAGATCTCCAAGGATCAGACGGTGTGTAGTCGGGCAGGTGGCCATCGAACATAAACGTAGATCCAAAGTAAATCTCACAACTTCCATGGTATTAAATGGTCAGGACATGTAGCCGAACATAGGTAGAACTGGAATCCGAGACACTTATTAAAAATTAAATGAACTTCCGTCAATGTAGACCATAGTATTAGTTAGTGGTGGATATTGGTGAACTTTCGGAGTTTAAAATTAATATGTGCAGGTTTAAAAATAAACATGGAAATTTTTTAAGTATGCTTATAAGATTAAACTTGAATTATTACATTAGAGTAAAAAAAATAAAAATTATCGTGTATGTTACAAGTGGTATTAGAGCAACATTCACACGCTGAGACCCTAGGGGTCACCTAACGAGTTAAAATTTGTGTATACTGATGCACAAAAAAGAAGTAGAACCAAAAGGGACAATATGAGAAGAGGATAGACACAAAAAACACCTCGGAATATCGAGGAACCTACACCTCAAGCACAACCAGAAATTAATCCCGAGATGTGGATTCAATTGAGTGTAGATCAACATAGACTAGTAGACTGTTGGAGGAATAAAAACACCAGATCAACATACTGTTAAGTATTGTATAGAAGTTGTAGGAGGAAATGGTCCGAGTAAGAAGTGACAATGAACATCTCATGCATGAGCAGGAAATGATACTTAAGAGCCTTTTCGACAAGAAAAATCAAGGGGTATTACAACCCAGTCCTGATAGGGGTATGCAAGAAGAGAATGAATGACAAACCAAGGACCAAACCATGGATAGAATGGGTAGGAGCCCTTCACGGCAAATCAACAAGAACAAGAAATATAATGAAGTAGAGTCTGGTAATGTGTCAGATCAACAGGAAATTAAGAAGTAAAAAGTGGAACTTCAAGGTGAGTTTTGAAAGATAAAACCACCTACATTCGATGGAGAAGCTGAAGAGGTGGCAAAGGCTTGGTTGATAAATATGAATAAGTAATTTTAAGTGTACGAGTGCAATAGCAACCTTAAATCTAGATTGGCCATTTACCAGTTGATAGAAAAGACCACCCTATGGTGGGAGGAGGTAAAGAATGTTCGTAGCATTGAAAATCAAGATATTACATGGGATGCATTCTAGCAATACTTTAAAGACAAATATTTGACAAAACATTTTTATGACAAAAAATCCAGAGAATTCCATGACTTGAAGGTGGGTCAGATGACTATGGAAGAGTATATTACCAAGTTCACCTCCCTATTAAGATACATTCCTTATCTTAGAGATGAAAAGGCTAAGGTTCAAAGATTCATGAGTAGTCCGCCAACCCACATGAAGGAACGAATTGAATTTGTAAATACTAGGACCATGAATGAAGCAATTCGTAAGATACGAATGTGCTACCAGTAGTCCAGGGAAAAATTTGGCAGCCAAGAAAATGATAGAAAAACAGTTCAAATTTCAAGGGTGCTAGAAGTAACAATTTAAAAAAAAAATTGCGAAGTTCAGTAAGCAAGTTGTTTGGCAGAAATCATCAAAGAACTCGATGGCCTACTAAAGAGAGACCTACAGAGGCTTCTAGCAAACATGAGCAAGGACAAGTAACCAAACCACCTTTTTAGTGTTGGGGGTGTGGTGAGGCAAATTATTATAAAACTTTCCCACAACGAGGAAGAAGTGAAACAGTAGCTAATTTGCAGGAAGCTTCTACAGTGGGAGATGTGGCACGAGACATACCTCGAATCAACGCATCGTTGAGGATCGTCAGGCAGATTATCAACCAACGATGATAGAATTGGAAGCTAAGTTATTGTCTTAGTCTGTTTCTATTTTGGTTGACCCAGGTGCAATTTTAAGTTATGTAAATCCCAAAATAGTAGAAGTATGTAAATTAAAAGGTCAAAAATTCAAAAATCCTTGGCTTGTATAGCTAGCCACAAGAGTGAAAAGAAACGTAAGTGCCAAAATTCCAAACTGCACATTGGAAATTGCATACTAATAGTTAAATGTGGACTTGAATATACTGCCATTAGGGTCCTATGATGTTTTTTTGGGTATGGATTGGCTCGAGAAACATTGGACTTCATTGGAATGTAAAGAAAATATTATATACTACAGAATGCAAGATGGAACACACAAAGAGATTCAGGGAATCAAGAAACCATTATGGTTGCATCCTATTACAACATCTCAAATGAATAAGTGTATGAGGAAGGGATGCCAGATTTATGCTATCCAGGTGGGATATGCCAATTCCAACGAGAAGTCTCCTATGATGGAGAACATACCAGTGGTACAAGACTTCATGGATGTGTTTCCAGAAGATGTACCCAGATTATCTCCAAGAAGAGATACTGATTTCATCATTTAATTAATGCCAAGAGCAGCACCAGTGTCAAGGGCTCCTTACAGAATGAGTGTTCTAGAGCTAACTAAATTAAAAATGCAGCTGCAAGAGCTGCTGGACAAATGATACATTCGTCCGAGCGTGTCCCCGTGGGGAGCACCAGTGTTGTTCATAAAAAGAAATACGAAACCATACAGATGTGTATGGATTATAGATAGCTCAATAAATTAACAGTAAAAAATAAATATCCTTTACCTCAGATTGATGACCTATTTGTTGGGTATGTGTTATATTCTTTCCACGACTAAGCACACGTGGGGGGGTAAGAGGGGGGGCGATAGCCCCCCCTGTCAGGGTCCGGGGCAGCGCCCCGGCGAAAATTTTTTGGTCCTTAATTTCCGGCGGGTAGTCCACGTCCATGGTTTTGTGCATGGTTTTGCACATGGTTTTGGGGTACGATGGTTTTCGGCCCCTGGTATTTTTGTAGATCCGGTCAAGGGAACTACGGTTATGTTCTAATCCTAGGTTTATGGATTGGGGTTTATGTATGCTTCGGCATGTATATATATGTGTTGTAACACTAAAATGAATATAATGAAAAATAGAGATGGTCGTCCCGATTTGGGATCCAGGGGAAAATCTCTGTGTTTATCTGTTTTATGTTTTATGCTCTCGCTATTGTTTATTTTCTGTTATAAGATTCGTGTGTAGATAATTTATGTTCAGGGTTAAAACCTACATTTGGTATCAGAGCTGTTTTGGCTTCAAGGGGACGCCTTTGCTGCTGAGGGTTTTTTGGTTCGGGCCTGAGGTAGACCCTGTTCAGTGGGAGATCTGCGGGATCGATTCTTGCGGTGAGAGAAGATGGCGAGCGGCGGAAAGATAGAGATCGAGAAATTTAATGGTCAAAGTTTTGAGTTGTGGAAGCTCAAGATGGAGGATCTGCTGGTGGATAAAGATCGGTGGATCGCGGTAGATCCAGGTACTAAACCAACGGCAATGTCAGATGAAGACTGGAAGAAACTGGATCGGAAGGCTAAGAGCACAATACGGTTGTGTGTCTCAGATTCAGTATTGTTGAATGTATCTGGGGAAGCTACGGTGAAGACCTTGTGGGAAAAGCTAGGGACTTTGTACCAATCTAAGTCTCTGGTGAATAAGTTGTTCCTGCGGAAAAAGCTGTATAACCTGAGGATGAAGGATGGAGATTCGGTGACAGAGCATCTGAACGCCTTCAATACTGTGGTAAGTCAGTTGTCATCTGTTGATATTAAAATCTCAGATGAAGATAAGTGCATCAGTTTGTTGTGTTCTCTACCGGACTCGTGGGATAGTCTGGTTATTGCAATAGGTAGCAATACAACTACCTTGAATTTTGATGACATTGTCTCAGCCTTGCTGTCGGAGGAAATGAGACGGAGAAATATGGAGGGTCAGAATGGAGATGCCTTATCTGTACGAGGAAGGTCCCAGAACAGAAATAAGAATAAGGTTTCGAGTGGGAGATCTAAATCTAGAGGGGGATCTAAATCTCCTGGAAAGTTTGTAAAGGTGTGCTGGAAATGCGGAAAGGAAGGACACTACAAAAAGGAATGCAGATCTAAAGCTCCTGAGAAAGGAAAGGGATCTGATGAAGGTCCTTCTGCAGAGGCAAAAATCACCTCGGATGAAGGTGGGGATGTGTATTTGGCTTCTTCTTCAAATACACATGTAGATCATGAGTCATGGTTGATTGACTCAGGTGCATCCTTTCACTTCACTCCCCATAGGGAGTGGTTCTGCGAGTATGAGAAATATGATGGTGGTGATGTCTTCCTAGGGGATGATAAGAAGGCCAGAATCATTGGACGTGGAAAGGTCAAGCTGAAGCTGCAAGGTGGAAGGATTAGAACACTTCCTGGTGTTCTGCATATTCCTGCATTGGCCAGAAATATGATTTCTGTAAGCAAGATGGATGATGCAGGTGTAAAAACAATGTTCGAGAAAGATGCATGCAAGATGGTTCGAGGAGCACTGGTATTAATGCGGGGAGTTCGGACTGGAACTCTGTACAAGCTACAAGGTAGCACGGTTATTGATGGGTGTAACAGCTCTGTGGTGCCTGAAAGCGGGGCGGAAAGCCTAGCTATCTCTGGAGAAAAGACCATGCTATGGCATCAAAGGCTTGGACATATTGGAGAGAAGGGCCTTCAGATACTGCACGGAAATGGTATGGTAGAAGGTATGTCTAATTGTTCTCTGGATTTCGATTTCTGTGAACATTGTGTATATGGGAAGCAGAATCGGGTGAGTTTTCCTTCTGGTGCTAAGAGGGCAAACAAGATATTAGAACTTGTGCACAGTGATGTGTTTGGGCATGTGTCAGTTCCATCACTGGGAAAGTCTGTGTACTATGTTTCATTCATAGATGACTTCTCAAGGAATACATGGATATATTTCTTGAGGAAGAAATCTGAAGTCTTTGACAAATTTAATGAATTTAAGGCTCTGGTGGAAAACCAGACAGAGAAGAAGATAAAGGCGCTGAGGACAGATAATGGTGGGGAGTTCTGCAAGAATGAATTTGAAGAGTTCTGTAAGAAGTGTGGTATAGCACGACAGAAGACTACTCCATATACACCTCAACAAAATGGAGTTGCAGAAAGAATGAATAGAACACTGATGGAAAAGGCAAGAAGCATGCTCAGTGGTACCGGGTTAGAACAAGAATTCTGGGCAGAGGCAGTGGAGACTGCATGTTACTTAGTTAACAGATCACCTTCATCAACGTTGGAGGATAAGACCCCACATGAGGTATGGACTAGTAAGAAACCCTCTATTTCACATCTAAGGGTATTTGGATGTGATGCATATGTACATGTTCCAAAGGAGAAAGGACCAAGTTGGATAATAAATCTGAAAGGTGCATCTTTATTGGGTATAAGGATGGTTTAAAGGGTTACAAGCTTTGGAACCCAGAAACAAGGAAGGTTGTGTACAGTAGAGATGTGGTGTTTAGAGAAGTGAAAGATGTTGTTAAACATGAAGTCCTACCAAAGGAACCTGAGAAGATAGAGTTTGAGCTAAAGGAGGATGAATCAGACTCTACAACAGAAGAAGACTCGGAAGATGAAGAGCCACAAACTCCAGCTTTGAGAAGATCAGTTCGGGAAAGAAGGCAACCAGAAAGGTATAGTCCATCTGCTTTCTGTTCAGGTTTTTCCTTAACTATAACTGATGATGAACCCAGAACTGTCAGGGAGGTAGTAGATTCAGAGGATGGAAAACTCTGGAAGGAGGCCATGGTTGATGAAATGACATCCTTGCACAAAAACGATGCATGGGATCTGGTGGAGTTGTCGGTTGGAAGGAAGCCCATTGGGAGAAAATGGGTGTTTAAGAAGAAGATGAATGTAGAAGGCAAGGTGGAGAAATACAAAGCTCGGTTGGTAGCGAAAGGTTATTCCCAGGTGCCGGGAATTGATTTTGGTGATATTTTTTCTCCTGTTGCCAAAGTTACTTCTATTAGATTACTTTTATCTGTTGCTGCCGCATTTGATTTTGAGATAGAACAGATGGATGTGAAGACAGCATTTCTTCACGGGGATCTAGAAGAGGAGATCTACATGAAGCAACCTGAAGGCTTTATGGTGAAGGGTAAGAAAGAACTGGTATGCAGGCTGAAGAAGTCTCTGTATGGGTTAAAACATTCACCAAGGATGTGGTATCAAAAATTTGATACCTATATACGGGGACTTAGCTTCACCAGCAGCAAAGAGGATCATTGTGTTTATTTTAAATTAATTAGTGACCGTGTTATTTATTTGGTCTTGTATGTGGATGATATGTTGTTGATTGGAAATGACAAAGAAATTATCCAAGATTTGAAGACCCAACTGTTCTCCAAATTAGACATGAAGGATCTTGGTGCTGCAAACTATATTTTGGGCATGGAAATTAAGAGAGATCGGGCAAAGAGGAAGCTCTGGTTAAACCAGAGGAAGTATGTCGAGACTATATTGCAGAGGTTCAATATGCAGGATAGTAAACTGGTGAATGTTCCGATTCCTGTAGGTACAAAGCTGTCTGTTGAATAGTGTCCCAAGACACAAGAAGAAGAGGAGGATATGTCCCGTGTTCCATATGCAAGTGAAGTGGGTAGCCTGATGTATGAAATGGTCTGTACTAGACCAGACATTGCACATGCAGTGGGAGTATTGAGCAGGTTTATGTCAAACCCAGGGAAGGAGCATTGGACAGCAGTGAAGCGGGTTTTCAGATATTTACGTGGCACTAGTGATTATGGCTTGTGCTACTAGGGAAGACCGGGATTGGAAATAATGTTGGACATTCGTGGTTTTGTTGATGCAGACTGGGCTGGAGATCTGGACCAAAGAAGATCTACAAGTGGGTATGTGTTTAGCCTATTTGGAGGCACAGTCAGTTGGATGAGTAAAAGACAATCTGTAGTGGCTCTTTCAACTACAGAGGCAGAATACATAGCAGCCACTCATGCAAGCAAGGAAGCAGTTTGGTTGCAGAGATTGTGTTCAAGTATGGGGTTGGTACAGCAAGCTATAAGGATAGATTGTGATAGCGAAAGTGCAATTTTCTTGGCTAAGAACCCTGCTTATCATTCAAAGACAAAGCACATTGATGTTCAATATCACTTTGTTAGAGATATGGTTGAGGCTAAAAGGGTGTTGCTGGTAAAGGTGGACACTTTGAAGAATGTTGCGGATGCATTGACAAAGTCTGTGAGCACTCAGAAGTTCTCTTGGTGTAGAGAAACAATGGGTGTTGAAGAATTGGGCCAATGACTAAGCCCTCCTGTGGCCCCCCATGGAAAGAAAACAACAAGTGGGAGAATGTTGGGTATGTGTTATATTCTTTCCACGACTAAGCATGCGCGGGGGGGTAAGAGGGGGGGCGATAGCCCCCCCTTTGCGTTGGGCGCAATGGGGGGGTCCTTAATTTCCGGCGGGTAGTCCGCGTCCATGGTTTTGCACATGGTATTGGGGTACGATGGTTTTCGGCCCCTGGTATTTTTGTAGATCCGGTCAAGGGAACTACGGTTATGTTCTAATCCAGGGTTTATGGATTGGGGTTTATGTATGCTTCGGCATGTATATATATGTGTTGTAACACTAAAAGGAATATAATGAAAAATCAAGTTGTTCGTCCCGATTTGGGATCCAGGGGAAAATCTCTGTGTTTATCTGTTTTATGTTTTATGCTCTCGCTATTGTTTATTTTCTGTTATAAGATTCGTGTGTAGATAATTTCTGTTCAGGGTTAAAACCTACACTATTTGACCAGGTTAAGGGGGCCACAGTATTCTAAAAAATTGACTTAAGGTCTGGATACCATTAGATCCAGATTAATGATGAAGATATTTATAAGACTGCATTCCATACCAGGTACGGGCATTATGAGTTTGTGGTACTACCCTTTGGGTTAACAAATGCGCCAACAATATTTATGAGGTTAATGCACATAATATTTCACCTCTTCCTAGATAACTTTGTACTAATATTTATTGATAATATTTTAATCTATTCTAAGAATCAGGAAGAACATAGGGAGCACCTAAGAATAGTTTTGAAAATGTTAAGAAAACACCAACTATACACTATATTCAGCAAATGTGATTTCTTCAAAACAAAATCCATTACTTGGGCCATGTTATCTTAGCATAAGGGATAGTTGTTGATTGAGAGAAAAATAAGACAATTATGGAATGGTGAGTTCCCCTAAATGTGGCGGATATCCGATCCTTTATCGGATTGGCTGGATACTACCGAAGGTTCATTGAATGGTTTTCCAAGATTTCTTTTCCAATCACCTCCTTGCAGAGAAAAGGAAAAGTATTTAAGTGGACTACTGAGTGCCAGAATAGCTTCGAAAATTTAAAGCATCTGTTGACCATTGCACTAGTGTTAAGGGTAGTTGACCCCAACAAAGAATTTGAGGTTTGTACAGATGCTTGTAAGGAAGGAGTTGGAGAATTTTTATCTCAGAAAGGAAAGGTAGTGGCCTATGAGTCGAGGAAGTAGAAGAGCATGACAAAGTTATTCAGCTTATGATCTAGAGTTAACAACAGTGGTGCATGCACTCCGGGTATGGAGACACTACTTGCTGGGAAAGAATTTTGAATTAAAGATTGATCATAGCAGCCTAACCATTTACTTCAAGCAAGCTGATTCAAACTCCCAACAGGTAAGATGGAATTCCTTCCTAAGTGAGTTGGATATGGATATTCAACACGTGAAGGGTAAGGAAAACCATGTAGCGAATGCCTTAAGTAGGAAACTGCGTTGTGTTTATGAGCTTTGCTATAACCAACTTGAATGAAAATTTTTAGACCAAGTAAAAGAGGAAGCACGAAAGGATCTAGAATACCAATTTCTATGGCGGCTAATGGAAGAGGCCAAAAAGCAAGGAAACACTTCTGAGTATGGAGCTAGTAAAGAACAAATGCTAACCTTTAGAGGAAAGATATATATACCAAACCTTGTGGATATAAAGGAGCTAATCATGAATGAATATCATCAAAGTAATTATGCAGGACACCCAGGATACCAAAAGATGTTAAATGAAATTAGAAAAATATATTTATGGCCTGATATGCGAAGAAACATTGCTGACTACTTAAACAAATGTTTGGAGTGTCAACAGGTCAAGGTGGAGCATCAACATCCAACTGGATTGTTGCATCCCATACCAATACCTGAATGGAAATGGGAGGTCATATTCCTAGACTTTATTACTGGTTTTCCACGATCAAAGAGGCACAATGACTCCATTATGGTGGTGATTGATAGATTGAGCAAGGCTGCACATTTTATACCTGTACAGTCTACTTACAAAATTGTACAGATAGCAAATATTTTTATGAGAGAAATTTTTAGATTGCACGATATCCCAAAGACCGTTATTTTAGATAGAGATGTGAAGTTTACTTCAGCATTCTGGAAAAATTTGTTTACAGGTCTGGGGACCCAAATAAATTTCAGCACTGCTTATCACCCTCAGACGGATGGACAAAATGAACAGGTAAATTGGGTTTTGGAAGACATGTTGTGCATGTACGTGATGCAGGAACCAAAAAAATGGGAAGAGTATTTACACCTAGTTGAATTTGTTTACAAGAATGGTTATCAGGAGTCCCTTCAGATGAGTCCTTTCAAAGCTCTATATGGGTGGCAATGTTGCACTGCCATAAATTTGAGCAGGCCAGAAACGAAACTAATGCTTGGACCAGAAATGCTGGCTGAAATGGAATCGGAGGTAAGAAAGATCAGGCAAAACCTAAAAGTTGTACAAGATGGGCAGAAGATATAAACAGATAAGAAAAGGACTTATCAAGAATTCGAGGTGGTGATCATGTGTATGTGAGGATCAAACCAAAGAAGAGCACCTTGAGATGGGCCTCTTGTGACAAGTTGGCACCCAGGTTTTATGGACCCTTCCAGATATTAGAAAGGGTAGGACCTGTGACATATTGATTGGCCTTACCCAGCTGCATTTGGGTGCACAAAATGTTTCATGTGTCCCTGCTAAAGCCATATGTACATAATTCGAAGCATGTAATCTATTGGCATAACATTAAGGTAGGATAGAATTAGAAGAATCCTAATTTGAAGCATAATTTTTTATGTGAATTTGACAGAAAAATTTGTTGTTTACAGGTAGATCCGGACGACGAGTTTCTGGTCGAGCCTCATTGTATATTCGACAGGAGAGAAATCATTATCTGGAAGCAAGTCATCACCCAGGTTAAAGTGCAGTGGAAGCACTTCAGTCCAGATGAGGCTACTTGGGAAGAAGAGGGATTTTTACGTGAGGCTTACCCAGAGCTATTTCTTGAGCTGGAGTGAAACACAGCGGACGGTGTTACTTTCAGGGGGGTAATTTGTGACAACTGAATTAAGTATTAACTAGTTTTTAACTAGTAATATGACATTTTAGTTATTATTTTAAAAGAAAAGACTGAAACAATTATTGTTTTCTGGAAATGTTATTTTTTTGTTTTGTTATGAGAAATAAAATTAGATATAGAAAAAAAGTTACATAAAAAGTAAAAAAGGTTGATGGTAAAAGTATTCCAAGAACTGAAAAGTAGTTGGATAGTTTTGAATAGTTACCTGCTCCTCTAGGGATAAAAGATACATCCCAGTGAGGAAAAGGGGTTTTGTTCATTAATTAAGGGAAGAGAGTGAGGAATTCCTGAGCTGGTAGAGACCAGTGGAAATCACTTAGCGTTCTTGAGAATTTTCTGCTAATTGACTGGACTGGGGGTCTTGAGGTCACAACTGAAAACTCTGTCAACCTGTACCTCTCAAGTGTGAAGCATGGGGGAAAGAGTAGGACGTAATTGCCTCTCTTAATGGTTTGATGGACATCATCAGCGAAAAACATATTCAGATAAGTAACGAATCATTTCAGATAAGTTAGTCAGGAATTGTTATTATAGTAAATTTTACACAGATATGTGTTTCATTAGCTTCAGGAAAACAATATTACTATAGACCAATACCCGGAAGCAAAGAAATGTGTTTCTGTAGTATAAAGGGTTCAACAATTAAATACGAGTGACTGCAATTATTATTACAAGTAATTGTAAGTTAATATTGTGAGATTCTACATTTACTATTAAGGATTTTTTCATAAGTACTTTGATTTACAACAACTTAATATTATGAGAATTCTACAGAAGAAATATTAATATGAGTCACTGTAAATTTTCAATACAGGAATCTAGAAATCTGTCATGATGAGTTCATAGCGAGTAGGTTAATGAATATAAATATTCACAATTTACTGTTCCAGCTCAAGCAAGTAAATAGAAATTTGAAAACTCTGACATCTAAAAAAAATATGTTGCAAAGTAAACCGTTGGTTCTGGGTACAAGGAGGTAAACTCCACCCAGAACTCGTCGCCTACCCCTAACTAGTTAAACTCAGACAGGAAATTCGAGGTGGTCCAGTCACCTAATTAAAATAATTACAAAACCCTTGTTTCGGTGGATTTAAAAATAATACATGAGAAAAAGTTATGGCAAAATAATTTGTTATTCTCAGGAGTTGCGTGCTGTACAGACATTTAGCCAAAATAATAGATGGAATGGAAGCTATAATATTTAAAAACAAAACTGAACTAAATATTAGAGATTCACTGAAGGTGCAGCCAGAGACATCCGACATAAATGTGTATCGCGACAACAAGAAGTATGCAAATAGAAATACAACACACACACATATATATATTACTCATTGAATAACACAGATCTTACACCTCGAATAACAACACAGTTCTTAAATACATCAACCATGAAGAAACTCATCTTACGAACTAAAAAGAGAAACTTCATAGGGAGCAGTGTTAAAGGGAAGTATAACTCTTAAGTATTGAAATTTCCAAACACTAAGAAATTGCATGAATTAAGTCAGAGCAACAAAACCGAACTCCATAGATACAAGTTCATAGGATCTTGATCTAACAACTTCATATATTCGAAGGAAAGAGACTTTCATACAACTATACTGGAATCCATCACATTATGAAAGAAACCAAGCTTCTCTATTGTACAAAAAAATCTGGGGTCAACAGCCAAGGAGAGTTCCACAAATATGCCAAAAAGAGGATGAATTTTTATTTTAAACTGAGCGGAATACACACAAGAGTACCTGGAATAATGGAATTGTTTCGGTTAATAGTAAGCCAAAAACCCCAGTGCTTAGCATGGATGAAGATTTATGGAAAAACCTTGCCGTTCGGAAGGAACTGACCTGAAAAAAGAAACACAAGCCACAGGAAACAGTAAGCGATGGCACAAAGAAATAACAAGTTAATACAGCGAAACCTGAAGGGCATCCAAAAGGACAAAAAAATGAAAACCTAGAAATCATTATACCTGCAAATGATAAACTCACCATAAGTTATGCCGAAACCACGAGCTGGTGAAGAGAGAATAGGCAAAAGTTTTGGGAAATTAGATCATCAATAGAATGATTGCATAATGTAAAAGTTGGAATTAGGTAAGTCTAGATGCACAGTAACATTACAAACCCAAACATGTAGAATTACCTGAGCAAAGAGGTGAGGGTTTGCACGAGAATTACTCGGCAACCTGCAATAGCAACAGAGCTGAGAACTTAGTTTCCATCGTTACAACCGGAGAAGAAGTTTCTGGACTATGACACCAAACCCTTTACTGGCTAAAAAAAACTCATCGCATGGCGGAGTGAAATGTGAGTTTGGATAGGGTTTTGCGGTTATACCAAGTCATTTCCCGCCGAACATAACAATCGTAGATCTTCGAAGATCAGACGCTTGTGTATTTGGGCATGTGGATATCAAAATTAAACACAAATCCAAAGTAAATCTCACAACTTCCATCATATTAAATGGTCAGGACACGCAGCCAAACATAGGTACAACCGGAGTCTGAGACACTTATTAAAAATTAAATGAAACTTTCGAAGTTTAAAATTAATATCTGCGGGTTCACAACTTAACATGGAACTTATGTTTATGAATTTGTAAGTATGCTTATAAGACTAAACTTGAAGTATTACATTAGAGTGGTGGATATTGGTGAACTTTCGAAGATTAAAATTAATATCTGCGGGTTCACAACTTAACATGGAACTTATGTTTATGAATTCGTAAGTATGCTTATAAGATTAAACTTGAAGTATTATATTAAATTTAAAAAATAAAAGATTATCGTGTATGTTATATTTGTATTTAAGATAATTTATAAATATTGAAAGATAAAATGCATCAAATATAGGAGTTGTTTAAGTAGGAATGTCTGGATAACCAAAATTGGCCCGAATCCGGATCAAAAAAATTTAAGAAATTTTACAATAACAGTGTTTGAATCATGATTTTGATAGTGGAAATGGATTCAGCACCATCAAAAACTTCTAGAGCACCCAAAATATTAAAGTTTGATAGTTATAACTTGGATTTACAAAAATCCCTGCTAGATTTTCTTAAAATCTTACCAAAATTTCCATGATTTTCACGGGGAAAAAGCAATCTAGTTAAACTACTGCTCAAAGTTATTTGTATTACAAATTGAGAAAAACAATTAAGTAAACTATAATAATATGAATAACAAAAACTCAAAAATGATAACCAATGTAAAGAATAAAATATTGAATATTACAAAATAAATTTAAGTAATCTCCACATATTAAAAAATATATATCTTAATTACTCTCTTTCCAATCCAAATTTATTCAACCATAAATATGTAAATAATCTAGATAAAATAAACCTTTTCTTTAAATTCCAAAGTAACTATTAGTTGAATTCCACGACTAATAACTATTTATTATCTAACAGATCTATGAGAATAAAAATGAAAACCAGATTTTAAAAAGCTTACAATTTTTAACTATAAAACTTACACTTTATTGTAATCATAATGTAATTTATTATTTTTCATAACTACAATTTTAATGCCAAATTTACATTTTTTTAATCAAAAATTTAATATTTTTTTATGGCTGCAATTTGCGATATAAAATTTAAACATTTTTTAATATAAAAATTACTTGTTTTTTATACTATCTCAAAATTTATAAATTACAGTGCTTCCTACTTTCTAATTGAAAATTTCTGATAAATAAATTTTTTTAAACCATTCCTAAACTCGAGAAATGCTCAGGTGGATGAACGTTTCTATGGATATATTCTATGTTCGCTGGGGAGATTCAGATGGTTGCTAAGGGACATCGTAGCCAGTAGAGAACGATGCACTTTGTTAATTTTTTTAATTTTATTAAAAAAAAACAATTAAATGACATTAACTTAATTATTAGGCAAACGAATCTTATTAACTTTTATTTTAATTTTTAATTTTTATTTGAATTTGGTAACTATAGATTTTGGATTCTAATCCATAAGTTTTACTTTATTTTAAAAAGTTTCCTAACACCTACTAATTTTGATGTAACAACAAACTTTTTCATTTAATTTTTAATTTTTTAAACCATTAATCAACTTTATAATAATACAAATATAAGAACAATTTGGTATAGGGTAGAACAATCATCCAGTTGGTTTTGACTGAATGATAATGCTAACTCTACTGAATACGTCAACCCATTTCTACTTCTCGATGCAAATTCGAACTAAAATTAATTTATAATTACAGTTTAGTCCATTCAAATATCAAATTAGGTTACAGTTAGAAATAACCGAACTAAAATTAATTTATAATTACAGTTTAGTCCATTCAAATATCAAATTAGGTTACAGTTAGAAATAACCGCTCAATCTCATAATAATATTAATAATAATAAAGCGAAAACTTATATCCCATTTAGCGAACTTTCACCCATAAATTGGATTACATGATATTACATGATATATCTTTCGTGACATAATTAAAAACTCGTTGGCATACGAATTCTCTTGATTCTTTACAGTAGCCGAGCAGAGACACAAAGTCCTTATGATAGGTTTTAGAAAGAAGCTCAACAAGACAAACCATTAGCATGAAATTCAAAAGCACATATAAATAATTTATATTTTTTTCAGTTACTATTTTTTTAGTTACTAATGAAAGCACCCATACTCGATTTGTTTCTATGGCACAACATGGTTTTTTAATGTTTCTTGAAAGGGCGCTCCATCCATGATGCCGTGGCATCGACTCAGAAGGTTATACACTATCCACGCACAAAAGTTAGAGGCTCTGATTTTTAAAGTCGACTTGTACAAGGCTTATGATATGGTGGATTGGTCATATATCAGATTAATGTTGTATAAGATGGGGATGTCTATGAGGAACATACGATGGATTATGGCATGCATCTCATCGGTCAGTTACGTTGTCATCATCAAGGGATCTCCTACTTGGTGTTTCAAAGCCGGACGGGGTATCCGAAAAGGATGCACATTATCTCCTTTGATCTTCATTCTGGTCATGAACGGATTCAGTAGTCTCCTTACAATAGCGAATCGAGCCGGTTACTTTACGGGTTTATCCTTTTCCCCTACTGTCTGTATTTCACATTCATTATTTGTAGACGACTTACTTGTATTTGGGAGGCTTCTTAGGAACCAATAGTTTTATTTACACTTCATCCTTCAAAGATTCGGTGCAGCAACGGGACTGAACATCAACAAAGGGAAATCTCTATTGATATATGCATCGGGTGATATGAATGATATAACCTTCATTGCAGACTTCTTGGGGGTTCAAACCAGAATCCTATCGGAGGGATTCACCTACTTGGGCTTCAAGCTGAAAGCATGTGGATACAAGAAAGAGGATTGGATGTGGTTGGTGGACAAATTCAAAGACCGGATTTTCAAATGGTCACACAAGTGGCTATCTCTGGGTGGAAGGTATATTCTCATTCAAGTTGTTCTAATTTAGTTTATAATTTACTGAGGTCACCCTTTTTTCTTTCCTGTGCACATGTGGATCGAATCAATGTGGTCATTGCAAATTTCTTATGGTCTGGGGGTGCCACGAACAAGAATATTCACCTATGCAAACTTGGTACTATATCAATTCCAAAAGACCAGGGTGGTTGGGGTCTCCTGGACGTCCGTATATTTGCTAATGCTCTGCTCATCAAGTCATTATGGAGAGAAATGACCTCAAAGGGAATATGGAAAATGATCGTTTTTCATAAATACGTGCATGGGAACTCGCTGTTGCAGATTTACAGAGGGATTGTCATATCAACAAAAATGGAATCTAGTATATGGAAGAGTTTCAAGAAGGTTATGGAACTGGTTAAAGACATATTATTATGGCAATTTGGTAATGGTCTTGACATATTCTTGGGTTGTGACCGTATTCTTGGCATCAATATACATCAGCATTTGGATGACAGGATCATTCATAGACTCTCTCACATGGGAATCTTCCATCTGTCATAGGCGATCATATGTTGGCAGCAAGGGATCCCAAGATGGAAATCGACCTCTCAAATTGGCTTGCAGGAGAAGGACTCACACAATTGGCAATTTTTTACCAATGCCCTAAAAGATTGGGGGTTGTGTTATAAATAGGAGGGCGACAAATTAGTCTGGAATGGGGCTATGAAGGGGGCTGGGATGATCATAAAAGAGGTATATAGGAGTATCTTACAGACAACTGAAATTTCCCCATCACCTCTCAGGACTTTCTGGAGGTGGAAAATACCACACATGATTCTATTATTTGTTTGGCTGGCGTGGAAAGGTCGGATCCTAACCTAGGATAACCTTATGCAAAGGGGTTTCTGCGATCTGGGCTGGTGCTTATTCTGCCATGAACAGGTGGAATCGGTTGCCCATATTCTACTAGACTATAAGTTTACATGGTCGAAATGGAAATTATTTTCTCGTTTCCATATGGGACTGGGTTGGAGACTGGATTGCATTATGGGTGCATTGGAAGCTTGGGGTTCTATGAAAAGCAAATATAAGTCACTCCCATTCTACATGATGTGGGAAATCTGGCTTGCTAGAAATTGCTGTTTATTTAATGGTGAAATTGCCAATATTGGTCGCATATACGGCATGGTTATGGTATGGATGGATGGGAAGATTCCAATTGACACACTTTCAAAGGATATGTCAAAATTCCTACAACCGCATTCCATCGCTCTGCCTGCAATATTCTTCGATGGGGCACAACAAAGTGGACGTTGCGGTTGTGGGGCATGGATCAAACTAGAGAATCTGGAGAGATCCCTGATTTATTGGAATGGTGGGGAGGGTACTAACTGTAAAACTGAGCTTTTGGAATTATGGAGAAGTCTATGGGTTGCCTATAATTTAGGATTGCATGCTACTAATATATATGGTGATGCAAAGGATATTATTGATGGGATAGGAGGCCACAATATTTAATCCAAGAGGTTTGAAGGGATGGGATTTATCGCTTCAAACATTTCCTCTAGAAGCTCAAGGACCCTTCGATGCATCATATATTTCGAGAGAACAATACCAGGGCAGACAGTTTGTCAAAACGGGGCCTTATAGCTCCAATGGGCAGTATTAATATCATACATCACAATGGGGAACATCTGCTAAATGAATATAAGGTTTCTTTGCCTTGATTTTTGACATTTTTTGAAGGCTTTATGTACATATCATGCTAGTTATTTCAATCCGGCCAAGGGTAATGGTATGCTGAACATATGTTCTGTAGGACCATGCAAGCGAGCATGATATATGATATTTTTTGCAGGATTCGTGTATATATCATGCTAGGTATTTCAATCTGGACAGGGGTTATGGTATGTTGAACATATGTTTTGGAGGACCATGCAAGCGAGTGGGATATATATCTAGGACTGCCAATCTGATATGCAAATCAAGCAAACCAGATAGACTATTTTTATTGACACCCTTCTTATGCCAACTGTTTTCGAGTAAAATATGGTGGATTATCCTTTTAGGCCTAGATGGCATACCTTGTTTTTATATGAATGTATTATCTGCAAGGTTATCTTTTATATGCTCACATATTAACTTCTTACATGAAGCATTGATACTGCATGCATATGATATATAAAACTAATAACTATTTATATATGTTTCTACTTGTTGATGATGGAATGGTTAAATGTAACCTTAATGTATACCACTCATTATGATGATGATATCACTGGTTATATTATATATAATAGAATGTTTTTTCTTAAAATAAATAAATTATGCCTTCAAATATAAATAATGGAACTAAGAAATAAAATTTACATTTTTGAATTTATGAGGAACGAAGAATCTAAAATCTAATTTGCTATGTCGAACTTTGTTTGAAGAGTCTCGAGAGCTTAATTGCAAACAACATGAGTTCGTTAAACTTAACCTGAGGAATTTCAACATGATTTACTATCTTTTAAATATGCTACCAGTTGAGTATGATTGATCGTGCAATACTTGAAAGCATTTAAAACTTAACATGAGGAATTTCAACATGAATTACCGGTTGAGTATGATTGATTGTGCAATACTTGAAAGCATTTACTATGATTGATTGATCGTATACTTGATGAAGCCTGAAAGTTCCAATTCTTTTTTTTTGTTCAGAGAGAAAAAAACTGTTGTATTATATAGTAATATATAAACAGTACATTTTCAGTACATTACTCTTCCAGCTACAGGAGAGTTCCCTATAGTAATGGTCTTGTTACAATTATAAGTCTAATACCACATTAGATTGATACAGAAAACAATCTAATATATCCAGTTCTAATAAGACTTAAAAAAATGGCAATAACAGTGTAACGCCCATGTAAACTACAGTTTTTACCATGATTTACAAAACAGTTGCATCAAGAAAATAAAGAATTAGTTCATGGGAAACAGATTCTGGAATTGGTTGAGAGTTACACGACTCCTTCATAAAGAACTCACACTCGCACATACACAAGATCTTCGCATTTTGAGTTTTTAGTGTGTATTGGGAACCTGTTGTTGTGGCTCATACAGCCCAGCGATATCTTCTCTGGAACCTATTTAAATACATGGGTAGTTAGTGAAGAAGAGTTGGGAGTTAGCGATGAAGCCTTTGTATTGGGGAAACATAGAGTATGAGGCTCGCCAGACAGACATTGAACGTTTATTTGGCAGATATGGAAGAATCGACAGGGTTGCATGGAATTTCATTTATTGATGAACGTTAGATGAACCTTACTGTTCGCTCCGCTCTTCTGACCTCTTTCTCCTTTCAGTACTGTCAGCGTTGGGGTCCGTCTTTCGCGTTAGGTGCAGAGTAGAAGGGCAACAAATCCCCCATGATTATAATCAAGTCGGAGGAGTATTGGTCCATTGTTCAAATGGAAATTTGGGCCAAGTCATTAAGAGATTTAATCATTGCGTTTGAATGCAGAGAAATTTGGAATGAAGGTGAAGAGAGTCGACCGCCAAGATAAGTGATTTTGGCTTACTTTCTTCATTATATAGTCTTTCTCTTTGTGAGTTAAAATATATAAGAAAATATTATATATAGATGGTGTTAATTCCTTTTCTTGATAAGGGTTGACTGGAATGAGAGTCTACTGCCAAGAAAGGTGAATTTGGCTTACTCTCTTTATTATATAGTCTTCCTTTTAGTGAGTTAAAAGATATAAATAAATATTATATATTATATAGTTTTCTGCAAAAAGATTATTAGAAAATGGAAATACTAATGATATTTCTCATATACCAAGAACATGGTATTTCGTTAGTTATTGATGACTATTTTCATAAGAATGTATTTATCTTGGGAGTAGAAGATAAGTCCATTGCCTTAATTACTTTGCAAGGGTTTGCAAAAGTTACATGTTAAATTTGTTATTATTTAAAGGTCTATCTAGCTCTTATGTCCAAATAAGGGTTAGTTATGGTATTTTATTTTTTTAAAGAGATTTTCTTGATTAGATTAAAGAAGGTAACTCTTTAATAGAAATATTTACATAATATTATATAAGCAAGAAAATAGAAGATGAATGCTCTTATTTTAAAAGAGATTTTGTACTCATTTAAATTATGGAAGGATAACAAGTCCAAAGTATTTTTCTTGAATAGATTAAAGAGAGTGACTCTTGAAAATATCTTCTTGTGTGATGAAGAAGAAAAGAGAAGTTTTCTCTGATTAATAAATAAATCCATGGATAGTTTCATAAAACCAAGGGTGGTTTTTCCATGGTGTTGATAGAGATTAATTATTTAATAAAACCATGGGTAGATTACCATGGTGTTTGCAAATATTAGTCAATTAATAAATCTATGGATTGTTTACCATGGTGTCGGTAAAGTTAATATTATTTAATAAATTCATGGTTAAAGGAACTAATAAGTTATATTCCTTTAGATGAAAAAACTAAGTGATTACTTTTATATTATCATGATTATGATGTTAATTCCTTTTGGGAGGAAGATCATGCATAGGCATGCAACATAAGTAATAATTTTCATTAGAAAGAATATAAACATTTGTATGTAGAAAGATAGCTTGTAGTATTAAAACTACATTGAAAAAGATTGTTAGTATAATCTTGAAAATGAGACATGTATTTATATTCTTAATTGCATATTTTTACAAAAAGAAAACATATGTTTACATGTTCACTAGCATTGAAATTTCTTTTGAGAGACTCGTGAAGAAAGCCACACGCTTCGTCGGAGACTCTTCTGAAATCGATATGCATTTGCATGCATCGGAGCAACATTTGTTATGTTAGCTTGCATTCCATGCACTAAAGTTAGTAGCTTAAGGGTTAGCTATATTGATTAAATTTATGTAAATCACATGCATAAATATCTTAACTGAGGTATCAGTTTATTTTAAAGAAAAGCTTGGGAGATGTAGCCATTGTTTTGCAGGAATGTGTGCTTATGCGACGGAAACATTAGTCATTGTGATGACTTATAACCAACACATATGAGGTATGTGTTGTTAAAGGGAGAATGTCAAGGTACTTTACTTACTTGTCATGAATATACATGAGTAGATGGAGAAACTACTATAGTACTGATATGTGAAATGTTTGATTAAGACTTTATGAATATTGACATCATTTTATGTTGAAGGCATCATAGCAGGGAATGATGGTGACATGTACAAAGGATTATTATGCTTTTCATGTACAAAAGGAAATTATAGCAGGAAATGATGGTGACAGGTATAAAGGAATATTATGCTTGTCATGTACAAAGGAAAAATATGCTTGTCCTGGTGGCAGGTAAATGATTAATGTTCATGCAGATGAGTGCGAGTTGCAGGAAGGTTCAATGTATGATGGTCCATTGTAGGTACATCCATGCCACCAAGATGTGAAAACCTGAAGATATGAAGACCAGAGGGTAAATGGTATCATATTTATTGTAATGGATTTAAGCTAGATATTTGCATATTTCCTTGTAAAATTATATAAACGATGGTTAAGGGATGGTCTCCCTTATAAACCATTGAGTGATGGGCTGAACACCCTCACGAGAGTTTAATAATAAAATTAAACGTTTGCTGGTTTTCATCCTACGGGGTTTCCAGGGTATATTGGTGTTCAATGATGTGATTGATTATTGTGTCCCGATGATGAGGTTGATTCCTTTCTTGTTATGATGTTCATAATGGAAATTATGTGATGACTATATGAGTAATGAGATGAATGGATGGTTACATCATATAATATTAAGTTAAAGGTTGTTAAGGGTTAAGGAGTTTACTATTCTTATTTATAAAATTACACTGTGAACTGTTAAACATTCTATGTAATGATGAGTAACTTGTATAAAAAAAAAAATTAACTCCTTACATTTCCCTATGAAGTTAATGGTGCATGTTACAAGTGGTATCAGAGCATAAGGTTCAAAAACTGGCACCTTTGGGAGTTAGCGAAAAGAAATTGAGGGATTCGAGATGAAAAGCATCGCATCTCTAATCCAGGTTGAACAAAGAGTTTCAAGAGATAAGTATTATTATATTTCTTTTCTTGAAAACACTAGTTATTGCATTTATGGAAAATACACTGCTTACAAAGTAAATAGCAATGAAGTTATAGTTTCTTTAAAAAAGATATGTATTTTCCATGTGCGTAAAGCTTCTATTGATATATTGAAGTTTCCTTGAAAGGAGTTGGGAATTTGATTCCTTGAAAAAGAAGCATGTGTGTGCTTGAAAATTTAACTAATATACATTTGATTCTTCTTGAGAGAAATATGTATATTTTGGAAATAAATCTTGCATGTGAATCTTGCAACTAAAAGAGACAAATATAGATTAAAACGTGGTTCTACTTAAGATGCAAGATTGTGTTGGTTCTGTTGGAAAATAATAAAGCATTGCTAATATGAAAATCTTTTAGAAAGATATACCATGGTAAAAGACCAAACTAGTATGCTCCTTTTGCTGATAAGAACCCATGTGAGTCTTGCAAAGATTACTAGTACGTATCTTGAAAGGTGTGAGTAGTAGTAAAACATAAATAAGTAAACTTGCTTGCCTCTATATATATCTTGTTTAAGAAAGGATGGGAAGCTTGTTTTTCTTTAAAAGGGACTACGTACTTGTGTGTTAAGTGAAAAGGAATCCAAGTTCTTTTCTTGAAAATAAATATAGGCTAAAGAGAATAACCTCTTGAATATACTACATTGCTAGATGGATTATGTAAACTTCTTGATTTAGGTATATTAAAGGTTAAATTAACCTCGTTAATATTGCGTAGTTTTTATGCATAAAAGAGGCTATCTATGATAAATTATTGGAAGCAAAACATGAGCAACTTGCATGTAGAATCATAGAGGAACAAGGTTCTTTGCATGAATAGAAGATGAATTACATGAAAAAAAAACTGAAGTAATGTCTTGGTTTCCTTGAAATATATACATGGCTAATGTGGGTATAATATTTCAAGAATTAGGCATGTATTCTTATGTTTTATTCCATTAGTTTTATGGAAAAGAAAGCCATGTTTTGCATGCCTATTATGTTATATGTCCTTGAAGAGGAATCATGAGTTTGCCTACTCGATTATGTTAAGTACTCTGTTGGGAAATTAAGATTATAATCTTTATGCATTGTATGCATATGAACAACAGTCAATGTGTTAGCTTTATTATATTTGCATGTTCCAAAGGCAAAATCTGAAGTGGTGGGTCTTTTGTAAAAGTTTAAGTAAAGTGAATGCACATTGTGTCATTTTCCATTAAAAGAATTTCTGAACGGATACGTGTGTGAAAAATGTCATAATAATGTGGGAGTTATTTGACATGAATTGATAATTAGTTACTCACACTAATGTAGAGATGTTAGGAAAAAACATGTTGTGACATTGTATTCACATCTCATATATGCACGTGAATAGGTGTTAAAGGATCATTCAAGGATTGATTATTTATTGATTAAATCTTATTGATGTTGCTAAAAGAAAACATTGTTGTAGAGGAGCAATGTGAATTTCCTGATGGGGATGAGTACTTTAGTAGGGAGAGAAGTTCCTAAAATGAAATAAAGATAAGTATTTTATTCTATTTTAAGAAGTCTATGCATATCATGTTGATTTCCTTTAAAAATGAATTGTTATATACATGGGATTGCATGAGATTAACTTCCATTTAAGAGAATTCTTAAAAAAGTACATGTTATTATAATATACTTTTTTTGCATAAGAATATGCTTATTTCTTTAGGAAAGAAAGTATAAAAGCATGAAATAAAAATAGCTACTTTTCATTTGAGTTTGGAAAGAAGCAATTGTTTTTGCATGCAATAAAATTTCTAAGTTACCATGCACTACTTTAAAAAGATGAATGTGTATGGTGATGGTGTGAGAAATTAATGCATGAATGCAAAAGATGAGGAAAGTCCTTATATAAGATGATAAAGTGTTAAAATTAAATTGAATGAAGTCTCTTAATGGATCAAGTTATGAAACTTAACTAAATGACTAGTTGACTAACTAGTGTTTGCATGAGTCGTCATGGATGCATTAAAACTATTGACTAGTATGAATGAATAACTAATGAAGGTTATATGCACGAATCGATTTTGACTAAAGCTATTCAAAAGTTGTGAACAAGTGATTATGGTAATTACTTCGTGTGTCAGTCTGTGGGAATAGAACATTATGGGAATTGAAAATGTTTGCACTCATACCCTAATCGTTATTGACACATATGAATTAATGAATATTTCTAAATACTTTTATGCATGATAACATTGTATGCATAACAACATTTTATGCAGGAACTTAAAATGATTGCATAAAACAATGTGTGCTTGAGAAATGCATATTTACGATTAGAATTGTTTCTTATAGTAAGCATGGGTAGCTTAATAGAAACAGAAAATCTGTGAAATAAAACATCGCAAACATTGCAATGTGAATTGCAACAGTAAACGTTAAAGTATCATGCTTTAATGTACAACACATGTATGTTACTTCCAGGGGGGAAGTTGTGACAACTTCATTAAAGCTAACTAGTATTAACTAGCTAAAGACAATTTGTTTAATTTTTTTTTATCTGGCAAGAAAAACTTAAATCATCACTATTGATAAAAAAAATTATTTAATTTGCTGGAATTAATTAATGAAAAGAAAATCTTTCTAAGCTGATGGTAAAAATGTTTCCAAGAATAGGAAGTGGTTGGGGACAGTTGGAAAGATAGTTACCTACTCCTTTAAGGATAAAGCTGGATCCCCGGGGAGGAGTAGGCATTCTGTGAAATTGGTAAAGGGGGAGTATTTTCTCGAGCTGGTTGGGACTAGTTGAAAATAGCTTTCAGCAACCCTTGTAAAGCCAAAAAAATCTGAGTATGACTGGAATTGGAGAATTGGACCGGACTATCACGAATTTCTCTTCCAGGCTTTTCTGAGTGTGACTGGATTGGCCATCCTGATGTCACAGCAGAAGAATCCACTGTTGACCCGTGACACTGTCCAGATTCTGGTGCTAGGGGGAAAGTGGAGGATGTAATAGCCTCACTTGATGGTTGGGAGGACCACAGCTTGAAAGACTAAATTTCCAGATAAATATAAGTCGATCCTATGGATTAGGAGGAACATTTTGTTTATCATTGTGGTTCTCATAGTGGAACAAGTTAAGTAAAATTTGCGTTCTATTAAAATGAATTATTGAATGTATAAGTTCATTTATTTTATTACTAATTTGTTTGAATGTCTTAGTAGATGCTAGAAAATGACCATGGTGCATTGATTGACCATTGGTATGATGAAGAGAGCTAGGTGCTCTCTGAGTACTTTTTTAAGTACTGTATGGATGTCTTTAGTAGGAGCTAAGACATTGTGCACATGATGCATTTATGAGAGAGTTGGTTCTCTCTGAGTACTTATGGAAGTACTTTGATTAAAACATCTCTTTATATTGCAATAATGTTTGATGGTTGCAAGTATTTTCATTTGATTGAAACTATGTGACTAATGTGATTGAATTGCTAGTCATACATTACAAGCTCTTTCCAGGAAGTGTTGATGGGTGTTCAACCATTCGATGAGAGGTTGCGTAAAAGCCCTCATTTCTACCAATAGTAATTGTTAAGTTCGTATAGATATTTTTCTATACCTTTGAACTTTGTGAATTGAATAACGGATATACAATAGAAATGGAAATGAAAATTTCTTTGCACTATACATGCTCATGAATATGGATAAAAACATTATTGTTTCAATTAATGGCATTTAAGGAAACGAAAGTGTCTCATTGCCAAGGGGAAGGAGCCCCTTTGGATTGCTTATATTATTATATCATGAGTATAAGTTTAATTTTAGTGAGAGAAGCACATTGAGGATAGTGTTCTCTTAAGGGGGGAGTATGTAACGCCTACGTAAACTATAGTTTTTACCATGATTTACAAAACAGTTGCATCAAAAAAATCAAGAATTAGTTCATGGGAAACGGATTCTGGAATTGGTTGAGAGTTACATGACTCCTTCATAAAGAACTCACACCCGCACATACACAAGATCTTCGCATTTTGAGTTTTTAGTGTGTATTGGAAACCTGTTGTTGCGGCTCATACAACCCAGCGATATCTTCTCTGGAACCTATTTAAATACACGGGTAGTTAGTGAAGAAGAGTTGGGAGTTAGCGATGAAGCCTTTGTATTGTGGAAACATAGAGTATGAGGCTCGCCAGACAGACATTGAACGTTTATTTGGCAGATATGGAAGAATCAACAGGGTTGAATGTAATTTCATTTATTAGATGAACCTTACTATTCGCTCCACTCTTCTGACCTCTTTCTCCTTTCAGTACTGTCAGCGTTGGGGTCCGTCTTTTGCGTTAGGTGCAGAGTAGAAGGGCAACAAATCCCCCATGATTATAATAAAGTCGGAGGACTATTGGTCCATTGTTCAAATGGAAATTTGGGCCAAGTCGTTAAGAGATTTAATCATTGTGTTTGAATGCAGAGAAATTTGGAATGAAGGTGAAGAGAGTCGACCGCCAAGATCAGTGATTTTGGCTTACTTTCTTCATTATATAGTCTTTCTCTTTGTGAGTTAAAATATATAAGAAAATATTATATATAGATGGTGTTAATTCCCTTTCTTGATAAGGGTTGACTGGAATGAGAGACTATTGCCAAGAAAGGTGAATTTGGCTTACTCTCTTTATTATATAGTCTTCCTTTTAGTGAGTTAAAATATGTAAATAAATATTATGTATTATATAGTTTTCTGCAAAAATATTATTAGAAAATAGAAATACTAATGATCTTTCTCATATACCAAGAAAATGGTATTTCGTTAGTTATTGTTGACTATTTTCATAAGAATGTATTTATCTTGGGAGTAGAAGATAAGTCCATTGCCTTAATTCCTTTGCAAGGGTTTGCAAAGGTTACATGTTAAATTTGTTATTATTTAAAGGTCTATCTAGCTCTTATGCCCAAGTAAGGGTTAGTTATGGTATTTTATTTTTTAAAAGGGATTTTCTTGATTAGATTAAAGAAGGTAACTCTTTAATAGAAATATTTAAATAATATTATATAAGTAAGAAAATAGAAGGGGAATTCTCTTATTTTAAGAGAGATTTTGTACTCATTTAAATTATGGAAGGATAACAAGTCCAAAGTATTTTTCTTGAATAGATTAAAGAGAGTGACTCTTGAAAATATCTTCTTGTGTGATGAAGAGGAAAAGAGAAGTTTTCTCAGATTAATAAATAAATCCATGGTTAGTTTCATAAAACCAAGGGTGGTTTTTCCATGGTGTTGATAAAGATTAATTATTTCATAAAACCATGGGTAGATTACCATGGTGTTTGCAAATATTAGTCAATTAATAAATCTATGGATTGTTTACCAAGGTGTCGGTAAAGTTAAGATTATTTAATAAATTCATGGTTAAAGGAACTAATAAGTTATATTCCTTTAGATGAACAAACTAAGTGATTACTTTTATATTATCATGATTATGATGTTAATTCCTTTTGGGAGGAAGATCATGCATAGGCATGCAACATAAGTAATAATTTTCATTGGAAAGAATATAAATATTTGTATGTAGAAAGATAGCTTGTAGTATTAAAACTACATTGAACAAGATTGTTAGTATAATCTTGAAAATGAGACATGTATTTATATTCTTAATTGCATAGTTTTACAAAAAGAAAACATATGTCTACATGTTCACTAGCATTGAGATTTCTTTTGAGAAGACTCGTGAAGAAAGCCACACGCTTCGTTGGAGACTCTTCTGAAATCGATATGCATTTGCATGCATCGGAGCAACATTTGTTATGTTAGCTTGCATTCCATGCACTAAAAGTAGTAGCTTAAGGGTTATCTACATTGATTAAATTTATGTAAATCACATGCATAAATATCTTAACTGAGGTATCAGTTTATTTTAAAGAAAAGCTTGGGAGATGTAGCCATTGTTTTTCAGTAATGTGTGCTTATGTGACGGAAACATTAGTCATTGTGATGACTTAGAACAAGCACATATGAGGTATGTGTTGTTAAAGGGAGAATTTCAAGGTACTTTACTTACTTGTCATGAATATACATGAGTAGATGGAGAAACTACTATAGTACTGATATGTGAAATGTTTGATTAAGACTTTATGAATCTTGACATCATTTTATGTCGAAGGCATCATAGCAGGGAATCATGGTGACATGTACAGAGGAGTATTATTCTTGTCATGTACAAAAGGAAATTATAGCAGGAAATGATGGTGACAGGTACAAAGGAATATTATGCTTGTCATGTACAAAGGAAAACTATGCTTGTCTTGGTGGCAGATAAATGATTAATGTTCATGCAGATGAGTGCGAGTTGCAGGAAGGTTCAACGTACGATGGTCCATTGTAGGTACATCCATGCCACCAAGATGTGAAAACCTGAAGATATGAAGACCAGAGGGTAAATGGTATCATATTTATTGTAATGGCTTTAAGCTAGATATTTACATATTTCCTTTTAAGATTATATAAACGATGGTTAAGGGATGGTATCCCTTATAAACCATTGAGTGATGGGCTGAACACCCTCACGAGTGTTTAGTAATAAAATTAAACGTTTGCTGGTTTTCATCCTACGGGGTTTCCAGGGTATATTGGTGTTCAATGATGTGATTGATTATTGTGTCCAGATGATGAGGTTGATTCCTTTCTTGTTATGATGTTCATAATGGAAATTATGTGATGACTATATGAGTAATGAGATGAATGGATGGTTACATCATATAATATTAAGTTAAAGGTTGTTAAGGGTTAAGGAGTTTACTATTCTTATTTATAAAATTACATTGTGAACTGTTAAACATTCTATGTAATGATGAGTAACTTGTATAGTTTTTTTTTTTTTTAACTCCTTACATTTCCCTATGAAGTTAATGGTGTATGTTACAAACAAAATACATTGGATTAAATAATAGCTCAGATTCATAGTATATCTATATGTTGTGTATTATTCACTCGAAATGTTTTTGTAAGGAAGAACAATTTCAAGCCGGAGTAATAGTGTATTTATCGAAACGAAAAAGGTCATATCAATAATAATGATTTCTAACTAATGAATGAATGAATGAATAATTTTTAATTAGCTAATGAATGAATAAATGAATGAATAATATTTTAAAGTCTATTAGATTAAAAATAGTCTATAAGATTAGTAGCTTCTTTGTTTTTTTTGTCTTCTGTAATTCAATCTTTTTCATTCTTCTAACAATTCTCTCACTGAAAAGACAATGCCACGGAATTGATTGCTTGAAGAGGCACATGCTACAGCCCAGTATGAACCCCCTATGTGTAAGTATGTCCTGTCTTAAAAAAATAATAAAAATAAATTTAGCTAGCTAATGTCTGCCAAAAATTTAATTTGCATCTTAATTAATATATAACTTATATATAACTATTTTTATCTTATTTTTAACATTTCACATTTTTCATCCAATGTCGTCCTATTTAAAAATAAATTAATTATTATTGTTATGTATAAACACAATATAAATTTAAAATATAAAGAGTTTTAGGTATGGTAAATAAATAAAAATATAATTAAACTAGAGGTATGGTAAAAAACTAAACCTCTTTTTATATTTACTCCATAAACCTCTTTATATTTACAAAAACTCAAAAAAAAGGTTTTATTTGGGTGAAACTTATAGGCCAAATACCATGGGATAAATTATTGTTAATACTATGGGCCAAATACCATATTTATAAAAGAGGTATGGGAACAAAATAAATATAAAAGCTATATAAAGAAGCATGATAAATATATAAAAATATATCAAATAGGATTGAAAATTAACATCTAATTATATACCAAGCCTATGGATCAAATTTCATGGTAAATAAAAGAGGTATGGTAAATAAATAAAATATATTTTTATATTTACTCCATAATCCTCTTTATATTTATGAATACCCAAAAAAGAGGTTCTATTTAGGTGAAGCCTATGGGCCAAATGGTTACTAATACCATGATAAAAAAATATTATTATGACAAGGGAGAGATGGGGATAAACTAAAGGAGAGGGGAGAGGAGGAATGAAGGTAGAGAGAGAGGGAGATGAGTGAGAGAGGTACAGAAGAGTAAGAGAGGGAGAATGAGACATAAATATGGAGGGGGGAGAGAGGGGGAGAGAGGAGGAGAGAGGGAGGAGAGAAAGGGAGAGAGAGGACTTGAGAGAGAAGAGGGGAGGAAGGGATAGAAAGATGGAGTTGGAGGGGGATATAGGGAGGGAAGAATAAAGACATAGAGAGTGAGAAGTGGAGAGAGAGAGAGAGAGAGAGTTACAAAGAAGAGATGGAAAAAGAGTGTATATTTAGGGTGAGATAAAGAGACAAAGGAGAGATGGAGATAAGGGGGAAAGAAAGAGAGATAATGATAAAAGGATGGATATAATAACATAGTTGAGGAGAGAGAGAGAGAGAGGAGAGAAATCCAGAGAGAGAAAGGGCACGATAGAGGACTTGAGAGAGAGGAAGAAAGTGATTGGGGAAGAGAGAGGGTTGGAGGGAAGAGAGAGAGAGAGAGATGGGGGAAGAGAGAGGGGGGTAGGAGAGAAAGGGAGAGAGAGAGAGGTAGGAGAGAAAGGAAGAGAGAGGAGGAGAGAGGGAGGGATAAAGAGATTGAGTTGGAGGGGGAGAAAGGAGGGAAGAAGAAATACATAGAGAGTGAGAAGTGGAGAGAGAGACCGAGTGACAAGGGATAAATGGAGAGACAATGTGTATGTTTGGGGTGAGATAAAGATAAAAAAAAAAGGAGAGATGGGGGGAAGGGGGGGAGAATGAGAGAGGGATGGATATAGTAATAGAGTTGGAGAGAGAGAGAGAGAGAGAGGGGGGGGGGAGATAGGAAGGGAGAGAGAGAAGATATGAGAGAGTGGAGAGAGGGAGGGAAAGAGAGAGGATATGAGAGAGTGGAGAGAGGGAGGGAAAGAGAGATGGAGTTGGAGGAGGGGAGAAAAGGAAGAATATTTCTTTCATTGGATGCATTGATTTGAATGTGGATGGTGATTTCTACTCCTATTTGATTTCTTGCACTATATGCATTGATTTTAGTGTAGACGTTGAGAGAGAGAGAGAGAGAGAGAGAGAGAGATAGAGAGAGAGAGAGAGAGAAAGATAGAGGGAGGTAGGAGAGAAAGGGAGAGAAAGGACTTGAGATAGAGGAATAGAGTGATGAGGGAAGAGAGAAAATTGGAGAGAAAAGAGAGAGAGAGGGAGGTAGGAGAGAAAAGGAGAGAGAGGAAGGATGAGAGAGAGGAATATAGGAGGAGAGAGGGAGGGATAGAGAGATAGATTTGGAGGGGGAGAGGGGGAGGGAAGAAGAAATACATAGAGAGTGAGAAGTGGAGAGAGAGGGAATGAGATGGAGAGAGTGTGTCTATGTTTTGGGGCGAGATAAAGAGACAAAGAAGGAGAGTGTGGAGATAACAGAGGACAAAAGGAGAGAAAGAGGGATATAGTAACATAGTTGGAGAGAGAGAGAGAGAGGTGGGAAATAAAGGGAGAGAGAGGAAGGAAGAGAGAGGATGTGACATGGTGGAGAGAGGGAGGGAAAGACAGACCGAGTTGGAGGAGGGAGAGAGGGAAGAATATTTCTTATAGTAGATGCATTCATTTCAGTGTAGAGGGTGATTTTTAATTCTATTTGATTGTTTGCACTAGATGCGTTGATTTTAGTGTAGATGTTGATTTCTAATTATATTTAGATGCTCGAACTAGATGCATTGATTTCAATCTAGGTGATTTATAATCCTATATGATTTCTCGCACTAAATGCATTGATTTCAGTGTAGATGGTGATTTCTAATCCTATTTGATTGCTTGCACTAGATTCATTAATTTCAGTGTAGATGTTGATTTCTAATTATATTTGAATGCTTGCACTAGATGCATTGATTTCAATGTAGACAATTTCTAATCCTATTTGATTGCTTGCACTAAATGCATTGATTTCTGTGTAGATGGTTATTTCTAATCCTATTTGATCGCTTGCACCGGATGCATTGATTTCAGTGTAAATGTGGGTTTCTAGTCTTATTTTCTTACTTGTACTAGATGCATTGATTTCAGTGTAGATTTTGATTTCTAATCCTATTTGATTACTTTCATTAGATGCATAGATTTCAATGTAGATGTTGTTTTCTAATCTTATTTGATTTCTTGCATTAGATGCATTGATTTCATTGTAGACATTGATTTCTAATTTGATGTAATTGGATGTATGATGGTACATTAATTTTAAAGTGATTGGATTAGTAATGTGCATTGATTTCACTATAAGCACAAAAAATTATTGACAACGTACATTGATTTTTGTGTTATAGTAATTCAACCTATTAATATTGAAGAGAAAGAAATACAATGTATGATGTTTAGTACAACAACTGGAGCTAAACATTTAAATGGTTTACGATTTCAGGTGTTCTTTTCATATAATCCATATGAAAATATGACAAAACTAACAAGGTTGACAATAAGAATATTAGAAGAAAATAGTTTGAGATTGATCACAATGAATACTCATTGTAATTGGATGCATTATTATTATTTATATTTTCAATCATTAAACACTATTACATTGTCACTTTCATTCAAAAATTTTATTTCACCATTGTTCATCATTAAATTTATTAACAATATTTATCATCTCAACAAACTAAGGTAACTAAGAAAATTTAAAATTAAAATGACCACATAAATATAAAACATATTGAGCATATATAAAATGATTATATTAATATTAGATGTATTTACATATTATTGATAAAATTAATCATATGTTCGATATATCTTCCTTGGACACACATGACTGAAACTAGCCTAGATCCATCTTAACTCTGGATCTATTAAGAGCCGAGAGGGATCAAATCTCTTGAGGTGCAGAGCTTTCCTCAAGTTTTGCACTCAAAAAATAGTTTTGTACCTAGAGATATTTGATCCCTCTTGGCACTTGATATATCCAGAGTTAAGATGGATTTAGGTTGGTGCTAACATATTGTAGTAACTGTCCTTGATGTCTCTGAAAGCATCACATTCCAAAATGAAATGTCATTTTGATTCCACTGCCCCAGAAGAGAAAATAGTGCATACCCTTTCTTCCCAAGCTTCTTTAGGTCTCTTCCACCATCCAATTTCACACAGAAGTTGATGTGAGTTTTCTTAATTGACCAATAAGAACCTTTTCTCTCCATATAATGCTAGCTTCAATGTACTCTTTTTGTTGGAGATCACAAATGAAGTTGAATTCCCAAACATAATACTTATTATTTCTACCCAACTCTTTTCCTAATTAACAAAACTAAAATTAGAGAACCATTGTGTAATGTTCCAAAATTTTAGCCTTAAAGATAAATGGAACATTAGAGTTAGCAGCAGTTGTAGCCAGTGAATAAATGGGTAGAAAAGCCCATAAGTCTCCTAAGGAGGATAAAAACACTCCAAATGTGAAAGGGGACACTCTTTCTAGCCTAATAAAAAACCTCCAAGTATGAACAGGGATAAAATAAAGCTGCTTTGACTAAGTCAACAATACAGTTGTGTAGGAGGAGGAATCCAAGGAGGAATAACGCATTTTTGGAGGGAGATGTATCTTTGGATAGAGATGACCTAATTGAGTGGGGCCAAGGGCAAGAAAACTCATATTTTATATAAGGAAGAGGATGGCAGCATTATTATTCATGTCTTAGACTATTTTTCATGTCTGCTCAGACTCTTGCTCTCTCTTGTTGTTCAACAGAGTAGCAGAGCTATTTAGCACAGGGTGTTCCCGAGACGGAATCCCACCTCTTTCCTTTGAGAAGCCTCATTGGGAGAGTTTTCATTCATCATTACACATCATGTTTTCAGGCCAAGCTTCAGCCAACTTCATCAGTGCAGTTGTTGCCAGAGATTGTGCAGTGTTACTGGGTGCAGCAGTGGAAGGGATTGGAATCCCGGTTTTTGAGCTAGTTTCTCATTGGAGGAAGGTTTCCTTCACTTGAGGGACCTATTTGGAGAGCTCCAGAGCTGATTTCAGATTTGTGGTATCTGACCACACATTTCCCATACATTCCCAATGCTGTTCCAATCAGGGAATGTGTTATTTTGGAGGCAGTGTTCAGTGCATGGTTTGGTGGCTCCGTTGCAATGTTTCCTTCTGATTGATAGGTTCATACTTTCATGGGAGGAAGAAATTGAGGGATATACATCAGATTAGACATATTTCCAGCTTTTTACACTCATGTGCTTTAGTGTTGCAGTGGTGATTAAGTAAATTACTGAATATCACATTTTGTATGTAGAGTGTTTGACAAGAAACCCTTGCCGGCTTATCTTGTATTTTGTATAAGGAGACTAGATCTCAGTTTCTGAGCATGATTGTATAATATATGAGTATATATATTATTCTCATATTTTCTAAGTATAAACCCTCTCTTAGATTGCGCAGTTCCTTAAGCAGCAACTTCGGTATTTTGCAGTCTTGGGGTTTTAGCACTTTTTGGCAATCCTAGGTGTGGGAGATTTGTCTAACCCACCTAGTTTGCTTTGTTTCAGCTCTAATCTTGGATTTATATTTTATATTGAGTAATTTATGAGATCCAAGAGTCCATTTTATTTTTTTATTGCATTTATTTCTGGAAATGCATTTTTACTGCATGATTCATGAGCTGTTCTAGATTTGGAATACTACAGTGGTATTAAAGCATGATCTCTAGCTCAACCTATGAGATAAAACTATTAGAGGAAGGAGAGATGGACAGAATCTAGAAAGATTTAGTATGTGAAAGGAGAAAGGAAGACAAGCTTACAAGGCTTCTTCCAAAATATATGCAGAGCTTTCAATGAGAGCTGAAGAAAATTAGATTGGAGATGGGATCTTCAAAAGAGGTTGAATATAGATTTGAATCTAGATTTTCACATGGTGAGAGTGAGCATGCAACTACACACCATGATGCACATCATATTCAAGTGCCCAGATCTATCTTGAGATGGATGGGAGGAGGATAAATTCCTACGAGGAGAACTCTTAGTGATTTGTTGCAGGAGTATGAATCTCAAACTGAGAGGTTTAGAGATCATATTTATTTCCAAGAGTTTTGCAAGATCCAGGTGGAGAAGAGCAGGTAGCAGGATGCAGATAGATTTCTTCTATCTAGTTTTGCCAGATCACCTACATGTTCAACTGGAGCTTGGGTGAAGGAGCTAGATTCCTATTTGCAGCTGCACCACATTTCCGAAGATGAAGCCATTAGAGTTGCAGCGCTGCATTTCAGAGGTAAGGCTCATGCATGGTGGATTTTTGAATCTTGTTCTTTAAAGAATGCCAACACTTTCTCTTATGCAAGATTCATAGAAACATTGATGGGAAGGTTTGGTGGAAAAATTCCTAAGGCACATGAGCAACAAAAACTCGAGAAAACAAAACCCTTGCATATGGTGAAGGACACTCCACTATAGAAAACCATGGGAGGAGTTGACATCTTGCATTACAAATTGCTGGAAGTAAGACCTCCAGTTAATATTCTTGAACAAGAGGGCATGGGGATCTCCTTCTCACAGGAGGATCCAACTATTGAGATGTTTCCCATACACATTGATGAGGATGAGGGCAACAGCGCTGTCACATCTAGAGCACATCCAGTACCTCATGCAAAGGAAGGAGGAGCATATGCTCCAACATGAGGGATTCTTGCATCTTTGCAAGGAAGTCCCCAGGATCTCACACATGGAGGTCCAAGCACAGTTAGTGAGCAACAATATTGTGCAGCATTGCAACTGGATGGAAGAGGTAGGGAGGAAGAGTAGCATTAGTTGATGAGAGGCACACACCATTCTCTATTTCAGAGAGCCAATGCAAGGAAGAGGCAGACTGATTTACGCTGTAAAAGCAGGGGCAAGGTTGCCCAACCATCTGTGCAGTCTACTCTTGACATTGATGTCTCACTTCATGGAGGCATCCCACCCAGGAGGCCACCAGATCTATAGTTGATGAGAGATATCTTATCTTTGGGTTCACCACTCTTGGATTTTGGAGAGGTCAAGAGTTTGGAGGAAGACCTTGGCATGGGGGATGTCAAAGTAGCAGGCAACAACATGAGGAGAGCTTCATATGCTAGATCACCAGCACTGTCTCTTAGGAGGATTAATCCCTATTGGAGGTCTCAAATTTTGGTAGAGTACTCCAAGGATCTTGGTGCATGCATGATCCTTGATGACCCGGATGGATATGATAGATACATGGTGAATGATGCGGTCATCTATTCCTATGGTAGGATCTTCTTGACTAGAAATTCTAGTCTAAAGGAGAAGCTGCTACATGCAACAGATGAGGACTTCTCTTCTATGCACTTTGATGCATATTTCCATCTGATGGAGGAGTTCACTTGGGAGGGCATTCAACATGACATATTTCAACATATGGAGAGATGCATAGCCCGAATGGTGAAAGAGAGGATGTCACAGTCACCTTCCTACTCATTGGGAGTGAGGGAGAATTTCCAATTGAGCCATTTCAGCTCAAGACCTCAAGTACATGATGGAGGAGGTATAATTTCACATCTTGTATTGTACTTCTTTTCCTTGTTTGAGAAGCATGATGTAACAAGAATAATTATCTCTTCTTGCATATTGTATGATGATGTAGTTGCAGCTACTTGTAGCATTGATCTTTGCTATCTTTTTGATGGTTTGTGGGGGAAGCCACATGTTTCTTGGTGTGCCCCATTGACACCATATTGTAACTTCATGTTTTCATCTTATGAGATGACTATGACAGCAAAAAAGTGGTTGGAAAAGCACTTGTTATTTCTTATTTTGATGCAGGCCTAGGATGCACTGCGCTGGTTCCATGAGAGGGACCATGATTCACTCTTCGGTTGTCACTTGACAACATGTTCTCATTGAACTTTGCTTCCATATATTGCTAACATGTTTATGATTAGGAGGAGCTTTGTTTGGAGAGTGGGCTTGAGATGGAAGATGCCCATTGGGACCATGATTCTCCCCACTTTATATGTTGTACATTTCAGGAGGAACCATGGGCCAACCATGATTTCCATATCACACATTCTCTCTTCTTGTGGGAGGAACCACTTGGAGAACTTGAGGAGGCACTTCATGGCTGATTTGTTTGTTGGGACATCATACAAGTTGACCATCATGATCTTACTCTATGGCTTGTATGAGTTGGAGATGAGGTAGCAGCAAAGGTTGTTGTTGCTATGGTTGCACTTGGGAGAGTATGGGCAGAAATTTTCCCATACTTTTCATGAAATTTTTGGAAAGAAGGAAGGCACATTCATGGTGCAAGGAGGCTACCCTTCAACATTGGAGGATTATGAGAGGCTTCCATATCGGAAGAAGATCTTCTCACACAGAAACATAATGGTGGATGGCTTTGGCATGTGGAATGTTAAAGGGGGGAGTCATGGAGCCTTATTTCTAAGGCTTATAGCACTGTCACATGGGAGTGTGTTCTTATTGATTGAGTGTTCCACGGAGTATATGTATCCATTCTTCTTGTATATTTTTATGAGGGGATCCTCATGGGGAAACTTATACATGGACCCCACTTTCAGCTCACATATGATGCATGGTAAAAAATACATTTATGTACTTAGTGATTTCTCTATTGAGTATTTGTATTTTCTCACCATATGTAAACAGTGCATTGCTCCGTAAGAGAGAAAGATTATTTATGGGTTTCATGGTCACTTTAGGGCCAAATATTGTAATTTTTTTAACCCATATCTAAATGACTTTGGGCAAGTGTTGTATTTATTTGATTGCACACAACTAGTATATATTGCAGCTTACTACCTTATAGTAGGTGAGCTAACATGCATGGATGCAAATTATTTGAAGAACAACTTGCCACTTGATGCTCTAAATCAGCAGTTAAAAGAATTACGCTGCATCCACCAGAGAGACCATATGTATCATCCAAACCTGCACATAACCTTCAGCCATTTTCTGATTTGGATTCCATGTGGTGATGATGTGCCATTCATCTTGAATGGGATGGTTTGGGTTGGCATGACTTATGAATTTGGAGGAAGGGTCCTTGGAGACTCAATCTTCTTCTTGCCATTGGAGGGAAATCATGTTGCATCCCAAGATCAACATACCCTCTACACTTATCATCAGTGGAGAGGAGGATAGCGTGGGATAGGCCCTCTTGCTATCATGTTCATTTATTCATCCCTCCTACATTTCAGGAGCACAAGGTGGAGGAGAATTTTCATGAGTTTCCATGTTGGAGGGTGACTCACTTCATTTGGATGATAGCATGGGCGAGGGAGGCACTCATTCACCATGTAGGTCATCACTCCTACTTTGTGGAGGCCATGAGACAACTAGCAGGTTTCCATTCACACTTTCCACCTTTGATTGATGTGGACACTTTGGTTTTTCACACTTGGGAGGAAGCATTGGATGACAGTTTATTTGCAGATTCTCTTGAAGCAGTGATGGAGGCTATTAATGGGAGGTCACATGAGGAGGAGGAGAGAAATTTTTCTCTCCTTATACATTTTCTTGAGGTCAAGAAAATATTTTGGAGGGGAGGACTGTAATGTTCCAAAATTTTAGCCTCAAAGCTAAATGGAACATTAGAGTTAGCAGCAGCTGTAGCCGATGAATAAATGGGTAGAAAAGCCCATAATTCTCCCAAGGAGGATAAAAACACTCCAAATGTGAAAGGGGACACTCTTTATAGCCTAATAAAACACCTCCAAGTATGAACAGGGATAAAATCAAGCTGCTTTGACTAAGTCAACAGCGTAGTTGTCGAGGAGGAGGAATCCAAGGAGGAATAATGCAGTTTTGGAGGGAGATGTATCTTTGGATAGAGATGACCTAATTGAGTGGGGCCAAGGGAAACAAAACTCATATTTTATATAAGGAATAGGATGGAAGCATTATTATTCATGTCTTAGACTATTTTTCATGTCTGCTCAGACTTTTTCTCTCTCTTGCTGTTCAGCAGAGTAGCAGTGTTGTTTAGCACATGGTGTTCCTGAGTGGGAATCCCACCTCTTTCCTTTGAGGAGCCTCATTGAGAGAGTTTTCATTCATCATTCCACATCAGGTTTTCATGCCAAGCTTCAACCAAATTCATCAGTGTATTTTTTGCCAGAGATTGTGCAGTGTTGTTGGGTGCAGCAGTGGAAGGGATTGGAATCCCAGTTTTTGAGCTAGTTTCTCATTGGAGGAAGGTTTCCTTTACTTGAGGGAAATATTTGGAGAGCTCCAAAGATGATTTCAGATCTGTTGTATCATACCACACATTTCCCATACATTCCCAGCACTGTTCTAGCTAGGGAATGCGTTATTTTGGAGGCAGTGTTCAGTGCATGGTTTGGTGGCTCCATTGCAGTGTTTCCTTGTGATTGAGAGGTTCATCCTTTCATGGGAGGAAGACCTTGAGGGATATAAATTAGATAAGACATATTTCCAGCTTTTTACACTCATGTTCTTCAGTGTTGCAGTGGTGATTCAGTAAATTACTGAATATCACATTTTGTATGCAGAGTGTTTGACAAGAAACCCTTGTCAGGTTATCTTGTATTTTGTATAAGGAGACTAGATCTCAGTTTATGAGCATGATTGTCTAATATATGAGTATATCTATTGTTCTCCTATTTTCTGAGTATAAACCCTCTCTTAGACTGCGCAGTTCCTTAAGCATCTACTCCGATATTTTGCAGTCTTGGGGTTTTAGCACTTTTGGCAATCCTAGGTGTGGGAGATCTGTTTAACCCACCTAGTTTGCTTTGTTTAGGCTATAATCTTGGATTTACATTTTATATTGAGTGATTTATGGGATCCAAGAGTCCATTTTAATTTTTTATTGCATTTGTTGCTCGAAATGCATTTTTACTACATGATTCGTGAGCTGTTCCAGATTTGGAATACTACACATTGATCATTGTAGATGGTTTCAAGCTCAAGTACTTTGGATAGAAATCTGATCATGCCCACAAGGGGTCATACTTCCTACAAGTATCGGGCTATGCGCTTCAATATTTTTGGATATCTATTGTGTAAATGACATTGCCATATAATCATTTGATTTGAGATTATTGTGCATGACAGTTGCACATAAGTAATTGTATAGGCAGCAAGTGATAATTTTGCAGAACTCAGCTGAATGAATGAACTACTGTTCATTATGCTATAATGCATCTCTCTTTTTATTGTGTGAATCTCTGACATCTCAGAAAGTTTATCTGTAAAACTCGGCTTTATCCATCAATATGTTTGTACAACCAACTATTTAAAACTACTGTTCATTATGCTACAATGCATGTCTCTTTTTATTGTGTGAATCTTTGACATTTCAGAAATTTTATCGGTAAAACTGGGCTTTATCCATCAATATGTTTGTACAACCAACTATTTACAAATTAATTTTCTAAATTATAGTAAAAAATACTTTATTTAAAGTTTAATATTAAATTTAGATTTTTTATAAGTAAAAAATAAACTAATATCAATCAAACAGGGAAAATCAATTTGCGATACTAGTGTTATAATTCTAGTTTACTAGCACAGTTCATCTCGATAGTTGATAACAACATAATCTTCTCCCGAGCGAGTTACTAATTATTTTGGATATACTATAGGTAAATTAATGAAAAATTATTAATATATACCTATGGTCAAGGTATATATATATATATAATCAAATTGTATGAAGTTGAATTAATAACCAATAATGTAAAAGGGTTTAATAAACTAATATAAATTTTAAAAATTAAAGAAATATGGAAAATAAAAATAAAATCAAAAGGAGAAGGGGAAATAAAAATAAAAAAGGAGAAAGGGAAATTGAAAAAGAATAATAATCAAAAGTATTAAGTGAAAGAAGAAACAGTGAAGGAAAATCAAATAAAATAAAATAGAAGAGAAAAACAGAATTACTAACATAGAAATATTAGTTGAAAATAATATTCATGGATAATGTAAGAACCCAATTCTCATTAATGTTCTAATTGTCATATTCATTAAGATAATATTATTAAAAACATTGGAGGATCCAATTTCTACAACAAATACCAAAATTTCTCGAGGACTATGGGTTGTGACGTCTCCATGCACATATTGAGCCACGACTGCCTACTCACCATTCCATGCTTCCACATATATTTGATCGGATTTGTATTCACCAACAAATAAGGCGTCCCCATTGACTTGGAGTTTCAAAATTATTAGCTCATCCCTTAAACATCCCAACTTCTTATCCATTTTTAACTATAGTCACTCAAAATGTTTTTCGAGTAATTGGAACCTAGCATCCTTTTCTTTCTCCACTAGCTCGAGTCTTCCTTTGGATATGTCTTTTTTTCCATTATTTCCTTGAATAAGCTTTCCCCATACTTCCTTCAACACTCCTGTTCTTTCTCCTCATTATACTCCTCAAGGACATACAATTCCATATTTTTCGAACTCGTCTTGTAGTACTAAACAAAAAACCTCTAGGCTGCTAAAACTAGCAAGACATCCTCGAGGATCCCTTGCATATATAATGTTGACTCATGAACACAAAAGTGACGATGCGTGAGGGAAGGATTAAATTGAAAATCTGCCTAAATCCTCATCCTTACAAAATTGATGGGAACTTCCATGGTATTAAGCCCTTGACCTAAACTACAGAGCTTTGCAATTAATACTAAAATTTAGAACATTTTGAATCAAATCATCGTCAAGATATACTTTTTCACATAACATTTTAAACTTGAACTATTTCCCTTCCAACTATTGAGTCTCAAATAATCTAGGAGAAAGGAATGTTGGACATGCCACCTCGACACAAGTGTACAACAACAGCATGTGTAATTTTTATAGAGATCGAGGTCAACACCACCTCCAATGACAAGGTAGTCAAATTGTTTAATTTTCCGTATTTTCATGGAATGGCCAGATTGACCAAGTATTTTGATTTTTAACAAATGAATGAACCTCATGGAAGAGGAGATATCATTCTTTTATTCTCATTCATTTCTAATATTCCTTTCATTACTATTTCCCCTGTATTGGAAAATTTATCTGCAACCACATTTAAATGCCTATATATGTGGAGAGCGAAATCTCCCCAAATTTATCCAACTGTAAAGAAATCTTGTTTAATATTGTGGAATTAGGGGATTCTCTCCTATACTTTAATTTGAGGACTTCATCTTATAATAAGAAAATGTCCTAACAATGACATTCTCTTGATGCCTTTATTGATGGTAAGCTCTAATCCTTTCCAAAGTGTCAAATATTCAACTTGATTATTGGTTGAAATTTCCAATCCTCAAGCATAATTAATATCTTTTTTTTTTTTAGGAAAATGAACTAGACCTCGTGCTCCTACCACCCTTGACCATCATCTTTATTAACATTATTAAGATTATTTTCAATTTCAATTGCTTCCTTGAGATGTTTATTATGGTATTCTCCTACTATGAAAGAAGTTTAGCTTATATTATACTCTCCGGCATATATTTAATATTGTCTCTTGTCTATGTGTTTTTCCAATGTTGACATATGAGTGTGATTGTGTTTGTTATTAGTATCATGTTGATGGAATATCATGTTTCATCCATTTAAGTTTTCTCACAAAATCTCGAAATTATATGGAAACCTTTGGGATTAGTATGAATAGTACACTCTCTAATTGAATTAAGATTAGAATTATGGAAAATATTAGGGGGCTCAAGTTATCCCACGGAATTTTTTTTTATACTTGAAAAAAAGTTGTCAATTTCCATTTTTTCGAAAAATTATTTGACCTTAAAAATTACTAACATATTGTATAAAAATGTAATACATTTAAAATATGAATATATTTATAAAAACATTACGAAATGTTATACAATTTTCATATTTTTTCGTCACGGAACAAAACTATATTTTCATTCAAGAAATGAAGAGAAATTTATTATGTATATGCACATGGAAGGTGCATTATCTAGAATCTACTCAGATCCTTTAGTGGCAAGACAAAGAGCACACAAGCTCATTGAGAAAAAACCTCAAAGAGTGCAAGAAGATGAGCCAGGAAAACTAGCAGACGAGATAGTGGCAAAAAATAAAAGCGAAACAAAATCAGCATGAGCCACCTAGATAGCCCCAAATAATATGCCCCGAGTCATCCTTAATAACATAGACCGAGAAAAGGCTCCAATAAAACCGCAAAAAACTCCATACATAACTATACTGGAGGAAATTTGTTGGTAGTGACAGTCTACGCATAAAAAGACCAAAATCACCCACATGCATCACACAAACTAGGGTTCATAATGGTGAAATTTGCCAACCAAAACAGTCTCTCAACTCCACACGTAGCCATAGAAGAATGAAAAATAGGTTGATCAGCCATGAAAACCTAAGAGATAGACCTCGAGCACTACTCCAGAAGCTGCAAAATGGAAAAAATTCAGATCCTATACCCTCCAAAGGCGGAACGAGGAAACAAGAAATAAATTCCATATAAGTGGCACTGAAAAACTAGAGCGGTAAAGAGAAGAAAGGAAGAGGGTTTTGTGGTGGCTAGGGTTCCAACCGTGACACCCTCTCATTATGAAATCTAGAAAAAACTAGACAAGTATGGTTTATTTCCACACATAAATTGCATCGATCACTCCTCCCTCTTCAACAAAAATTGCTTTTATAAAAGGTGAACAAATAAAACATTAGTGTGGAAGAAGTGAGGTTTTCATAGAAATGAATAATGATGTGTAAGGTCAAAAAGAGTATAAAATTTTCATATTAAGGATTACTAATATTGATTAAGAACTAGTAAATTTGGGAAGTTTATGGTGAATTTCCATCCTTAAAAAAATCCATTTTTTGTATTTATTTATTATATTAACAGTTTTGTTTATGTTCACATTTCCCTTTATGTAGGGAAAGAAGAATTGGGAACTTGGTTATGAAGTCCCCGTTTGTCCAAGTCCTTCTACTTTCATTTTGTAATTTCTTAATCCCTTGATGTTTTTCATAACCATTATTTTTAAAATTGCAAGGACATGGTTTTTTCATCTTGGAAATAATATTTTTTAGATATTCTTGAGGATTTAGTGGCTATAATATTAAGATCCATAATATTATGAGCAATATTATGGATAATATTGACATGGGGGTATCCATCCATGTATATCACTTCTGTTGGAAATACTTAGAGGGGGCGAATCAATATTTCACCTTTTCTTACAAATTAGTATCAAAAGAATTAACAAATAACATCACATCAAAGGAACAAGAGATATATTAATAAGAAATTTATTTATAATTGAGAGAAGTTGCAAATTTTGGTTTACCAACTAAAACTAGAAGGCCTACAACCACAAGTTTACCAGCTCCCACTACAAGTAGGTGACAACCTCCTTAAGGAAGCTACAACATCCTTCTTTAGCAAAAATTGCCACCATATACCAGGAAAGATAGAAAAATATTTTTGACTAGAAGATTAGGTATAACGATGCAATTGCAACAACATTAAAATAATGATAATTGCTAATTTATTTATTTTAGGTTTTCCCATTTTTCATATGCAACTTGAAATGTGTTTCTAGCATATACATATATTTAAGAGTACATAATCCAATGCCAAAAGAAAAATTATACTTCATACTGCAAAACATCAATACTAGAGGGTCTCCTTACTCACTGCTATGAATTAAAAATTTTCCTTGGCCTTGTATTCAAAGGTATCCTTAAGAATCCCTTCAATTCTGTTCAAAGAACATGATTCATCCTCCCTTAAAATTTCTCTTTCAATGGTTTCTTGAATAGTCTAAGAGTAGGCTTCAATATGACTTGAGTAGTGAACCATTTTTCTCCTTTAAATTTACCTTAGAAGGCAGAAAAAGAATAAACTTACAGTTTTAGAACACTATGTCAACACAGGTTGAAAAACTTCAAGATGTGTCCAAGGAAAACTTCAGGAAGGGGCTTAGATGCTTCCATATAAATAGTCTTGAACAAGGTTGAGATTAGTCTAAGAAGGAGACATCAAAGTGAGCCGCAATATAGCTTAGGAAGACCAAAAAAAGCACCAAAAAAAGCCTTGGTTTCTACTTCAGAAATATTTTATGCTTGATATTTTCCAAAAATAAGAGTTAGAATTCTGCTTCCAAAATGTCTCAAACGGTAGGTTTAAATTTAACCTCCGATATATGTTTCAGACTACTACAAAAATGATCCTTGAACAATGAAAATATTAGGCTTGGTTCTGCTTTAAGAATACTTCAAAGAAACTTCAAATATATCTCAGAAAATTTGTCACAAGGTTCAATAGAGCCACATAATAGGGCTACAAAATTTATTTCTCAAATCAACTACACGTATTTATAAGTAACGCTCCACAAACTTGCTCCAAATTTAGCATTCTTTAAATTTTGAGTGTAACTTAAGCCTCAAACTGCTCCCAATAATAAATTACCATAGAAACACCAAATTGATGAGCGTGAATGAACATGAGTAGGGTGAATTTATATTGGTTGGGAGGGCCCTATATTGGATCCAGGCTAAGCCAATTCGATCCAAATTTCCCTTAAGAAAATATAAAATTTGTTATGCAATAAATTCTCCAACACGACAAATAGAAAATGATGCTTAGAATATCTTCTAAAAATTAACATTTCTTCCTTCAATATACATGTTTCAAGGCTAGCTTGAACAATGTATTTAGGCCAATTTATGTTTCAATTTTAACCTCATTCTAGGGGCATCAATGAAATATATAGGTCCATAGATTTTTGGGGTAAGAGTTAATGTTATACCCATCCATTTGGGGAAACACACTTCAAAGTTGAATATATATTCAACGAAGAGGATCCAAAAGGCATGTCGCATATCAAATGAAATTGCATGACAACAGATACCAATCTAGAGTGTTGTTGCACCAAAATTTTCTAACTTGTGCATGAATATCATCAAACAAATGTTGGCCTATTCAACCATTGATATTAATGAAAATTTCTTCCAATAATAACCACCTTTGTCATTGATGTGAACACTCATGCTCCACCTGTCACATGCTACCCCTGTTATCATGTTCTACTTGTCAACATGGTCCTCCTGTATCCATGGTTCACTTCCTTCTTCCCCCTTTGACATCAATGGAAAATGCTGACTTGTTTCTTTTGGGATGCCCCCCCTAAACATATGGAACTCAATAGGATTTTTTTCTTCTTTTCCTTCCATTCTTTCTTGTCCCTACGACTCTTTTTCTTGGTTGCGATTTTCTTTAATTTTTTTTGTATATGGTGTATATGTTGTTTGGTCTTCACGTAGTTGTTGCAACCAATCTTTCTGATACTTCTTCTTTGATTTCACGTCTTTGATAATCAAATAAGATATTATACCCTTTATCACACATTTTGTAGACACTGAGAAGTTCAGGCTTCAAATATTCAACTAGAATTGTTTTTTTTGCTTTTACATTTTCGCTTCTAATATTTACTACACATTTTCAAATTATAATAATTGTTGAGTTATCTCCAAACACAACACTGCCACTTTTTATTTTTAGGATGAAAAATAATTTTGGATCTCCTATAATATGTGTTGAAAATCCACTGTCTATGTACCATTCATCTTCTTTTTCTCTGTTAATCAATTCTATATTGTGATCTTACTTCTTTTTCTTTTCCCATTTCAAAGTTTTCTTCTTTGTCTTTATAGTTGTAACACTTTCTCTCACAATCATGGAATATTGTGCCTTGTGACTGAGATTATTTTACTCATAGCATACATTGTTTTTATTCATTAATGGTTGACATGGATTGTAGATTTTTTCGATAGATCCATGAACATTTCCTAATCTATGGTCATTTCTGGCAAATCCACAATCATTTTTTCTTCCTGCATAATTTCCTATTGTATTTGTTTTACATTGAATTTCTTTATGATCGAAATTTTTTCTAGAGTAACAATTAGCAAGAAAAATATTTTCTTACCTAGGAAAATAAAATTGATATTATGAAGTTGTTTTGTCTTGGGGGTGGTTCAATCCACTGTTGATCATTAGAGGTTTTTGAAGTCAAAACATTTCTAAACTCGCTTTGAGTTTCTTCCTTCAAAGGCATGTAGCTTGTGTCTTTCTTTCTTGATGATGTCCCTGTATAACCAAGACTTGTGTTATCTGACCCTCGATTGTCTTTGAGTGTTGAGAATGCTATCCAACATTATCATGTCATTCAAGTTCATATTGAGATTTTTAACGTCAACCCTAAATGACACAAATTCCTCCTCAACCTTCTTACAATCTTCTTCTTTCCTCATATGAATCCTCATTACTTCCTTAATTGTTTTTCTTCTTAAATTATATTGACCTTTAAAGAGATATTTTCTTCATCACGACTTTCAAGTAGGCTTTTCAATTCTTTAATTTTGTTTCTAATATTGGAAATTTTTATTTTTTCTTCAAATTTTCCTTAAGAATTTCATCTTCTGGTTTGATATCTGAATAATTTTTGAGTCCCCAAAATGTTTAAGTTTGCAACAAGAAACAGTGAAATTGGCATCCATAAATAACATCCATGATCATAGTGAAAATTAAGCACCTACACTAGGGTGTGACCCACACAGGCTATTTTTAGGTGTATGTCTATCTATAGATGCATGCCTATTTTTCTTATCCCTTAATACTAGATGGACATTAAACATTAATCTATTCTCGATGTGGACTTGAAAATAGTTAACTGAAGTGGCAAATCAGTTAACTAAGTGAATTTCAAGTTAAGAGGTTGGGTGGTGGGACATGCGGGTTGAATTTAGTTGTAACTGAGTGATTCTAGTTGAAATAGAGTTGGAATTGCAATGGTGCATTAGTTAATGCAAGTTGTAAATCAATTTAACTCAGTCAAGTGAGTTAAATTCAATTGTGCTAGTTGTAGCTGTAGATACACTAGTGAGAGATCAAGTGAATTAAATATTAATTAATTCACATTTAGTGATCTCACATGCAACTGATGTTTTTACTATTATTAACTGCATGCATGTTAGTTCCAGTGGAGACTTAGTTGAGATCTAGGTGAAAGGGAAGTGTAACTATCATTTGTGATATTAACAGGCTACCCAGGTGTAGTTATAACACCAAAGGATGCCCATGATACTTAGCGTAGTTGAGGAAGGCTAAAATTATTTGTGATTAAGGATTGCATTCATCAAGAACTGCGTGAGCAAGGCAGGTTTTCTATAGACAGTAAATTGGCTAAGGAACTTGCCAATTTTTGTATGAAAGTGTGAGATAGTTAGCTCATGTACTGAGAGCTCTTGAATTAGATATTTGTATGTAATTGTTTCATGATCCATGATATAATACATAATAGAATATAGTTGGGTTTTTAGCTATATTCTTTCCCTGGGTAAATTATCTGTGTTATGTGTGATTGATCTTTCTTCATGATATTGTGATTGGCGATTGTGTTTCAAATTCCACAAATATTTTGTAGAAGAGATTCTGTATTTAACGGTAGCATATTATTTTTAGATTAGGATAATCCTGTCAATATATATTTTGTATTAAATTTCTACATGATATCAGAGCTGTGTTATAAATTTTCTACATGGTATGAGAGTGGGAATTATTTGGGTGCGCGAGTTTGCAAAGAATATCTGAAAAATGTGATGCAAAATTTTCAAAAAAAAAATAGTATATTTGGATTCCTTGCGAAAAAAATACCCAAATTGAAAAACCAAATCAGTCGAATCAGAGCTCAGACGAGGGAGATATCGTCAATTTAAAATCAACACTTTTTGTTAGAAAATTTTGCGACAGCGGGACAATTACAATGTGTGCGAGCCAAGAACCTACATGCACTAAGGTACAAGATGCATGCAAAGATTTGAGGAGAAAAGTAGAGGTTAGTGACTCGGTGGTTGAGAGGGAGCCTCTCAATATGTAGCTTGAGAAGCAGTCTCAGAAGGTTTTGGAGCAGCCACAACTGGAGATGTAGAATAATCTCTATAGATTTGATGTAGATGTGATTTCTACAGAGCTTCATATTATTGGGAAGTGTGAGAAAGTCATGCAATTGACCCTTGAGAGGGATCTGGATTTGCATGCAGGTAAAAGTGAACTTCAAGATGTGGAGCGGCCAAATTTGGAGGATCATGGAGTGGGAGAAACCATTCATGTAGAGAAATTTCGAGCCAGATGGGCAGAGGGAGTGCATACAACTATACCACCAGTTGAGAGGTGGGGCGACATGCATGAATAATCCCAAGAAGAAATTTTGGGCAGGATTCATTGAGATGGTGTGGATCTCATGAATCAAACCTGGCTACTAGGAGCCCACAAAGCAGTAGTAGCAGGATCAGTTAGATTGATGCAGCTATATGTCGTGAGGACATGAAATCAAAGTGACAGTGTCAGATATTGGAGCACAGTTCAGAGTTGGCAGCAAGTGAAGAGTGCATGGATGCAGGTTTCAGTAGCGCAGAGGATCCAGTAGACATGTGCAGTAGCTAGCAGCAAGTCAGAAGACTTTGATGACAGATGCATTATATTGGTTCAGTTGTTTGGAGGCTATTCATTTTCATAAGTGTTGCATGTGAAATAAACACTAGCAAAGTCTTGCATGAAAGAGTTGCATGCAAGAAACAATAGAGAAGTGTTGCATGCATGGAGTTAGTGACTCGGTGGTTCAGAGGGAGCCTCTCAATATGTAGCTTGAGAAGCAGTCTCAGAAGGTTGTGGAGCAGCCACAACTGGAGATGTAGAATAATCTCTATAGATTTGATGTAGATGTGATTTCTATAGAGCTTCCTATTATTGGGAAGTGTGAGAAAGTCATGCAATTGACCCTTGAGAGGGATCTGGATTTGCATGCAGGTAAAAGTGAACTTCAAGATGTGGAGCGGCCAAATTTGGAGGATCATGGAGTGGGAGAAACCATTCATGTAGAGAAATTTCAAGCCAGATGGGCAGAGGGAGTGCATACAACTATGCCACCAGTTGAGAGGTGGGGCGACATGCATGAATAATCCCAAGAATAAATTTTGGGCAGGATTCATTGAGACGGTGTGGATCTCATGAATCAAACCTGGCTACTAGGAGCCCACAAAGCAGTAGTAGCAGGATCAGTTAGATTGATGCAGCTATATGTCGTGAGGACATGAAATCAAAGTGACAGTGTCAGATATTGGAGCACAGTTCAGAGTTGGCAGCAAGTGAAGAGTGCATGGATGCAGGTTTCAGTAGCGCAGAGGATCCAGTAGACATGTGCAGTAGCTAGAAGCAAGTCAGAAGACTTTTATGACAGATGAATTATATTGGTTTGTTTGTTTGGAGGCTATTCAGTTTCATAAGTGTTGCATGTGTGATAAACACTAGCAAAGTCTTGCATGAAAGAGTTGCATGTGCAAGAAACAATAGAGAAGTGTCGCATGCATGGAGTTGCATGTCGCATGCAAGGGCATTCCTTTATTTCGGAGAGGGAGTGTTGAAGTTTGCGACAAGAAACAGTGAAATTGGCATCCAGAAACAACATCCATGATCTTAGTGAAAATTAAGCACCTAAACTAGGGTGGGGCCCATAAAGGATATTTCTAGCTGTATGTCTGTTTATAGATGTATGTGCATGTCTATTTTTATTATCCCTTAATATTATATGGACATAAAACTGTAATGTATTCTCAATGTGGACTTGAAAAAAGTTAAATGAAGTGGAAAATCAATTAGCTAAGTGAATTTCGAGTTAAGAGGTTGGTTGTTGGGACATGCAGGTTGAATTTAGTTGTAATTGAGTAATTCTAGTTGAAACAGAGTTGGAATTGCAGTGGTGCATTAGTTAATGCAAGTTGTAAATCAGTTTAACTTAGCTAAGTGACTTAAAGTTAGTTGTGCTAGTTGTAACTGCAGATACACTGGTGAGAGATCAAGTGAATCAAATATTAATTAATTCACATGTAGTGATCTCACATGCAATTGATGTTTTTACTATTATTAACTACATGCATGTTAGTTCCAGTGGAGACCCAGTTGAGATCTAGGTGAAAGGGAAGTGTAACTATCAGTTGTGATATTAGAATGCTACCCAAGTGTAGTTATAACACCAAAGGATGCCCATGATACTCATCGCAGTTGAGGAAGGCTGTTTGGAGACAGTAAATTGGCTAAGGAACTTGCCAATTTTTGTATGACAGTGTGAGACAGTTAGCTCATGTACTGAGAGCTCTTGGATTAGAGCTTTGTATGTAATTGTTTCATGATCCATGATATAATACATAATAGAATATAGTGGGGTTTTTACCTATATTCTTTTCCCGAGTAAACTATCTGTGTTATGTGTGATTGATCGTTCTTCATGATATTGTGATTGGAAATTGTGTTTCAAATTTCGCAAAGATTTTGTAGAAGCGATTTTATATTTAACAATAACATATTATTGTTAGATTAGGAGAATCTAGGAAACAAATATTTTGTATTAAATTTCTACACAAAAATAATCCATTTTCATGTTTGGTTCATCTATTTCTTTATCTAAATCAATGACCTCATTTTCATTATGATTATTATTTTGATTTTCTTAAGTTATGAAGATAACTTCTCTTGCATCCTCTTCTTCTATGTTACTCTCATTTGAAGAACTGTTGATTTCCTTAGAATATTTTTTTCTTTTTCTTATTCAAGCTTTTATTTTCCCCAAATGAACATATCTTAGCATAATGAACTATTCTGCCACAACTTAAACATTTGAAATATAGCTTATCTTTATGTTTTATGGTTTTTTTTTTTTTAGCTTCTAGATGAAATTTTCTTCTTCTACATCTAATTCATCTCCTATAGTTCCTTCAACCTTGATTTGTTAGTTTGTTGTCTTGTTCAAGGTTTTAAATGATGCTTCTCTATTTAACTGTTCATATTTTGTATCTATTTTCATTTCATATGTTGTGAGGTTTCTATTTAATTCTTCCATTTTCATCATGGTAATATCCTTGGTTTCTTCTATGGAAAATACCTTGGTATCATATCTCAAGGGAAGTGATCTATAAACCTTGTGTATTATCAAGAAATCTTTAATTTATTCTCTTAATCCTTTGATGGAGTTGAATACTTCATATACTTTGAGTAAATAGGTTGCAACATCTTTTCTTCATCCATTTTCAGGTTTGAAATTGTGCTCTATGTTTTTGGAGTTTGACTTGCTTGACCTTGTCATCACCTTCATAAAGAGTTTTAATTTTTTTCTGAAACCTCTTTAGCTATGGTGCATGTCATCACCTTTTTATTAATGGTTCTTAGCAATCCACTTGTGATGACATGCAGATATTTTGAATTGTAGCTAAACAACTTCTTCTCATTAGGATCAGTTGGAGGATTTTTCGGAACTTTGTAGCCATTAACAATGGAGATCCATACATCCACTCCTAAAGCCTTCAAGTAGGTATCTATGTAATTTCTCCATAGTGGATAACAATTTCCATCAAATACTCGAAATGTCCTTGAAGTGATGCCTTCCATATGATCCATATTAGTTGATGATATTCCCTCCACTGATTAGGCTAATAGAGGGTAAAATACTCTGATACCAAATTTTGGGAATACAAAGGAGGTTTAGTGAATCAATATTTTTCTTTTCCATACAATTTATTATTAAAAGCATTGAAAAATAAAATCTCATAAAAGGAACAAAGATATCTATATCTATATATATATAAACAATTTATTTATATTTTAGGGAAGCTACAACTTCTTTTTTATCAACTGCAACTAAAAGGGCTACAACCCCGGGTTTATTAGCTCCCACTAGAAGGAGGGAAGAACCTCCTAAATGAAGACACCCCTTCCCTCCCTCGCACCACCTTTCCACCCTATAAAATAAAAGTTATAAAAAAATATTAGGATCTTGTACTAGGGATAGTGACCCAATTACAACAACATTCAAATATTGTTATCTACTAAGTAATTTACTTTAGTTTCCCCCCTTTATAATGTCCAACTTGCAATATGCCTCTAACTTATAAATATATTCAATAATAAAAAATACAAAACTAGACAAAGAATTCTATTTCATATCCCTGAACATCAATACTAGAGTGCCTTGTTACTTGCTTCTATGCCCTGAAATATGTCCTTAGGATTTTCTTTAAACGTGTGCTTAAGTTACCCTTCAAATTTTCTCAAATAATTTGATTTATCCTCTGCTAAAATTTATTTTGATTTAATGGCTACATGGAGAAGCTTATAGTAAGGTTCAATATTTCATGGATAGTGAACCATTTTTCTCCTTGAAATTGACCTTTGAAAGCACAGTAAGAATACACTTACAATTTTAAATGCTACCTCAACATAGGTTGAATATCTTGAAGAATTGGCCTAATATAGCTTTAGGAAGGTGCTTAGATACTGTCTAGTAAAAAATATTAAAGAAGGCAGAGATCAGAGCCAAAAGGAGGCCTTAGAGTAGGTTTTAATATACCTCAGGAAGAGAAAAAATTTCCTCAAGCGGATCCTCATGTTCTTCTTCATAAATTTGGATTATATTCGTTGGATTTTCCCAAACTTAGACTTAGAATTCTTCATGCATAAAACCTTGAAAAGAGGTTGAAATGTATCCTCATACAAAGGCTTTTGTCTGCTTCAAAATTGATCCCTTAATAGTTAAAATATTAGGCTCTATTATGTTTCAAGAAGACTTCATGTTGTTAGAAAATTAAATGTTACAGAGCAATGAAACACATAAAACCAGAGAGACACAGATATACGTGGTTCACCCAGTCTGGGCTACGTCCACCCGGAACAACCAGTCCTTCCTTTCTATTATCCAACAAAATGAATAGACACAAACTACAACAGATCCGCTGTAATATCCTTTGTTCTCTATCACAGTCTCCCTATCTATTTCTTTCTCTGAAAATACACCCACAATACACAGCCGCAATAAAATGCCCTCATAAAAGTGAGGGGTTGCCTTCTAGGGAAAAATACCCTAAACTAAACATAGCTTCTACCGTCAGATCATCTGCCTAATGAATGGCCCAGGACCCCCCAGGTAGTGTTTAATTATGGGCGGCGTTGTTGCCCCCATTAAGGTACAGGTGTCCAACGCTGTGATACAAAATAAATAAGATAATCAGGCTCCACACCCAACAATCTCCCACTTGGAGACTGATTGTAGCAACTCCATCACTGCTTCATTTGCTAGACAATGACTCCTCTTTGGACCTGGTTGTTTCTCATCTTCATTATCATCCTTGAAGACCAATTGAAACTGAGCATATTCTCAGTTTCTCCCTGGTTACAGCTTTTGCTAGCATATTTACAGGATTCTAGCTAGTGTGTATCGTTTCTAGCTTCAACTGTCCATCTTCCAATACTGACCGTATGAAATGGTACTTGAGCTATATGTGTTTATTCCTAGAATGAAATGCTGAGTTCTTTGCAAGATTAATGGCACTTTGGCTATCACTGTATAACATGCCCATATCATGCGTCTTACCCAATTCATCCATAAACCTTTGTAACCAAATAATTTCCTTACTAGCCTCTGTAGTAGCAACATACTCTGCTTCTGTTGTTGAAAGTGCAACAACACTCTGGATTTTTGAAACCCAACTGACAGTTGTTCCACCTACAGTAAATACATATCCTATAGTGCTCCTTCTGTTATCTATGTCACTTGCCATATCTACATCAACATATCCTTGTAGAGAAATGTTTGAACCACCAAAGAAAATGCTTGATTTTTGGTACCTCTCAAATATCTGAGAATCCATTTTACTGCCATCCAATGTTATTTTCCTGGATTGTTCATGTACCTTCTTACAACTCCCACTGCATGTGCAATATCAAGCCTTGTGCAGACCATTACATACATTAAGCTTCCAACTGCTGATGCATATGGAACTTTAGACATATTTTCCCTTCCTCTTGGGTCTTTGGGCACATATCCTTACTGAGTTTTAAATGGCTAGCAAAAGGTGTACTGACTGGTTTTGCATTCTACATATTAAATCTTTTCAACACCTTTTGTACGTACTCATTCTGAGACAGTGTTAATTTGCGATTTTTCCTGTCTCTAGTTATTCTCATACCAAGGATTTGTTTTGCAGCTCCCAAATACTTCATTGCAAATGAATTTGCCAATTTCTTTTGAGCACATTTATTTCCTACATGTTAGACCCTGCAACAAGCATGTCATCTACATACAATAATAGTATAATATAGCTACCATCATTTCGCTTTTTTGATAAACACAATGATCAGAGTGACATCTAGTATAACCTTGTTTAGACATAAACTTGTCAAATTTTAGATACCATTGCCTTGGAGCCTGTTTTAAGCCATACAAGCTCTTCTTTAACCTGCACACAAATTTTTCTTTCCCTTTGACCTCATATCCTTCTGGTTGCTCCATATGGATCTCTTCCTCCAAATCTCCATGGAGAAATGTTGTCTTTACATCTAACTGTTGAAGATGTAAATCTTCTGTTGCTACAAGACTTAAAATAGTTTTGATTGAATTCATCTTAACAACAGGAGAAAATATTTCATCAAAATAAATACCTTTCTTCTGTGCAAACCCCTTCACCACAAGTCTAGCTTTGTACCTTTGTTTTCCTCCATCTTCTTCCTTCGGACTGTAAACCCATTTATTCTACAATGTAGTTTTACCTGCAGGCAACCTGACTAAGTCCCAAGTCTGGTTATGCATTAAGGAGTCCATCTCTTCTTCCATGGCTAGCTCCCACTTCTTCCTACTTTCAACCTGCATTTCTTCTTCATAACATTCCTGGTAGATATTCTAACACCAATTTCAGGTGTTTGAGGTTTTTGTTGTTGTTGTGGTTGTTGCTATTGTTGTGGCTGTTGATTATTATTATTTTCAGGCACCTTTACCTTTTCTGTGATCTCATCAAGAACTGTGCATTATTTTTTTTCTTTTTCCTGTTTCTTTTCCTGCAGCTGATTCTTATACAAGACCTTTTCATTGAATATTACATCTCTGCTCCTAATGATTTTGTGATTTTCATAATCATATAAGCGATAACCAAAATCATTAACACCATATCCAATAAAGGTACATTTATTTTATTTTGCCTCAAGCTTGGTTCTGTTTTCTTTATTAATATGGACAAAGGCCTCACAGCCAAAAGGATTTAAAAAAGAGCAGTTTATATTTTTACCTGTCCATGCTTCCTCTGGAATACCACCATCCAAGGAACTTGAAGGCCCTCTATTTATTAGATAAACAACAATATCTACAACATCTACCCAAAATTTTAAAGGAAATCCTGCATTCAATCTCATGCACCTTGCACGCTCCATGATTGTTCTTTTCATCCTTTCTGACACACCATTTTCTTGTGGTGTTCTTAGAACTGTCTTCTCTCTATGAATTCCATGCTCTGAACAGTACCTATCAAAATATTTGCTGTAATATTCACCTCCATTGTCTGATCTGAGACACTTCAACTTCTTTCCTATCTCAATCTCAACCAAATATTTCCATTTCTTAAAAGTATCAAATACATCAGATTTATTCTGAATACAATAAATCCAAGTTTTTCTAGTTGCATCATCAATAAAAGTAACATAATAACGAGAGCCACCAGGAGATGATACCTGAGAAGGTCCCCATACATTTGTATGGACAAGATCTAATTTTTTGCTCTTCTTTTCTCTCCCAACTCTGAGAAATATGACTCTCTTTTGTTTTCCATAAATGCAATTCTCACATAAATCGAAATCAACATTCTTCAAACCTGGCAACAAATTTCTTGAGTGAATAATCTTCATCCCCTTCTCACTGATGTGTCCGAGCCTATGATGCCATAATGCTACATTGGCTCCTTTGGAAGTTAAAGCATTAATAGAGTTACAAATACCATTGCATAAATACAATGTACCAACCTTTTCGCCTTTTGCTATTACTAGGGCTCCTTTGATGACCTTCCATGTTTTATCTGTGAAAGTTGTCACGCAACCTTCACTTCCTAACTGCCCTGTTGAAATCAAATTTTTCTTTAGATTTGGAACATGTCTTACCTCCTTTAATAGCCATTGGTTTCTATTTTATTGTTTTACAGGAACTTTACCCATTCCAACAATTTTATAGGGTTTATCATCACCCAAACGGACTTGTCCAAAATATCCTTGAACATAGTCATGAAAATATTTCTTATCAAGTGTGGCATGGAATGAGGCCCCTGAATCTACAACCCAAGAATCAGTAACATTTTTGAAAGAAAGAATCAAGGCATCTTGTAAAACATCACCTGTCACGTTTTCTTCATGATTGTTTTCTTGTTGTGTGTCTCCTTTTCCCTTCCGAGATCTACAATCTTTCTTTAGGTGTCCTTTCTTTCCACATTTCTAGCACACTATCCCCGATCTGGACTTGGATCTGCCTTTCCTTGATTTACTACGATATGCCAAGCTCTTTCCTATTCTTCTTCCCCTAGACTTTGCACTCAAAGAATTACCCGATGTCTCACCGGAGCTTTTCCATCGCATTTCCTCATTAAGGATAGCAGCGACAACATGATCAAACTTTAAAGTACTAGATCCAGAGACAGAGTTACTAATGGCCATAACTAAACCATTCCAGCTTTCTAGCAATGACCACAGAAATAACAAAGCTCTAACTTCATCATCAAATTTTACCCCTACAGAACTTAACTAACTGGTAACTGTATTAAAATCATTTAAATTGTCTGCAATAGATCCACCTTCCGACATATTCATATTAAATAAAAATTTCATAAGAGATACCTGTTTGAGGCCGAGGGTTTTTCATATAGTTTCACCAACACCTTAATCAAACCCTCTGTTGTTGTTTCCTTCGAAATATTGAAGGCTACTGACGGCGCGAGGCACAACCACACTGTTTCAAGTGCCTTTCTATCGAGAATCTCACATTCTGCGTCTGTCATAGCTATCGACTTCTTTGTTTTTCGCTCAATGGTAGGTACAGATCATTCTAATAAAGATAATCTTCCATTTGCATCTTCCACGGTGGGAAGTTTTGGCCGTTAAATTTCTCGGCCCTAAATTTACCATCTTCCACCATTGCTCCCACTCGAACTAGGAAACCCTTTTTTCCTGTGATTTTATCAGCCAAATAGACCTTCAACTTTGATACCAGTTGTTAGAAAATTAAATATTATAGAGCAATGAAACACATAAAACTAGAGAGACACAGATATACGTGTGTTGGAGAGATAAATCCCGTCTACGGACAGAAGCGATCCCTACTAGCCCAGATCGGGTCTAGCAACAACCGAGTCATGCTACGACGCAAGTTCCTAATTGCAAAAGACCAAGATGCGACAAGAGGCCTACCTTAAGTCCTACATTGTCGTCATTTGTGGAGAAGATGGCGCTTCTGTCCCTTGCTCTGGAAGATCACAATTCTCCCACTTGATGCGATCAAACACTTGCACATACAAGAATAAACAACAATCAAACAAGCGTAAAACCTAATACATGCAATTATGTATCAGTCAGAGAAGATACAACTCATAACATAAAACATAAACATCTGAGTGGGACCATAATTGAAGTCATTTATTATTAATCAAAACAAAGAAAGATGCAAACTCAGCTCTGACGATGGATCTTCCTTTGGTGGGTCGACAGAGGAGTACGTCTCGGTAAATCTTGTCGGGAAAAGGACAAGTCTCTCTCTCTTCGACTATCTGACGATAATCTCCTTACAATTGATTTAGCTCTATTCAGGCTACAAAGACTACTAAGGCTCAACCATTCAGCCCCTTCATCAATGGAAGATGGCTATATTTATAGAGGAGAGGAGAAGGTTGGGATCCCTACAATAGTGGAAGGGAGGCCTTATCCCTTGGGAGGTTCCCCATAAGGTGGAAACAAGAGGCCAAAGGAGGAAGGCCGTGGTTATTCATTCGAACCACTTCCCATGACTCATCCATGAAGTTGTTGTAATCGAAACTTCGCCTCTTTTTTTAAAAAAATTTCCATAAGAAGATTGACACGGGTGCTTAACTGGGACAGAGCGCCAACTTGCACGGGCTCAGTGTTAATTTTCCTCAATGGCACGAGGGGATAATGGGCTACCAGTGCCAAGGCAAAAAAAAGGGTTTTTAGGGGTCTGATCAGGAAATGATCAACAGAAGGAATGTTGTCCTCATGGAAAGGGATGCAATGATGGTATTGGCAAGGCATGACACTACTATCACATAAATAACCCTCCAATTGGAAAGATGGGAATTGCAAGGACAGTGAAAAATTACTGTGTAACAGATGCCCCATAAACGATGAGGCCCGAGAGAGAGAGAGGGGTGAAATGCTTTACGAGAACATGCCCAACTGAAAACACTGCCGTCGGAAAACTTGCGTAAACAAGTACGACTGATATCTCAAATACATGATATATGCGGTATGGGCATAGCCATCCATAACAGAGTATACAATAATCAGGATCCAAGGCATGGACGCAGCCATCCAGTAAGGATCAATAAGTAGACTTAGGTATGGTCACAACTGTCCAATCAATGAGTCATGTAACCAATCATAATAATCCACAAAATCTGCAGCCTGGATTCCAACAGAAAAAATCCAGGGTCTTGTGCTCCATCTCGACCCGAAAAAAGTACAAGTTCAAGCATGTGAATATGTGAGTTGAAGTCAAACATGTGAGAACATCGTCTGATTACCAGCCAATGATGAAATTTGTTAACATACATGAGAGGAACCACCAATGATGACAATGGCCCTCAAGGTACTATATGTACAATGCACGGAATGTGAACAGTGAGTTGGCGTCGAACATCTGCAGAATCATCCGATTGAAGGCCAATGATGAAAGCCTTGTGTCGAATGCAAAGAACCTGCCATTGAGGCATGTAGGCTCCAAGGTATCAGAAGGGAGTCTCTAGATCTTCTTCCTGGATAATGAGCCTAAGTCGACAGGAAGTGACCTTGATCGAAGGTGGGCCATAGTGTTTCCCACTTCAACGACGCGAGACAGAGGAACATAATTTTTGTGAATCAGGATCAGATGAGAATCAAAGGAAGGTTGAAACTTGCAGAGGTCAACTTCTCTTGAACATATCGGCAGCACGACACTGGATTTGGTAGTATTTGACATCAAAATATCAGAGGTTGTGATGACGGGGAAAAGAGCAGATGAGAGGTCAAAAGGGATTACCCAAACCCATGGAGGCAAACAGAAAACGAGATGAGATGTCCCCAACCCGACATGAATGTAGACAAGTTCCTGTTCAAGAGTGACATACTGCCGACACGATGATGATATTGGTTCCATTTTCTCCCCACCATTTCTGGTGAGTACCTCTTTATTTTTACATAAGCTTGAAGAGGATACCATATGCTTGTCATATAAGTCCGTCCTTCGGACGAATCCATCCTAGTACATTTAACGAGCCCTAGGAAGGAGAAAATCGAATATCGTCATTACGACTGAATCCGATGTCATCAAGGTTTAACGAGTTTGACAAAGGAATAACTCAGCGTATTTTCATGTTTAGAGAGTTTGAAAAGACCGTGGAAAATTAAACTCCAAAAGCCCCTTTTCGTAAATAGTTCCTCAGATCCGAAAAGGTAGAAAACTATGTCTGAGAAAACCTCCTAGTTGCGATAGGCTAGGGTATTCCTTTTTCATAAATAATCTATCCACGCCAAAAAAGGGGTAAACGTATACTGGGTAGATTTCGTTTCGCAGCAAATTTAACGAGATCAAAACAACAAGCGACTCGGTAATCTTTTCATGTTTAGAGAGTCAAAAAAGAGCTGAAAGGTGACTCCTCCTGGAGGAACAAGTGGTATAAAGGGCAGCAACTAGTTCCAGTGATGGTGGAATTGCTCAGAACAAGTAAAGGTCAAGAGGCTGGCTAATAATACCACTCATTGCAGCGGTTCCTTAGGAACGGGTAACACAACCAAGTAAAGGCATATAATCGGCCAAGTAGATAACGAGATGGAATGAGAAAACCAAGGTTCATCTTACAAAACAGGCTGATAAAATGACAATCATGAGAGGTAAAATGGGAAAGGTTTCATTTTTACACAAGCTTAAAATTAAGAAACTCTGCTTGAATTTGGTTTCATTTTTACACAAGCTTGAAACAAAGATAAACTATGCTTGAAACTGGTTTCATTTTTTACACAAGTTTGAAATGGAAACAAACTATGCCTGAAAAAGTAAGCATGCCCCCAGCATGGTGACTCAATTCGAGGTACATGCCCCCCAAGCTTCAGTCCATATGAAAGGAAGATGGAGTGAAGGTTCAAATTACAAGAGTAAGGAAAAGAATCGACTGCTATTTTACGAGAACTTATCAAAGACTCGAATTGAACATGAACATGTTTCATTTTTTTAATGAGGTTGACACATTAAAAGAACTATCCTCATAAGAGCTTCTTTCATTTTTTAAGGAGCTTGACACAAGAAAATGAACTATGCTCCGACGACCTTGTTTCATGGTTTAAGGAGCTTGACATAAGACAAGGAACTTTGCTCCGATGACCTCATAATAATGAACAAGAAGTCAACGCTTCCAAGAGTTGCCCATCTGATGGAAGGAAAACATCTTAGAAGTCAGGACCCAATGCGCCCAGCTCTGATGCACAATGGCACTATCACTAAGTACAGGCACGGGGTAGGTAGCCACATAGTTGACCTACGGTGGGGCAGATGCAATGGGTGGATAAAAACTAGGAAGGGATGATGGTGAGCCAGATGCCACATCAGGACCAAGGAATGAAAGTTGATTAATGGTCACAATGTGTCCTTCACACGAAAAAGGGAGGAGACAAGCGCTCCCATGGCATAGGTGTAATCACGCCCCAGGAGCAGATTAAAATCCAAGGGGCCTGAAACAACCATCACGTCCATATGGATGGTTTTGCCTCCCAAAGCAACAGGTAACCTTGGAAGGATCCCTAATGGTTGACTAGTTCTTCTGTTAAATGCCAATAGATTCTGCGTAACGGGTACAAGCGGCAGCGAATCGAAAGCTTGCAAAGTAGTTGAGGATAAAATACTAATAAATGCACCTTCGTCTACAATAGTGCTACGTACGACTAGATCAAAGGTCTTTACCGTGATCTCGAAAGGCACATAAGACGGAAGGTGGTATCCCGCAAATCGATTCCAATCAAAGGAAGCGACCAAACTACCTGGAGGGGCTACCATTGAACCAAGAAGGTCTTCCCCTAGTGTTATGATAGAAAAAGGAGCATCCTCCATGACCTCCATCTCGAAGGTGGGAGGGGAATCCTCCGGGACCTCCATCATGGGAGGTGGAGGAGTAGCTTCTTGAGATATAGGGGCAGGAGAATTTTTCTCCAAGTCTGAGGAATTTGAAGAAACAAGAAGAACCTGAGGGGTGTGAGGTCCATTCTCAACGAAAAAGACCTGGTGCACTGCAGACGGGGCTAGCTCAACTGATCCCATGATGAATGGTTGGTCGGGAATGGATTCATGAATTTGAATTTTCGAGGGAGCTGGATTGACCAAGGATGACTCTTGACCAATCGTTGAATCAACTAGCAGAGGAATCAAAGAAATCTGCTTGTAACCAGCCAAAAGGCACGACACAGAAACAACCAAGTTGTCCAAAACTCGCTTGGCTTCATCCATATATGGACAAAGGTGAATGGCATGGTGCCCTTCACACAACTTACATGGATTGGTAATCTTACCCTGCTTCTTAGGAGTTTTACCAGCACTAGCTGAAGAAGTGCCCCCAACCTGACTCCCAGAAGCCAAAGGCAACGATGGGCGACTGTTGGACCATACTTCAACCAAGTTGGGAATGCCAGGGAAATCTCGAAGAATATGGTTTCCATGGCACAACATGCAAGGGAAATTAACTTTCCGAGGAGGGTTGGAAGGTTCATCAATGGAAGGCTTCTTAGGTGCAATAGCCGCAGAGCTAGCCTCTCCTTTATCTAACTTATTCTTCTTTGTCTTCTTCTTCTTCTTCTTAGCCACCTGGTTACTCGAATCCAGACTTTCACCAGGCAAAGTAGAAGAGGAGGATGCAGAAATAGGCAAAGAAGGGGAGAGGTCGACCTTGGAATCAACATGATGTTGTTCAGGCAGAGGAACTGATTGAACAGTAGCCAAGACATTCGGGACCATAGAGGTTGAAAACAACCAAACAGGCAACCCAACAGTGAACCCAGGAAGGGAAAATGTTGCCATGTAAGGAGTGCCAACATTTCCAAAAGGAGGAAAAGGACTAGGATTCCCATCAGTGGGGATTCCTTGGTCGGTGAACTCCGGAAAAGTTGCCATCATAAATGATCTTCAGAACAACACCCTAAGGAAACTAAATTTAACCATGAATATTTCGTGGGCAGTTAATTTTTAGAACATTGAAACAAAACTTTGTTGTTTCATCTTTTAAGAGTCGAGAAACAGAAAAAAGGTGACTCTATCGCTTTTAGATTGGAAACAAGCGTGAAAGGACAAGCGCTTGATTATCATTTCAAATTTAATGAGTCAGAAAATATCGAAATGGCTGCTCTGGAACTCTAGGCAAAAGGGTGTACTAGATATCCGTGAACTGCAATATACACCTTGGTTAAAAAATGAAAGAGAAATCAACCAAGGACTTGACGTACGTGCAGGTAATCTCCCTGAATGTTGTGTCTGGTGTATCATAGGTATAAGGCAGCAGACTCGGCTTCCTACGGATAAAGGATAGCAACCTAGTGGGGTCTCCCTTTATATACGTGACGGTACGGGGAGCACAAGTTCGTACTAGCACTGTCTAATTCCAAGAGGTGAACGACAGCTACCAGGTTTAATGACGCTGTAACACGTCACTAGCCTAGACCTCTAGATATTTTGTTAATGTTTCAATGCTGCCTTAAGGTAAATTGAATAAATTTTAATGTTGATCTTCAATTATGTCTCGGTTTCAAGGCCCTACCGCATGTCATCTGAAAATCTCCTATATGCACCTATATGAGAAAAGAAGTATTTTCAATTCGATGAATGTTATCTAGTTAAGGGAAGAACTTCAAACAATGATGAAAAAAAAAACAATACTAAAAACAAAATTTCTCCAAACTAGATGGCTTTCACTATCCAAAATTAATTTGAAACATCCAATGATGTGAATTATGCAACGTAATCTATGCAAAATCCTCTTTTTCCGAAAACTATGCACTTGTGATCTATGCACAATTTCCTTTTTCGTTTCAAATGATAAGAATGCACTCAATGCATTTTTCGATGAAATGAGAATCTACTTAATGCATGCTTTTAATGAAAGAGAATGCACTCAATGCGATTTTTAGCTTTCAATCATTAAACAATGTAATCTAAGTTCAATGATGGCTCTCAAAAAATACTTTTCAATGCAGTGTGATCTAATGCATTTTAACAAAAGAAAAATTTGAGATGAAAACTAAATAAACACAAATCTTAATGAAGGATGAAGGAAAAAGGGATGCAAACAAACACTAAGAATGAAATCATTGTTTCAAAACACTTTGTAACAAAATTCCTCAAAAGTTGACAAGACATATGAGGTCAAACACAAAGAGGACTTCCAAAGCATGAGATCAAAACAAGGCATTCATTCCCTTTTACATCAAGCAATCATGGAGAGAAGACATTTCAAACAATGAGCAATGTAATCTATGCTCATACAGAGGAAAGACTGGAAGGGAAAGACACACTGGTGAAGGATTTAGGAAAAAAGTCTCAATTTTCACACACCCTAAAATTGGCACGACTTTGGTAGGTGAAACTAGCGCCAACTGGCGCGACTTGCTCACTGACAACTAGCGCCAATGGAAAATTGGTGCAGGTTGCTAACTGACAACAAGCACCAATGAATGAAAATGAAAAAACAAAGAATTTCTCCCAACCAAGACCAGACTTACCACTTCAAGAAAAATCTAAAATGAACCCAGAAGCAAAAGTACTGACCAAACAAACTTCCGAACAAGGGAAAACCCTAGCACCTACAGGAAATGGCGCGACTGTCTGGCTGTAATCAGTGCCAAATAGGGGATGGCGCTGGTGATGAATTGACAAATTGTACCAACTGGTGTGACTGTCAGGGTGGAGACTGCGCCAATCAAGCCAACCATGAAAAGATGAAAATTTTGGAAAAAAAAAGTTCAGATCCGATCCTATGGGGCTGAATAGAGGTTTTACACTAGAAGTAGGCAAACTAGAAAAGCTAATCAAGCAGACAAAAGCCAAAAGCAACCGAAAAGACAAGACAAACTCCAATCAATGTCTCCCCAACGGAGTCGCCAGTTTACTGTTGGAGAGGTAAATCCCCTCTACGGAGAGAGGCGATCCCTACTAGCCCAGATCGGGTCTAGGAACAACCGAGTCATGCTACAATGCAAGTTCCTAATTGAAAAATACCAAGATGCGACAAGAGTCCTACCTTAAGTCCTACGCTACCATCATTTGTGGAGAATATGGTGCTTCCGTCCCTTGCTCTGGCAGATCACAATTCTCCCGCTTGATGCGATCGAACACCTGCACATATAAGAAGAAACGACAAACAAACAAGCGTAAAACCTAATACATGCAATTATGTATCAGTCAGAGAAGATACAACTCATAACATAAAACATAAACATCTAAGTGGGACCATAATCAAAGTCGTTTATTATTAATTAAAACAATGAAAGATACAACCTGAACTCTGATGCTGGATCTTCCTTCGGTAGGTCAACAGTGGAGTACGTCTCGGTAAATCTCATTGGGAAAAGTAAAAGTCTCTCTCTCTTCGGCTATCTGACGATAATCTACTTACAATTGATTCAGGCCTATTCATGTTACCAAGACTACTAAGGCTCAACCATTCAGCCAGTTCAACCATTCAGCCCCTTCATCAATGGAAGATGGCTATATTTATAGAGGAGAGGAGGAGGTTGGGATCCATACAATAGTGGAAGGAAGGCCTTATCCCTTGGGAGGTTCCCCATAAGGTGGAAACAAGAGGCCAAAGGAGGAAGGCTATGGTTATTCAGTTGAACCACTTCCCATGACTCATCCACGAAGTTGTTGTAATCGAAACTTTGCCTCTTTTCTTAAGAAAATTTCCATAAGCAGATTGGCGTAGGTGCTTAACTGGGACAGAGCACCAACTGGCGCGAGCTCAGTGTTAATTTTCCTCATTGGCACGAGGGGATAACGGGATACCAGCGCCAAGGAAAAAACAGGTGTTTTTAGGGGTCTGCTCAGGAAATGATCAACAGAAGGAATGTTGTCCTCATGGAAAGGGATACAATTGTGGTATTGGAAAGGCATGACACTGCTTATTGATCACATAAATGACCCTCCAATGTGCGAGATGGGGATTGCAAGGACAGTGAAAAATTACTGTGTAACAACGTGGTTCACCTAGTTTGGGCTACGTCTACCCCGAACAGTCAGTCCTTCCTTTCTATTATCCAGCAAAATGAACAGACACAACCTACAACAGATCTGCTATAATATCCTTTGTTCTCTCTCACAGTCTCCCTATCTGTTTCTCGCTTTGAGAATACACCCAAAATACACAGCTGCAATACAATACCCTCATAAAAGCGAGGGGTTGCCTTCTAGGGAAAAAAACCCTAAACTAAACATAACTTCTACCATCAGGTCATCTGCCTAATGAACAACCCAGATTGACTAGAAATTACTATACTTTTACAAGGCAATTTTACATATTTTTTTAGCTTTGGGGGCGCTGCCCCCGAAACCCCCCACCAAGGGGGGGCTCCATAAAGTCGCAGCCATCCCCCTAGACCCCCCAAGCAATGTTTAATTATGGGCAGTGTTGCTGCCCCCATTAAGGTACAGGGGTCCAATGCTGTGATACAAAAAAAACAAGATAATCAGGCTCCACACCCAACACATGTTAGGTTTGAAATCAACATCAAAACATTTTTCACATGCCTGAATGGAGCCTCAAAATAGGTCAATAAATTTTTAACAAAGACGGATCAATCCAATGAAATTTTTCTTCTTCATATTTTTATATTTTTCAAAACTTTATGTCTATGGATAGTAGGGAATATCCTCAAGAAATACTCTACAATTTTTCTCCAAATTCAGTGTTCTTCATATGTTTAATGTAGCTTAAGCGTTATACTTCTCCAAATAAGATATTACATTAAAAACACATAATTGATGAGCTTGAATGACCATGACTAGGGTGGATTTATATTGGTTAGGAGGGAGCCCTATATTGGAGCTGAGATGAACCAATTAGGGATAAAATTTCCATAAGAAAATATAAAATTTTGTTATGCAATAAATTCTCCAATAGGCCAACCAACAAAGGATGCTTATAAGAACCTTTAAAAAATAGTTTTTTTCTTTCAAGATATATGTTTCAAAAATGAATTGCGTAATGGATATAGGGAAATTTAATTTTTAATTTGAGCTCCATCTAGATGCAACAACAAAATATTAAGCCATATATTTTTGGGGCTAGAGCTAATGCTACACCAATTAATTTTCGGAAAACAAAATTCAAAATTGAATATATATTCAATCAAGAGGACCCACAAGGTGTGCCACCTATCAAACGAAATGGCATGATAAAGGATACCAATATACGGTGTTGTTTCATTCAAATTTACTAACTTGTGCATGAATATCATCAAAAAAATGTTAGCATATTCAATCTTTGACATCAATGGAAATTTCTTCCAACAAGTTTTTGGATCTCTTAGTGGACCAATGTTTCGTATTGACTTTTAGTGATTCATACATTTAAAAATGAAAGGCTTCCACCCACTTTGATCTCCATGGTGAATTTTATATATGTCATATTAACTATTTTGGTGTTCCTTCAATATTTATAAACTATAATGACCATGGATCCAACTAATAAAAAACATCATTGATGAGTCTAATATGCAACCATGGTTGAAGATGGGATGAAATAAAGCCCCTATTTTTAGGATATTCCATGAACATATTAGTGATGGTGGTATAAACAAACATTACATGGCTATCCTATAGGTATATTCATATATCACATCTTGGAAGAAAGAAAACAAGGATATAAGACATACCACAAATAAATTCATTATATCCTTGTTATTTATTTTGTTGATCCCATTGGTAGGAATCTTTGTCAATGGGGAAAATAAATGAAAACTAGCGATCCTCTCTTATAAAATAAGTATGATATTCTTAATATTATTAAAAGAGAAGGAAGATTCCCTAATATAATAAGTGGTAATGTGAGCAATAATCTTGAATTTGTGACCCTATCATTGGATAAGAAAATAGGTAGGGCTCTTAATGGTGTCTGTAACACCCCACACCCACATTTACCCAAGTTACAGCCTTACCAGGGTAAATATGTGATGAAGAGTTAATATGATATGATTCAAATCCCTAAGTGAAATTAAGGAAGTGGAATTGACTAACCAACAATTTATAGATCTCCCTCATGTGCTACAGGACACCCAGGAACTAATCCACCACTCCAACTGTTAAACTCTTGAGCTGAACTATAATTTCAATGAATTAAGCCCCCAATAACTCCCATTACAAGGAATTCATGGGAATGGGACCCTACATTCTCTCCCACAATTCCTGCTAAGGAGAGACCGCGATCTTTTTTAGTTAGTTATGTGCCAAAGACTACACGATTTAAGCCACTTTTTTAGGGATAACGTCCAAACAACTACCCGAAACTTGATGAAGAAAATAAATGACACCAATACACATCCTCTAACATAGAAATTTATCAAGGACTTGACACATCCAAGCCTAACCATGACAATGATTTCATCAAACATATCACAAATATGAAATCTGCATCTTTCAATAAGAAATCTATGCATAGAGGTCTCATACTTATCTAAGAATTGTCAAGAAGAATTGATGCCTTCTCAGATTAGATGCATTATTATCTATTTATTCATTCATTCATTATTGATTCACATACTAACCAAAATAGGGTGAGAGCCATACACCATAACTATCATCAAACATGCTTATGAAAAAAAAATAGCTAGAGATATATTAATGAGGTAATAACCATTAAAGCCACATAACATAAAGTGTTATTACTCATGAAAATACCAAGGGAAAAATAACTCTTGTTATCATGTGTAAATGAAACCATGTCTGGAACTTCCACGTACCACCTGACCATAGACTAAGCTAATCCAAATCTTTTGTTTATCCAGTCACCCTCATGCCATATTACAAGCATGAATACGAGATCTCAAGGAAAAATCCAAATAAAACCAAACTACGGATTCTAGAGGCCAAAATACCTCAACCCTAACCCATTGATTCAATCTCATGGTCGATTATCACTAACCTCACCAGATTGGTCTCTACACAAGTTGTCTAGGGCTCTAGAGCATTTGTTCTAGTTAGGGCTTCGAGGACTGGTGAATCAACCCATAATTATTGTGGGGCTTCCAGAGCATTTGTCGAAGCAGGGCTTCTAGGACCAGTAACTCAACCCACCAAGGGATTCTATATTTTTTTTCCAACAAAGGATTCCACAACTAGTAACTCAACCTAAGTTGTTACAGGGTTTCCAGGAACTAGTAACTCAACCCACATCCAAAGGAACATGAGAACCAACTAGAAATGAAAGGAAAGAAACACAAAACACCATGGATATCCAGGAAATGGAAAGGATAGGAAAAACCACTATCAATCTAGGCAATCCTCCATGCCACTGACAAATGATAACCAAGAAACCACATGCATGTCATGCATGTAAAAACTAGCAAGGAAACAATACATGCAACTCGATACCTATAAAGAAATGAAGTTGTAACTACTGATCCCATTGTCCCCTTGCACTTTCCTACTCTTCCTTTTCCTTCTTGCTCCAAATATCAAGTGTGCCACACTCCTCCAAGAGTGCTCCAAGAAAACTCTAAGTGTCCAAGAGTATGAAAGACATAATAGAATGAGAGCCATAAGTGAATTAAAAAATTCTAAGCAAAGGATTTCCAATTGATCCTCAGAAGCCTTTTTATTAGTGAGGTCTCTAATTTCTTCATTTCTTCATTATTTTCTCTCAATTTCCTCCTCACATGTAACCTGTGACATTTCACCTTCATTTTCTCCTAATTTCCATTATTTTCATAAATAAAATTCCAATTGATGCCTCATACCTTTCCAAAGCCTTTTTTATTTCCTTTTTCAATTTCCTTACCCATTAATAACCAAATTAACACCCACTAGGATGTTTTTCCCACCATTCAACGTGGAATACATAACCCATGACCTTGGTGTTATATTTTTTTACATGAATTTTTAACCAGGGTTGTTAGAAAACCCTCCCCCTTGGGGAACACCGTCCTCGGTGTTTAATGACACATATAAACCAGAAAATCGCTGAAAACAAAACATACTTCCTATGGAGCTTTATAACACAACTAGTTGCATTATTTACTATGACCACTACTAAAGATACGATAATCACACAATTTACTGTAGCTTTATAACACAACCCATCATGGTATTTAAAATAATGACCACATATACACTCATACACATTTTCTTCAATCAACAAATAACCATACTATCTAGGGAACTTTATAAATCCAACTCTATATAATATTTACAATAATACAAATATGCACGTTTTCTCAACCAACAAATAGAAGGATACAATGCTCATACCAGCAAAAAGGGAATCTAGAGGCTCACACCTCCACCCTAAAATTAATATGAGGATCCAACTCCTTCCTAGGAAGTCCATAATCCACTTCCAAAGTCAAATATACACCCAATTTCCAATCCTACAATCCTACACCACATGTCCTCTTAGTGAACAGTTACCAACTCATTGTTCCAAGGAACACTCCTAATGTGCATCAAATTCCATCTAGAAATGCTAATGACTAAAAAAAATCCATCCCTAGCCTTCCCTTCTTTGTTATACAGTCCCTCAGGAATCTTGGCACCCCCTTCCATGCGGTCACACACCTTCCAATTTTCATAGGCATCCCCTTCTCTACTACATAGTCCCTTGGGTGACCCCTCCCTTGGCAAGGTTTCCTCACAACAAAAGGTCCAAAATCAGAGGCATATCCCTAGCTTAAATCCACCATACCAGTCATAGAAAAATCATGGAAATAAATGGGAACTATTGGGTACTAGTGTACCACAATGGCCATGCTCCTAAAGTGCTTTACCATCATACTACTGCTTTTTCTAGTTCCTTTCACTGACACTATGAATTCTTGTAGTCGGTTCCAACCATCCCAAAATAGGCATTGCATGATTTCCTGTAACAAGCACATAATTTCCATTAGATTCAAAATAAAATGGAATAACTTCAAATCACACCTCATTGGCGGCTCGTTAATAAGGTACACCTGCAATTTGTTGAATTCCTATCAAAACAAGTCAAATTAGTTGTTTAATTAAATCATCATGTATAAACACATCACATCTGATTAGCTCAAAACATAACCATGATAAATTAAAATCATGAATCACATGAAATAATCATAAACCATAATTGTAAATCACATGTAACCTTGATAATTCAAAATCATACATCACACACATAATAAACCTAAAATAAAATATTGATATGTATCCTTCATCGATACTTACTTCTACCTTATTCATTTCTATACACACACTGGATCAATTTCCACGCCCTAAAATCACCTAGTGTCTTTGCTTCTCTTTAATCATGTACACATACACATAGTGTAGATCATGACATGTACATGCACACACGAAGTACAACACCACATAATACATACACCCAAACCAGGCACACAATACACCACATACACCTACACCCAGTGTACAACATAACACATACACCTACATCTGGTGTATAACACAATACATATACACACACACAATAAAACACAACGAATACACATCACGATACCATGAATACACAACACACATACATAGTACCACAACATGTACAACATGCACAAAATACCACATGTACACCAGTACCATATGTACAACATGTACACAGTACCACCTTTACATACCACCACTTGCACAATGTGTGCACAAAATCACATATACACAACACCACCTTCACAATGTGTACATAGTGGCACCACCTGTACAATGTGTACATAATGCCACATGTACACCACACCACCTGTACAATGTTTACACAATACCACATGTACGCAACACCACCTGTACACAAGGCCACATGCAAGACATGTACACAACACCATGTGTACACAAGGCCACATGTAGGACATGTACACAACACCACATGTACAACATATACACATCACCACATGCACACAACACCACATGTACAATCATGCACACAACACCATATGTACATAACCCCACATGTACAACAGCCACATAACACCATATGTAAATAACACTTCATAAACAACATGTACATAGCATCATATGTACAAAAGGCCACATATACAACATGTGCACAACTCCATATACACACAACATCACATATCCATCATGCGCACAATACAATATGTACAAAACACTGCATATCCAACACGCGCACGATACAGTATGTAAACAACACCACATATCCAACATGTACATAGCACCATCTATAGCCAAAAATGCATATGAAATATGTACACAACACCATAGGTACAATCAGTGAATATATAATATGTAAAACATATACAAAATAGTAGTAGTGCTCATCCAAAAACACATTTTCTCTACCAAGCAACCTTGCTTCTAGTGTCTCACATGTTCATGCTTGTCCTGACATGCCGCAGATCATGTTGTTTTCATTCCAATAATGTATATCTCAACATTAATTGAACATAACGTAAACATAGGAATAGTATAAATACATAATATCAAATCATATCCGCATGATACTGACCTCATAGAATTTTTAGGACTAATCTTCCCACTTGATTCCTCATAATACCAAGAACCTATTCATGTCATTCATCTACATAAGAAATCATTCCTCCACAAGAATGGTCCTTGACAACCTTGTGAGACAGTGACATATATACCTAGATACATACATATATACATAGAAACATTAGCATAGAAACAATCATGATCGACACGAGACCCCGTCAGAAAAACACACACACATATACATGTATACATATATAAACATCAACATAATCATGATCACAACATAATTAATAGATATAATAAGGTCAAGATTAAGAAAATTCCCTTTATCTATGCACAACAATGAGAATGGTAGTTCCCAACATTGCTAAGGTGTCTGACACCTCAAATCCATTTACTTTACCTTTCCTAGTTACCTTTCTCATGACTATCTTTCCACTGTACATTTATCCCAATGGATCCAACCAATTTGACTAGTTGCAATACTCTTGCCTCCAACTTCCCTTATACCTGCATTGATCTTCATTTGATTAGTACATTATTTATCAGGTCCCATTCATCCCTTCCTGACCTTCATTAACTCTCCTCTTTCCCAAATCAATTCCCAAAGACCCTCAAAACATAAAAGGCGAGAACAAGAAACAAATAGGAATAAAACTATGAAAACCAACAAAAATACGATAGCACAAACAAAGTGGCAAGGCATTGCACTAGACAAAGAGAAATGCACAATCAAAGGCAACCAAATCACAAATACCCAAAGCACAGAACTAGCAACAAACACCATGACTATGTCCCCATGGTTCCTAGTGCTTCCAAAGGAAAGCTCAACCTGAGCCTTCTTCAAAATTTCATGGTAGTCTCTTTGCCACGAAATCCCCTGCATCATATTTCCATAAACAGAAAACTTACAGTGCATAAATAAATATAACAACATACTAGTTACCTTACCTTGTTATGCCAATCACATTGCCTTGTAACTAAACACATACATATATCATTTCTCAAGGGACTCTAAATCCCTTGACGAATCCAATTATAAATATAAATTGACTATTGTTTAGACAATTTAATGTCTTGAGTTGATTAACATAAATTATTCACCGAGGTTTGTAATATGATGAAGTGTGGTGCACTATATGTGCATATTTAACCTTCTTCTGGCTTCGTTGTATGTATTTTATGTTGTTTTTAGGGGGTTTTATGCTTTATGTATAAATGTTAATCTCAAGAAATGAAAAATATGAAAGGAATCAAGTGAATCTAGTGAAATTTAGATGTATAAAACTAACTTTGAAAGAAGGAAGAAAAAGAAGTGCTCTTAAGTTAAACTAACTTGCATAAAAATGAACCAAAAAGTATTGAATGGTTAGAATCTGATCTGAAAATAGAGTGCCCATTATAATGACTTATAATTTAATATCATTCCTATTCCATGGATATGAATCTTATAATTGAAAATTGAAATTTCAATGCTACTCTAGATGAAAGCAGATTCAAAGGAAAACAACTAATGTATGTTCAATCAGTCCAACATTCAACATAGAAGTATGATGTAATCACCCTCTTGAAATGATGTACAAGCAACCGATTATACTTTAGTTTTGAAAGTTTAAATTAGGAAAGAAATTAAAGCATGTAAAGGAAAACTCAATAATTGCATAGGTTAAACATTCGAGCACCCAATTCGGAAGTATGACACGTCACCTTCTTGACCTGATCGCTAGGAACATCCAACTATACAATTGACTGAGGATCTTAATCTCGAAAACAATTTAAAAGCATGTAAAATAAAAGCTCAATGATTGCATAGGTTGAACACTCGAGCACCCAATTTGGAAGTATGACAAGTCACCTTCTTGGCCCGATCTTTAGGATCATCCAATTACACAATTAACTGAGGATTTGATGTAGGAAAGTAAATATCAGAACATGAAAGGAAACTAAATAACTGTGAGCTCTATTGCCTCAAACTTAATCCAATTGGAAAATAGATGAATCTAGCTTCTTGAGATGTTTTAGGAAAGAAAATATTACACATTCATTCTATCATTGATGCTAAAAAAACATTCATGACTTAATTCTATGATACTGATTTAAAAGCTGTAACACAATATTAATCTACTCAGAAAATTGACAAACAGGGTAAAGAATTAAACTAAAACAATTAATGACAAACCTCCTCCTATGTAGGGGCCCTCTGTGACAGAATTGGTCGAGATCCTAGTTGATTATATACACATTAATCAGATACTAGAACCATGAACATGATCCTTGTATTATGAAAAGAATAGAGTTTAAAGCAATACAAAACTTTCAGAAATTACTAATACCGTTCGGTCTTTGCATAATCGGTATTTAAATAAAATAAAACATAACTGTGATGAGCTAATTATGCCTACAGATGGTTATTCTAACCGAAACATAGAATTAGATTCTAACTGGTTAACTCTTGATTTTCTACGTTAGAGCAAATCAAGATTTCTTTGCTCTCGGCTTACATCCTTTAACCAGACTTTGACCACGATCACAAGCATCCTTTTCTATTGATTTCGATCAAGTAGATAGGACGAAATCCATGTGTGAATCATTCTGGAGATGCCCATGTGGCTTGTTCCTCTATTTTCTCCTTGGAACCTGTCAAAGCATAAAAGTAGTTGCGAAACCAACGATTAGCTGCAGAATAGGCTGTGTTCCGTAGCTAAGCTACAAAAATCCATTCAAATAACAAGAACATCAGAATATAACATAGAAACCATTTAAGTGCATTCTCTCAGATAAAACATGACATTTATCATTGATTGGAGTGTATGGACTTATGAGAAAGTAAGGAAAAAGTGATGAGAAAGGATGTCAGGGAAAGGAAAATTCTAAGGTTCAACATACCCCCACTAGGAAGTCATTGCATGTCCTCATGAAATTTACCAAAAATGTGAACTTCCCTCTCCTATTGAATTTGTTTAGACACTTCTGCTAATAGATCTAGTTTTCTCCTTTTTCTTTTCTTTGAAGTGACTGCCATCCTGGGCTTCCTCATAAAAAGTTTGTATTTGAGATTGATGGCAGGCTTGTTTAGTGATTCGTTCTTTAGTTTTAACTTCTTGTTCTTTTTGTACCACAATCCTAAGTGCAGGATGGTATTATCACTAATCACTTTCTCCAATTTGTTCTCCTACTTTAAAGCTTCATTCTCCTGTTTAATATGCCTATTCAATATCTCTAGTTCATATATTTCTTGTTTAAGAGTATAAACTAGAGGTTCTTGTGGATTTATATGAGGTTTTGGATTCACTGATACATTTCTCTTCTCCAGTGACTCTATGTAATCATATATCTCTTGTTGTACTGGGTCTACGTTTGGAGATCTTCTGATAGGACTAATTTCAAAATTATGTATAGTAGAATTTTCAGGGCTATGTAGAGGAGAAATATTGATGGGAGATGGTATTTGAGGTTCTTCTTCTAAATTTATAAACTATATCTCTTGTGGTAGTGTTTTCTTCATTGAATCTCAGAATCTAGAGATCCTTCTCAGCTGTAGAGGATTTACATTTTCTTCAATTGTAACCTTGCTCCTCTTTTCAGTTTTACCTCTTGTCTTAACTTTACCTTGCTTCTTGTTCTTTTTCATATCTACAGAGGTGAGCTCTTCATCATTTCGCTGAAGTGGAGATGCAGGTATGTCTTCCATGCTTGTGTCAATCTTCTTTCTTCTACTTTTTCTGGTGTTGTCTTCTTTAGGCTGCTCTGGTTCATCTTGGAAATGGTTTCTGATAAGAAATTTCTCCCAGGAATCTCCTATACTTTTCAAATGAAATTCAAGAAGTATTTTTACCAACCCATGATGGTGCATAGTATTATCTATAAGTTTAATTCTCTTCTGCATGTTTGTAGACATTCTTTTTAATATGTTTAGTAGATCGAAGGTAAGATTTATTTCACCATTCTCTAATAAATTCATCAACAATCGAATATGATATACATACATGCAGCCAAATCTGTCTTCACAAGTGATAAACTTCCACATAATTAAAAGCATGTTCCTCCATTTGTTCTTGAGTGCTGAACTAGGAATACCCTTTCTGAAAACAGAAGTATCCATACCTGGATTTTTGAGGACAACCTTCCATTATTCACTATGAAATTATTTGTTTTTGAACCACCTTTCGCCAACCCTTGGGAGTTTTGTGGCTTCATCTATGAATGCCTCAGTTACTGAGAACTTGATGTATCCTATTTCAACTTATATCCCATCAAAATTCCTCACAAAAGACTTAGTGATCTCTTTGTGGAAGCCATCAAATTTTGCTATAAACTTGAGCCATTTATCCTTATGAAACATCTCTTGATATGAGGATATCCCTCCATATATGTTGTTCCCAGTGTTTATGACCTAACTATCAAACTCATGTTTTCTGTTGTGAAGAGTGTAGCCTTCATAATTATCCTTCTCTATTATGAAGTGAATTGGATTATGGATTTGATGAAGGACGTCGAGGGTTTGTAGGAATTAGTGAGATGGATTGGGGTTTTGAAGAAACATAAATTGATATGTTTTGAAAACAGTTCATAACTGCTAATCATAAATGGGGGAGACCATTGTGGACGTTATGAAACATAATGTGAACAATGTGGTTGATCTATGACATGATGGAAGACCCAATCAAATCAAATGATGACAAGTCGAGGTAGCATATGATTATCTATGTTATACATGCTAATTTTTTGACCCTTCTATTTAAATAAAGTTTTGCAACTTTACCTTTAGAAATAACCTTCCGTTGTCATTTATTTGGTGTTGATTCTTCAGTTATCTTTTAGCATGGTGGTCTTCAAATGTAGTCCTTTAGTTCCATGTATTCATCATTTTTTTTCTTCAGTAGGCTATAAAAATGTGTCAGAGCTGCAGAATGTGATGTAGCTATAGAATGGAATGTGGCTGCAGAATGTGGAATCAGGTGCATAATGGAATATTAGCTGCAGAATGAAATGTAACTGTAGAATGTAATGTAGCTGCAGAATGTGGAATCAGCTGCAGAATGGAATATCAAATGCAAAATGAATATTAGCTGCAAAATTGAACGTAAATGAAGCATTGAATGTAGTTCTATACTACTTATTGTAGAAAATAAAGGGAACAAATATTTTTTGGATTTTTTTTGAAATGGAATGGAACATATAATATGTCAGAATTTCTGGTCATTTTCATCTTATATTTTCTGTATAAGGATGCCTATCATTGATTGGTTTTCATACTTATACAATATATATATATATATATATATAGGAAAAATAAAAGCTAAGTTGGGGAAGAAGAAGGATTTTTCTTCATTAACTTCATATCAGTATTATCTTGGAAAATATTGATAAACTCTTCTCTTGAAATTGGCTTATGATATACTTTCAATCGATGTACATTCACAAGAAGAGGTAAATTTTCTTCATCAATTGTCCTTATCCTGACTGCTCCATTTTCAAAAAAAAATTCAATCTCATCAGGCCCAAGCCAATGAGTCTGAAATTTTCCTTGAAAGTATTAGAAATTTGAATCGAACAAAAGTTCCCAATCCCTTGGTTGAAACTTTTTCTCCTTGATATATTTATCATGCCATTTGGACCTTTTTTGTTGGACTATACTGGTTCTTTGAACTACATCTCTCCCAATTTCATAAAGCTCATTAAGTTTCTCCAATCTATGCTTCTGGGCTTCTGATAAATCAAGTCCCAATTGGAATGCCATCTTGAAGGTTTGAATATGAAATTCTATAGGAAACAGGACTTTCTTCCTATAAACAAGTTCACATGGAGTATGTCTTTTTGTATTCCTCCATGTGGTTCTATAGGCCCATAAGGCTTCAGGAAGTCTCTCTGCCCAATCTCTTCTTTGTAGATGTACAATTTTAGTGAGAATTAATTCAATCACTTTATTGGTAGACTCTACTTGACCATTTTCCTGTGGATGATAAGGAGTGGATTTTTTGTGCTTGATCTTGTAGTTTTCCACAAGCTTTTCCACCAAATTGGATGTAAAATTGGATCCCCGATCTGTCACGATTTCTCTTGGAACACCAAAACGAGTGAAGATATCTTGAAAAATAAATTTAACTACAGAATGTTCATTAGCTAAAGGAAGTGTTTTATCTTCTACCCATTTATTGACATAATCAGTACATACCAGAATATATTTCTTTTGATTAGATGTTTGATTAATTGGTCCAACAAAATCCAAAGCCCATTTTTCAAATGGGTCGATGAGTACCTGAGGTTGTAATGGAATTTAATTTGAAGGAACATGTTTCCCCATTATTTGACAATTGTCACACCTTTTGACATACTCTTTGGTATATTTAAAGATGGATGGCCAATAATATCCTAAATGAAGGATTTTATATGTTGTCTTCTTATCAACAAAGTTTCCACCACAGGGTTCATCATGACATGCTTTAAGAATATCAAGCATTTCATCTTCTTGGACACACCTTCTGATAATAAGATATGGACCTTTTTTATACAATTCATCATTAAGCCATGAGTATAGTGCACTTATTTGAATATTTATTCTTTTCTCTCTAGAAAACAAGTGTGAAGGTAACTTTTTTGTGACTATGTAATTAGCAATATCTGAAAACCAAGGAATTTTAGTAATTACTACAAAAATATATTCATCGGGAAACTTATCCTCAACTGGAGTATCATTTTTGACATTTTGAATTATAGAAAAGAAATCAACAACTATATTTTGTTTTCCAGGTCTGTCTAGAATGGTGATATTGAATTCTTGCAAGAGTAATAACCATCTTGTGACTCAGCCATTAGTAACAGATTTATTCATTAAGTATATAATTGTAGAGTGATATGTATGAACATAGGTTTCATAGCCGGTAATATAATGTCTAAATTCGTTGATAGCGTGAACAACATCTAAGAATTCTTTTTCAGTTACAGTGTAATTTAACTCACCAGGAGTCAAATTATTGCTTGTGTAATAGATGGCATAGGGAATCAAATCTTTTTGTCCTAATATAGCTCCCAGAGTTGTATCTGAAGAATCTGTTGAAATATGAAAAGGTAATTTCCAATTTGGACCTCTTAAGATGGGCGCTTCAGAATAATTTTTTTTTTAAAGTTTCAAATGCCAATTGTAAATTAGGATTCCAACTAAATTCACAATATTTGGTAAGTTACTTGAAGAGTGGGGATGCTATTTTAGTGAAATTTTCTATAAATATCCTATAATATCCCATGAATCCTAGAAAACTTCTAACATCCTTTTGGCAACTTCGAATTGATAATTTGAAGATGACTTCAACTTTAGATGTGTCAACTTTAATTCCATCTCCTGAAATGTGATGTCCTAAAATAATCCCTTTAGTAAACATCATAAAATACTTTTCATGACTTAATGAAATATTTGCCTCTTTACATCTATTAAGAACCTTTTCCAAATTCTCTAAAGATTCTTCAAATGAATTCCCATAAAATGTAAAATCATCCATATGTACTTCTAAACAATCTTGTATTAGATTAGAAAAAATTCCTGGTACTTCCCTTTGGAATATTGCAGGTGCATTGCACAATCCAAAAGGAAGTACTCGGTAGGAATAAGTTCCCCATGGATAGCTTAATGTGGTTTTGTCTTGGTCTTCAGGTGCTACCTGAATCTAATTTTAACCACTAAAACCATCCAAGAATGAGAATTAATTCTTACCTACTAATGTATCCAATACTTGATCTATAAAAGGTAGAGGAAAATGATCTTTTAGGGTGGCTTTATTCAAATCTCAATAGTCAATGCATACCATCCACTTACCATTATTTTTGGGTACAATCACTAAAGGGGAAACCCACTGACTATTTGAAATTGGGTAAATGAAGTTCACATTCAACAATTTTTGCAATTCTTCTCTCACAATTTCCCTAAGATTTGGGTTCATCCTTCTTTGAGGTTGTCTGATAGGTTTACAATTTTCCTCAATGTAGATGTGATTTATACAAGTATTAGGACTAATTCCTTTCATGTCAATCTATTCCCATACATATGTAGAATAATGTTGTTGTAATTAAATTTTGATTAAATTTTGTAATAGAACAAATGACCTCCTCATGAGCTCAGAGGAGAAGGTAACATGGAAGGAAGAGAATGACCTAGACAAGACCCATTTTTGCCAAGGTAACACACCCCAGAAATAGCTAGGCAGAGTTATAATGCACCTGAACCATACAAAGGGAGTGTTAATGCCTAGGGTAACACTCTGTCTTTCCCAAGGGGAATCGTTATCCATGTTTGAATGTGAAAGGGAAATATCTTTCGGAAAACTGACTGACATTTCCAACTTTTTCTTAGAAAGAGTCAGTTCAAAATAGAAAATAAATGGCACAAACATTTTATCACGCGTTTCCAAACACAACTAAACTACTATGGAAGGCAATATCAAGAAAAAGTAATGACACATCTAGATCTTTCCCAATTTGAACTGGTTGAAAGAGTTGGCAAGGTTTGTCCTCTCCATCTCCTATAAATTGGAGCTGTGGGCTCTTGGTCTAAGGTCAAAGATTTGATTATACATGGAGCATAATTTCATTGCTGTAGTGTGAGGATTGAAGATCGACAAAGTTCATTGGGGACTTTCTGCCTTGAGCATCATCACACTCAGAGATAGAGAAAGAGAGAGAGGAATTGGAAGATTGAGGAGGGTTTTGTGCAACTGATGGTTGCAATCCTCCTTTTCATAAATAAATAGAACTGTATCTGTTTTGTCCATTTGATGCATCAGTGTCACAATTGTTGTTCAATCGTGTATGTTGCGTGATATGAATGGCTTAAATCTACATTATTTAATGCTTGTTATATGCTAGTTTAATTGATAAAAAGCTATATTGTTGTGAAGATTACATGGGTGCTTTGATTGGTTGCAGGATTTGGATTTTGAGCCAGTGAAGAAGGAACTCTACTGTTAGAAAATTAAATATTACAGAGAAATGAAACACATAAAATATGTGGAAAATACAAGCACACAAAACACATAAAAACCAAAGAGACACAGATATACGTGGTTCACCCAGTTTGGGCTACGTCCACCCCGAACAGCCAGTCCTTCCTTTATATTATCCAACAAAAATGAAGAGACAAAACCTACAGCAGATCCGCTGTAATATCCTCTGTTCACTCTCACAGTCTCCCTCTCTGTTCCTCGCTCAGAGAATACACTCATAATACACAGCCGCAATACAATGCCCTCATATATACAAGGGGTTGCCTTCTAGGGCAAAAAACCCTAATCTAAACATAACTTATACCGTCAGATCATTTGCCGCCCCCCCTGGACCCCCCACGGCAGCGATTAAATTTCGGGCGGCGTTGCCGCCCCTTTTAAGGTACAGGGGTCCAATGCTGTGATACAAAGTAAACAAGATAATCAAGCTCCACACCCAACATCTACTCTGCCGCTTGGTGCTCTCGATAGGATCTACCGTCCACAAAGAGGTAATCATTCTGAATCTTGCTTTGTCAATTATATATTAGTATGAACATGCATGTAGTACCTCTAGAATTTTACAACTAATCTTACAGTCTCCCTCGGACATTGAAAAGCCCTGAGAGGGATACCCAATAGCCACCACCCAAGCATATTACCCTATGGCAGAAATAGCGACTCCGCTAGGGAGTAAACCCCAAGTTTCCGGAATGTTCCTATGACTTTACCTCTTTCCCTCTATTTACATATCCTTCTGACCGGTTTATATGCTTAGTAATCATCTCAAAAGCTAACAGAGTCCAGATTATAACCTACTTAGCCATATGTACAACTTTACCTTGAGTAACAATCCCTCTGAGAGTGTTCCAGTGCATTATAACGCTGCTTATTCTCAGATACAGTGCATTACTCTCAGTTTTAATGCTCTGTAGCCTCTGCTTGCTAGCATTACCCAACCAAAATATGTTATTTGCACCCCTTTTCTGTTTCCATTTGGCTGTGGAGTTATTGACTACCAGATTATCTTCTTTTGTTGGATCCCTGTGCTTGATTACCAGTTAGAATTTTTGTTTTAGTTATTGTTTAAAAAAATTAATGTTAGTAGCATCTACTTTTTGAAGAAGATTTTTTTTTAATTTTTTGAACTTAGTTGAAATAATTCTGAAAATTTTGGTTAGAAAGCTGCTAGAGAAGATAGATAGATGTATAAATCTTTAAGGTTGAACTGTGTTATTTGAATGTTTGGTGCATGGATGTTGGAAAAAATCTCTCCCTTTAGAATAAACTCTTCATTGAATTGAATATTTAGAGCATGTTTCAGCATGGTTTTTGAGTCAGAGTCTCATCACATTTCATAAGTCCACTCCCCCTCCGCAAGACTAATAATCAAGTACACTAAGAATCAAGTGATAATAAAATTAATCATATAAATTTTTCTAAGCTCACACCAACAGTAGTTCAGGCTAGGATCTTGGGGTAGGATAAGTGATAAAACCACCCAATATCTCAAAACTTGAAACTAGAGTCATTAAAAAATGAAATCCTACTGCACTCATATTATTAGGACCACTACACTACCACCAGAGTTAAGCGCAAGACAACAACAGGGTGCATGAGAAGTTAGCCCACCTTCAAGTGCATTCAGTGGGTATGCTATATATTGCGGTTCCCTTTGGGGATGTCAAAACTAGATCGGGGATCTAAGTGCTTTAGCCATATAGCGTGCTGTGTACGACCATGACCCCCCTGATGATGTCTGTGATTTGAGGTATCTTTACTTGCCAGAATTATTAGGGACTTACACGAGGTGACTAGGTGACGCAAAAAAACTGAAAGTAGCCTCTAAGGAGAGCTGGTTTGCTACAATCGCTCTGTCATCATTTTCCCCGTAATTAACTCAATTCTTCGCCACGTGGTCTTCCCAAATTCTTTGCGTTTTATTTATCAAATTCAAGGAATTTGATAAATAAACATAATCAACAAAATTTGTAATTTAAAATATCTCGCGAGCTTTTATTTCATCCCCAAACCCTGGTTATCCTTCATGCATCTCCATCAAACGACCACCGTCCGATGACATCCCCCCAGATTGATGGTGTTCGGCGATATCGCTCCACCTCATGGTACGAACTTTAACGTGTGATGGCACTCGGAAAAGTGGTTTTCGCGGTCCCACTGTGTGCTACGTGTCCACCATTCAATGGAATTGATCCCCAACCAAGAAATACCACTCAACCTGCAAAAGCAGTGTGATATGGGCAGGGTGGTTTAACAACTCCACTCGCGGTTTTGAAACAGTGCTTGACTAGAGTTTAAGTCGGGCTACACTATCCTTTGACTCTTTAACTTAGGGTCTAACTCCGGTTAGGAATTTCAATTAACAATAAAACAAATTTATCTTTTTATTTAGTAGGATTTCCACCATTGAACAGAGTTCAACGACCATGCTTTTCTATACAGACTTCGCCTGCACTTGGGTTTTAATTCACAGAGTTCATTCAAATAATTCACAAGAGAACAATAACCAGAGAAACACAACAATTATGCTACAACCCTGTTCACGATTTCACACAGACCAGTGTTCGATCGCCTCACAGTTAAACAATTTCTTCACAAATAACGATTCAATACAGTTGGATAATCAATGGGAACTGAAATCCATTTAACTGGAAGCATTTGTTTGATACACAAATTTTATTGCAGAAATATCTTCTTTTTCCTCCTCTTCATCCTTATTAATACATCAGAGGGATTACATTTATATACATAAACATTTTTCTGTTCGGTTCCTCTGCGAGGACCGTTTAGGAAAACCGAAAGCCTAATTACAATTATTCAATTAACTGAAACAAGACAGATAGATCAAATCCAAACCTATTCGACTTCTATGGACTCTAACTAGTCTAAATGAAAGAGACAGCTGAGGTATTGACACCTAGCTTTTACAATTCGATGAATTCGAACTCCCCTAGCCACAACATGTGGACAAAACCTCCTACATTGCTGGCTAGTGGCTAATGCCCCTACATCAGACTCTTGAGGGAAAATTTCTTCAAGGGCTCCTGTCCATGAGCTCTTCCACTGATCTGCCTATCTTCTGCAACATTCCTTCAGTCATCCAAGTGGCATCTTCCTCTGGCTTGTCCTTCCATTTTGTCAAGTACTGAAAGTACTCTTGTCCTCTGGTCTTCCTAAATACTCTTTTGTCCTATATCTTCTCTGGTTGCAATGGTTGTGCTGGAGGTAGCCGATTTTCCCACTCAATCTGTTCCTTGTCTGCTGATATTTCTTCTTCACCATCATCTTCATACTTGTATAAATCTTCAACATTAAAAATGGGAGATATTCCAACATCAGGAGGTAATTCAATCTCATAAGCATTTGCAGAAAACTTTCTAAGTATCTTGCATGGCCCAATCTTTTTGAACTTCAATTTTTTTATACTTCTTCTTTGGGAATCTCTCCTTTCTCAAGTGTGCCAAAACCAAATCCCCTACTTCAAAATGAACTTATTTTTTGCTCAAGTATCCTCTGATTTTGTATTTGATGCTGCTGCCTTGTAGTTTCTATTTCACTTGTTCATGTATGGCCTGGATCTCTAAAGAAAATTCTTCACCGTCTGCACTCCTTAGCTCTGACTTTCCAAGATTTCTTAACTCTGATATTCCTCTGGGGTGCATTCCATAAATAATATGAAATGGAACTTTCCTTGTGCTCCTGTTTGGTGAGTCATTATATGCATATTTTGCCTGGGGAAAAATATGGTCCCACTGCTTGGGATGCTCTCCTGCAAGACTTCTCAACAAATTTCCCAGACTCATATTCACTACCTCAGTTTGTCCATTAGTCTGGGGATGATAAGCTGAGCTAAAAATCAGTTTGGTACCAATTTTCTTCCACAGTGTCCTCCAAAAATTACCCACAAATATGGTATCTCTGTCTGAAACAATACTCTTGGGAAACCCATGGAATCTAACAACTTATTTGAAAAACAAGTTAGCAACATGGGTGGCATCACTAGTTTTGTAGCATGGAATAAAATGTACCATTTTGGAGAATCTGTCCACTACAACAAAGATTGCGCCATTCCCTCTCTGAGTCTTGGGCAATCCTAGAACAAAATCCATGCTCACCATGTCCCAAGGCCTGTCTGGAATAGGCAAGAGAGTGTACAATCTTGCATTCTGGCTCCTTCCTTTAGCATATTGACATATTTTTCAATTCTTCACAAAATTTTCCACTTATGTTCTCATCCTGGGCCAGTAATAGAAGTGACTCAGCTACTCATAGGTTTTATCAGTACCAAAGTGTCCAGCAAGTCCACCACTATGCTTCTCTTTGATCAAATTTTCTCTCATGGAACATCTTGGTACACACAGTTGGCTTCTTCTGAATAACAAGTCCTCTTGCAGGAAATAATCCAACCACTGGCTTCTATCTGTTAAAACATGGTTACTACATGCCTCAAATGCTTCTTTAAAATCTAAATCTGTTTTATACAATTCTTTGAGAAAATCAAACCCTACAACTTCAAAGTTAGTTTCTTGAACAAGCATGTGCCTCCTACTCAAAGCATCAACTTCTTTATTGGCTTGGCCACTTATATGTTTCAAAACAAAATTAACCTTGGAGATACTCAACCCATTTGGCATGCTTATGTTTCAACTTGGGCTGCTGTACAATATACTGCAAAGCGTGATTGTCAGAATACAATAAAAATTCCTTGGACATCAAATAATGTCTCCACCTTTTCAGCGCCTGAAAAATTGCATAGAACTCCTTCTCATAAGAGGAATACTTCCTTCTAGTGTCATTTAGCTTCTCATTGAAATAGGCTACAGGCCTATCATCCTGACTCAACACAGCTCCAATGGCCTCTCCACTAGCATCACATTTTACTTGAAATGGTCTAGTAAAATAAGGCAGAATCAAAACAGGCTTCTCAGTTATCTTTTGCTTTAAAGCTTTAAAGTTTCTTTCTGCTTTAGCAATCCACTTAAATGGATGTTTTCACTTATTTATTGTCTCAATTATGGGTGCATTGATCTTACTGAAGTTTCTTATAAAATTTCTGTAAAAACTAGCAAGTCCATGGAAACTTCTTACCTCAAAAACATTCCTGGGTGAAGGCCACTCCACAATTGCCTTAACCTTTTCTGGGTCCATCTTCAATCCTTCTGCAGAAACAAAAAAACCCAAATAAACCAAATCTTCTTTCATAAATGAGAATTTCTTCAAATATATCAGCAGTTTCTCTTGGTGCAGCTTCTTCAAGACATGATTAAGATGCCTTAAATGTTCTTTAGTTCTGCTGAAAACTAATATATCATCCAGATACACTATCACAAATTTACCAATGAATTCTTTCAATACTTCATTTAGAAGTCTCATAAAGGTGCTAGGTGCATTTGAAAACACAAAAGGAATTACCATCCATTCATATAATCCTTCATTTGTTTTAAAGGCAGTTTTCCACTCATCACCCTCTCTTATTCTAATCTTATGGTATCCACTTTTTAAGTCTATCTTTGAAAAATATTTAGCACCACTCAAACAGTCCATCAGATCCTCAATTCTAGGCAAAGGGAATCCGTACCTAATTGTGATCTTATTAATTTCTCTGGAATCAGTACACATCCTCCAGCCTCCATCTTTCTTTGGGCTCAATACTGCTGGTACTGCACATGGACTCAAACTTTCTCTGATCAGCCCCTTGTCCACCATTCCTGTACTTGTCTCCTGATTTCCTCATTTTCTTTAGGATTCATTCTGTAGGCTACCCTATTTGGCATATTTGAACCAGGGATAAAATCTATCTGATGGTTGATCTTTCTCACAGGTGGCAGCTCATCAGGTAAATCATCCACAAAAATGTCATAGTAATTATCTAACATCTCTTGGATTTCTATTGGCAAATCAGAAATATTTGTAGAATTAAGAACTACCTTAGGTTTGCAAAATAAAGCAAAGCTTACCTCTTATTCTTCTATCTGCTGCAGATATTCCTTCCCACTCAGTAACAAGGTCTTTGGATGAATCACTCTGTTGGATGGCTCTCCTTCTTCCATGGGTATCAATGTATGATGTACCCCATCCTTGAATAACTTGTAAGTGTTATTCTTGCCATCATGCACTGCTGCTCTGTCAAACTTCCAATGTCTACCCAATAGTATATGACACACATCCATGGGCATTACATCACACATGACCTTATCTTTGTATTTTCCCATTTCAGCTCTATCTCACACTGTTATTTTACAAACAGCTGGTGCCCTTTATGCAGCCAGGACACCCTGTAGGGAGTTGGATGATCCCTAGTCTTCAACTTCAACTTCTCTATCACCTCAATGGAAACCAGATTGTCTGTGCTGCCACTATCAATGACTAGCTAGTAGCATTTCCCTTGGACTTTGCATATGCTCCTAAACAAATTCTTCCTTTGTGTAGGCTCAGTGACTTCTTTGGCTTGCTTCAACAGGACCTTATTTACCACCAAGGATTCTCCCCTCTCTGGTAGAATTTCTTCTTCAATTTCTGCCTCTTCTCCAGCCTGGGCAACAACAACATTTCTTGGGCCAACACCCACATTCTCTGGACACTCATAGTGCTTATGTCCCACTTGCTGACATCTATAACACCTCAATTCTCTACCTCTGCCTCTGTCTCTACCTCCTCTTCCATTTCCTCTGTAAGGACCCCTTCTTCCCCTTGCATCCTCCTCTGTAGATGAATTCTGAGGTGAGCTATTGTTAGCTCCATCCCTGGGTGTAGTAGGCTTTCCTCTACCACCCTGACTTCCCTTTCCTTGGAAAGTACCTCTCTTCTTGGCAGACTGTTTCCTCAGGAGTTTATCCTCTGCTTTCAAGGCCATATGGTAGGCCTCTTCCACTGTCTTAGGAGACAAAAGACCTATCTCATCTTGGATCTCCAGTCTGAGACCATTTACATACCTGGCAGTCTTCGCTGGTGTGTCTTGGAGTTGCCCAGCCCTTATGCTTACTCTGAAGAATTCCTCTATGTATTCTTGTACTGTCAGCAACCTCTGTCTCAGATTCTACATTTGCTTATATAGTGTCAGCTGATAATCATTAGGCAATAATTTACCTTTTAGTTTAGCCATCATTCTGGTCCAGGTCTTGATAGGTTGCTTGCCAACTCTCCTCCTTTCTGCCTACACTTCATCCCACCAAGCAGCATGTCCTTTCAGATTTGTCACTACAAACTTGAGCTTTTTATCCTCGCTTATTTCTTCATAATAGAAGCATTTTTTCATTTCATTTATCCAGTCCACCAGCTCCTCTGGATTCAGTCCCCCTGCATAACTCGACACTTCAATTCTAGGCTTAACTGCAGACCCCAGAACAGTTCTAAGGAGCCTCATGTCAAGAGGAATTTCAACATTTTCTTCAGCTTCTTCTGTTTCAGATTCATTGATCTCTTCAGGATATCTGGGCTATCTTCTCTCCATGGCATCCATTCTGGCCTCGACCCTCTGCAACATCCCCAACACCTCTGCGTTGGCAACAGGTCTCCTTCTGCCAGCACCTCTACCAACTCGGATTGCCATGTCAGTTCTCTGCAAAAAAAACTAAGAAATAATGGCTCTGATACCAATAATGACGCAACAAAACTGAAATTAGCCTCTAAGGAGAGATGGTTTGCTACAATCGCTCTGTCAGCATTTTCCCCATAATTAACTTAATTCTTCGCCACGTCGTCTTCCCAGCTTCTTTGCGTTTTATTTATCAAATTCGAGGAATTTGATAAATAAACATAATCAACAAAATTTTTAATTTAAAATATCTCCCGAGCTTTTATTTCATCGCCAAACCTCAGTTATCCTTCGCACATCTCCATCAAATGACCACCATCCGATGACATCCCCCCAGATCGACGGTGTTTGGCGATATCGCTCTGCCTCCTGGTACGAACGTTAACGTGCGATGGCGCTTGGAAAAGCGGTTTTCGCGGTCTCACCGTGTGCTACGTGTCCACCATTCAATGGAATCGCTCCCCAACCAAGAAATACCACTCAACTCGCAAAAGCGGTGTGATATGGGCGGGGTGGTTTAACAACTCCACTCGCGGTTTTGCAACAGTGCGTGAGTAGGGTTTAAGTCGGGCTATGCTATCCTTTGACTCTTTATCTCAGGGTCTGACTCTGGTTAGGAATTTCAACTAACAATAAAACAAAGTTATCTTTTTATTTAGTGGTATTTCCACCATTGAATAGAGTTCAATGACCATGTTTTTCTATATAGACTTCGCCTGCACTTGGGTTTTAATTCACAGAGTTCGTTCGGATAATTCACGAGAGAACAATAACTAGAGAAACACGGAAACTATGCTACAACCCTGTTCACGATTTCACATAGACCAGTGTTCGATCACCTCATAGTTAAACAATTTCTTCACAAATAACAATTCAATACAGTTGGATAATCAATGGGAACTGAAATTCATTTAATTGGAAGCAATTGTTTGATACATAGATTTTATTGCATAAATCTCTTCTCTTTCCTCCTCCTCCTTCTTCTTAATACATCTGAGTGATTACATTTATATACATAAACATTTGTCTGTTCGGTTCCTCTGCGAGGACCGTTTAGGAAAACCAAAAGCCTAATTACAATTATTCAATTAACTAAAACAAGACAAATAGATCGAATCCAAAACTATTCAACTTCTATGGACTCTAACTAGTCTAAATGAAACAATCAGCTGAGGTATTGACACCTAGTTGTTACAATTCGATGAATTTGAACTCCCCTAGCAAAAACATGTGGAAAAAACCTCCTACATTGCTGGCTAGTGGCTAATGCCCCTGCATCACTAGGGAAAGCTTCCCTGGTACCTAAAACAAATGAACCTACTCTGTCTTCGGTCTTTAGGAGGGTACTCATCTTCACGAGAGTGCTTACACCTATTATTTGAGGTTTGGGCGAAGCTCTAGAGTAACCGTAACTATATTTTCGACCAACCCTCTCTGTATTCTATTGTGATATTAGGTTTCATCTCCAGAAAATGATAGTACTCAGACGGAGCCACCCTATTATGGCTTTTTGTTGATTGATTTTAGAAGTCCTTTTTTGTTTTTTTTTCCTTTTTAGGTGTGTGGTTGCTATCACTAATACTTTATAATAAATCAAAAATAATTAAAATTTGATAAAAGTAAATAGGTCACTGTGGCATCCTTCGACCCTCATCGTCTATCTCGATGATAGCAAGGTCTCCCTCTGTTGACACCAGAGGAGGAGTCGAGTCTCAGTGAGCCAATGCCTTCTTCGAAAGAGCAGTCTCCAGTGACAACCCCTAATTTTCACAAAGCCCCGTATCATACGGAGTTTCCAGAGGATCCTTTTATGGAAGGAGTTGTACCTCCTTACAATCCTCCTGTCACTGACCCGGTGGGGCCAATGTTAGTTCAAGTTAAACCAGGCCAAGATATGCCTTCGGCTGCACCAACATCCGTTTCAAAACCGGCACCCATGGGGTTGATGCCGATGGTAACCAACTTTGGTCCACCACCATCTTCCTCGCTAGTTGTCAGTTCTACGCCAATGATTGGCAACCCCAATAGCTAGGCTATACCTAGTCCCAACAATCCATTCACCACAACTGTCAGCAGACCTCCAAACCCTTCGGGATCTGGTCCTATTGTGATTGCACCCGGACCCACGGTTTCCACTCCCGCTAGTGGGGTTACTTTGGTTCCTTCTAGCAACCCTTTTGGTTCAAACCCTTTGCTGAGTTCAAACCCATTAGTAATCATGCCAGGGGGCAGTGTCACCAACACATATATGTTGGGGGGCACTTTGGTACCCCTATAGTCATTAGGATAAACAGGAAAACCTATTGTTAATGTTGTTCCTTTGAGTGGTCAAAATTTCGGTGTAGGGTCTATGTCGATGCTTAAATATGTGAATTGTAGTATGCCTTTGGCTAACTCTATCACGTCCATATGGGCGAACCAACCCTAATGTCAATTTGGGCAAGGGGGTAAATTTTACACTGGGGGCAACCAATAGTTCGCCCCTCAGTACAACATACCCTATGGGTAGCAACCATACACCCCTACACCCCCATCCATAGGGAAATTTTATCAACAAAGTCCTACTTATCCCATTGGTAACACATTGGTAGGCGGACCCTATGGTCCAAATGGTCAGCCGATACTTCCTTGGCTAGATCCGGGGGCAAACACACAATTTCCATTTTTGGCAGCTCTAGACATCCCTAACATCTACAAATTGACTAATGATCCCATATACCACAACCCACTCTGGCCTCTAGTACTGCAAAATATTTCGTCTGACATCCCTAAATTCGACGGGAAACAAGGGGACAATATGGCTACACACGTCACCACCTTTCATCTATGGTCTGTTTCTAAATCCATGGTGGATGATAGTATCCGGCTTCGAATTTTTCCCTACACTCTCACAGGAAACGCTACCAAATGGTAAATTGAGTTACTATTGGGGTTCCCATGTTTTGGCCAGATTGGCAAGACCAAAAGATGAGACAACATCAGAACCACTTTTGGGCCCTAGGATCTAGCCCTCCTGGACCCGGAGAGGGATCTCTCCAAATAGAGCTAAGAATGATATATCTATGAAGCTCAAAATGAGATGTTAGGCTAGTTATGAAGCACAAGGGGTTTAAAATAATTCGGTTGGTTGGTTGCTGGGTTGGTCAGGAGATCATGGACTGAGAAAGCAATGGAGAAAAGGAACAAGGCAGTAGGATATTTCAGCAAAGAGGATAGGTCATGAAAGTGCCACCCATTGGGCTATGGAGTCATGAAAGGAAATTACTTGCATCCACTAGCCAAGGCTTTCAAAGGGCAAGTCATCTAATACTAAAGGATCTTTTAGATTAGATGGTGGGATGGAACATTAAGGAGAGAAGGTGAAAGAAGGAAAGACAACCATATTTCTGTCTATAGATCAGGTCAGAGGTCATTTAACTCCAGACCTGCTTGGACATACTCTAAGGCAGCTCTCAAAGAGACAAAGGGGCTGCTTATAGATCAGACCAGAGGTCATTTAACTCCAGGTCTACTTTAGCAACTCCAAGGGAAAAACATAGATAAATTTGACAAGGAAACATCCAAGCAACAAACCCCCAAGTTCATACATCAGCCAGCAGGCAATAACATCCACTGCACTGGTTAAACCCCATGAATTCACTCTTAGATACACATAAGGCAGAAAACATTAAAGGTAGGGAGCGCAGGAAACATAGGGCACCTAGCAAGGGTGAATCCTATGTTATATTTCTGTTGCCTACCAGAAGAACATGAAACAGTATGAAAGTGTAATAAACAGAGTTAGGAAAAACATCACCAATAGTAATAGACCAGGATCCTGTGAAATGTGCTTTGATTAATTAATGAAAAACTAGTCATGTACAATAAGCTTAATGGCTAATACAGTCCAGACTTCTCCTCCCAGCCTATTACATACAACTACTCTGCTACTCCCTCTCAAGACTGTTCTAACAGTCGAACTGAATCCCACTAACAGCAACTCCTCAGCGAGGCAACGCAACAACAACCTTTACATTATGTTCTCGGGGATTTCTTATAGGAGAAGTGGAAGAAACAGTAGTAGATAAACAAATAAATGAGTCTCATTAAGACAGTAAGGTGGAAGTGTTCACACCCATACCACTTAATGGCATTCTGCGGCATTGCTTGTACTCTCTGATCTGCATGGGGAGTCTCTGTCAGACCGAACTCGGCCTCTGATGTTATTTTAGGGTCCTTTCTAGTGTCTGGAGCTCTGTGCTGCCACTCTGGAATAAATGAACTGGTTGAAAGATCTGCATGGCCTCTTCATTCCTCCATTACTGTGACTCAGACAGTCTTTAATGAAGCTCTTGTCTGTGTATTTAATTGCTTATGGGCTCGAGGAGGCATGGAGAACTCTGTAGGAACGGTGTACGTCTGGAGAGAACGTACTTTGCTGTTAGGTAGCGCGGTAATGACTTGTTGGTGCGCTCATCAGTCTTCAAACTGAATCTTAATCCTTTGAAAGCGGGGCTAAACATTGATTATGTCAATAACAGATGTTAACCCCTTTGGATCCTTTCTGCCGATCTGCTGGCGATGCTGAAATCACCTCACTGTGATGTCTGCACAATGAAATAAACTGTTACAAGCCCGGGCAGTGGTGGTGGAGGAATTGCTTCAGAGGCCTGTTGGAGCGGTGGCGGGACAGTGAAAAGCGGTGAAAACAATGGAGAATGGCGGAAGAAATGGTTAATAATGTTAAAGCCCAAAGATTAAAGCTTGGGCGTAATACAAAGGAAAACACAGGAATACAATGAAGCGGAGCTATGGATGTGGGACCCAGTCACGGTGGAGGGCGATTAGATCTTGATCATTAGATTTGCATGGGAAACGGACGGCATAGATCTAATCGCAACAATCGCAATCGGAGGCCAGAGCGAGTGGCAATCGCAACGCACATTCCAAAAGTTCCGATTGCGATCGAGAATGGGGCAGCGATTGAGCGATAACCGTTGATCTGGGGGAGGAATGAACGGCTGGGATGCAATCGGAGGGGCAGTAGAAAAGGATGATGGGAGAGGAGCGGGATGAATCCGAACCGTTGGATCTGGCGGGATGGACGGCTCAGATTGGATCGGGGGATCGCAATCGCAATACGCAGAAGGAGGGTGCGATCGAAAGTTCTGATTGCGATTGGAGCGGGTGTGCGATGGCTGTTGGATCGTGAAACAGATGGACGGATGGGATTAAATCAGGCAGAAGACAGAAAGACTTGCGATTAGGGGAAATGGGAAGTGCGATGGCCGTCGGATCAGCAGGGGAATGGACGGCCCAGATTGAATTGGCGCATCGCAATCGAAGATCGGAGCAGAAGGCTTGCGATTGATCGGAGGACACACTCGAAACATTGCGATCGTGATTGAGCCGGGGTTGCGATTAGCGCTCCGCTGTTAGATCTGTGGGGAAACAGACGGATGAGATTGAATCGGAGGACGGTGGAAAGGGCTTGCGATTAGCGATCGGGCGGAGGGTGCGATTAATGCGGGACCGTCCGATCTGGCGGGGAGATCAACGGTGGAGAAGTGGATCGGAGGACTGCAATCGGGGCGGCACTATTGAGACTTGCGATTGTGATCGGAGAGGGGTTGCAATTAGCGCTCCACCGTCAGATATTTATGATAGATCGACGGTAAAGAATGAGTTGCGGGACTTTGTTTATTGAACCAATCGCATCGGCACTTTAGAGCTTTACAAAGGAATTGTGCACCCGCCCGACTTCCGATTGCGATTAGCGCTTGGGGCTTAAGCGCTTGGTCCCAGCACACGGGCATGTGTGGGAAGTGGTGAAGGGGCTGGCGGAAAGGGGCTAGGCCTTATAATAAGGTTGGAGGATGGGTTTTGGCCCGTTTTAATGGATTTTGAAGGTTGGGAAGGGTAACGATAGAGAGATAAAGGGGGAAGAAGGTCAAAAAAGGCTAGGGGGGGAAATTTAAAGGAGATTTTAGGGGGAAATGAAGGGTAAGAAGGGAAATAGAAGGGGAAACAAAATAGAAGCTAAGTGGGGGAAATGAGAGGGAAATAGGGGCCTTTGGGCATTTCTTCACAAACAGAGGGGTTTTTAAATAGGAATCAGCAGAGGGGAATTTATCAAAGGATAAAAGACACATGGAGGCTTCAAGGAGACTGTGTTTTCAGATGAAATGCATTCCTTGCAGACTCAACAATGATTTAGCCCCCTATTTGCTTGTCAAAAATTTCATAGGGGGGCTAACAGTTACCACGTGGGGCCATCAACACTTTTGGCGCCTTAGCTACGAAATTTATTAAGAAATTCCAATTACCTATTAGATACGAAACTGGCACGAAAATTTTAACCTCACTACGCCAAGACACTGCCACCCACATCTCTGATCACATTTATGAATGGAGACGTAGGCAGAGGATCGTCAAAGCACTAATCCCAGATCATCTCTTATCCAATTGGTTTTGTAAGTCACTCTTACCACGCCTAGCTAAGGACATTTGCTTGCTCGGTGCAGTCACGGAAGACCAATTTATCCGTCGGGCAAAACATTTAGATATTATCTATTCACAATCTGGCACAATGTATGATTTACTCCCTCATGCCCCTGGCAATCTGAATCCTCCCGCTACTCAAAAACCTGGAGCACACACTGACGACCTCATTGGTGCAACATTCGGCATAGTCATAAAATATCTTAGCGGGAATACCTCCCAGCCATCTTCTTCTACCACCACCCCTAACCAATTGACTACTCTTCCTACCACCGAGGTAAATTTTGTGCAGTTTACACAAAAACCTAGCGACAAGAACAAGAAGAATAAGAAAATACCTCTTCTTTTGAAGAGCAGTCCAATACTCAGAATAATCCCAATAAGAAAAAATGCTGCTAAGAATGAAAAAGGAAAGGAGAAACCCATGAAATTTCCTTGCAGAAACTATGCAGAGGACCACTTGACATACAAATGTCCTCAGCTACAGGAATGCACATATTTTATCACAAACAAGTACTCGTGGAGGACACCTTCCATTCTTCATAATCCCTTCCCTAATCCACAGCAGTAATAGTAACACATGGTTTAAAACCCACCACAACCCCTACAAAGGGGTAACTATGGTACTCATCCTTTCGGTGAAGGATCATCTGCCATTTATGATGTAAAAAGTGTTGAACTCCAAACACGAGCCAAACTCTATGGAAATCCTATCATTGATGCTTAGGAACCTTGTACAAGTTTGAATCCACTACCGCCCAATGAGTTGCATATGAAAAGGCCCGCTCTGACCCTGCGATTCGTCCCCCCAAAGGGACACTTCGACGCACGACTCATAACACCTCTGCACATGCTTCCCAAAACTACAATATTGCAGAATATTTCAGGCAAGCACTGTCAGCAATGTCTGCACTTGAAGTATTGCAAACCTGCCCAGCGCAAAGGAAATCTATGCTTTCAGCCGTTGGTGGAATCGACCTGTAGGATTCTACACTAGCTATCTTCAACATGGAGAAATCTAAACCTCGCCTCCCACACAAACTTGCGTTCCAAGTACAAGTTGTGTCGAAAGGGATGTGAAGCATGAAATTTCCTCGTGGAAAAAATTCAAATTGGATCTGATTGCAATCTAGAGGAAATTTCATGCTTCACATCCATTTTTAAGGAATTCTGTGATGTGTTTGCTCGGTCTTACGATGAAATGCCCGGAATAGATCCATATATTGTTGAGCACAAAATCAAGATTTATTACAATGCCAAGCCTATCCAGCAAAGACTCCAACCTGTCCACCCTCACAAAGCAGCTGCCAATAAGACTGAAGTCGAAAAAATCTTACACATTGGTTTCATCTATCCCATTCTTTTGAAGGAATGGGTTTCCATTCTGATTCCCGTAGATAAAAAAACAAGGTACCATCCGAGTCTGTGTTGATTATCATGATCTGAACATCGCTTGTCCAAAAGACAATTATCCTACACCATTTATAGATCATATTATCGACGATTGCGCCATATGTGAATCTTTCTCCTTTATCGATGGATTCTCGGGCTATAACCAGATAGCGATTAAAAAAGATGACCAACATAAAACTACCTTCATTTGTCCTTGGGGCACATTTGCATATTGTAAACTTCCATTCGGTCTGAAGAATTCTAGAGTAAATTTTCAGAGGGCTATGGACTATGCCTTTCATGATATTCAACACATTGTACAAGCTTAATTAGATGAACTTTCGGCTCACTCCAAGAAGCAAACCCATCACCTTGCACATCTTAAACAAATCTTTGCTCAGTGAAGGTTGTACAATATACGTATGAATCCGCATAAGTGCGTATTTTTTGTCGAGTCTGGACACCTTCTTGGCTTCATTGTTTCCAAGCACGGGATTAGGGTTGATCCCAATAAGGTTAAGGCAATCATTGAATTACCTACACCACAATTTGTTTTGCAACTCCAACTTTTGCAAGGGAAGGAAAACTTCTTACGTCATTTCATTGTAAATGATGCCAAGATGATGAAAGGATTTATGCGCTTACTAAAGAAAGGAACACCATATTTGTGGGATGACCAGGCTCAAATGTCGTTTGATGCCTTGAAACAAGCACTCGTTTCCACCCCACTTCTTAGTGCCCCTAACTATTTGCGCGACTTTCTCCTCTAGTTGGCAGCCTCACCATCCTTATTAGGTATGGTTTTGGCTCAAGTTCATGATGAAGATAGTGAGAATGTGATATATTATTTTTCAAAGGGTCTCATTGGACCCGAACTACGATATTCACATGTGGAGAAACTATCTATCTTGATGGTCTTCGCTGTCACCCGCCTCCGACACTATATATTGTTGCGGCAGACTACCAGAATTTCTTTAGAGAATCCCATGTGACACATTCTGTCTCGATAAATTATTGGAGGAAAATATTCCAAATGGATTGTAATTCTCCAATAGTTCAATTTGGTTTTCACTACTGCCAAAGCAAAGAAATCTCTAGTCTCCGTCGAATTATTGTCGGACCTTCCCAGAATTGACCCGAAAGATGTAGCTCATGATCCATTTCCTGATGAATCTGTCTACCTAGACGATTCTTCTAATCCTTGTTATGGAGACATTTTGGTCTACCTCCAAACTCAACGATTCCGCCCAAATCTCATGTCAGAGGACCGTCGTCGTATTTGTCACCAAGCGAAACACTACCTCGTGCTAAACGATACTCTATATCGTCATGGTGTCGATACTATTATTCAGCATTGTCTCACTCTTAATGAGGCAAAACACGTTTTAAATGACTGTCTAGTGGGGGCATGTGGTGGTCATATTTCTGGCATAGATACTACCCAGAAAATCTTGTGTGCAGGATACTACTGGCCCACTTTGTTTAGAGATTGCATCGCAATGGTCCAGAAGTGCCATCCGTGTCATATTTTCACGAAGAAAATGCGCACCCACCCCGCCCCTCTTCATTCGATTGTATCTGTGGGTCCTTTTGATAAATGGGGAATAAAATTCATCACGCGCTATCCCACTGCTATGGATGGACACAACTACATTGTAGTTGCGGTTGACTACTTCACAAAATGGGTAGAAGCCATTCCCACTTTCAAGGTTGATGGAGAAACTGTCGCTTTGTTCCTGTTCAATTAGGTCATCTATCGTTGCAGTGTACCTCTCTCGATCGTCACAGATCATGGGTATTATTTTCAGAACCATATGATGACAGAATTGACTTCCATTCTAGGTTTTCAACAAGATCAGTCTTCATCCTACTATCTACAAGTGAATGGTCAAGTCGAAGCCGTAAATGGTGTCCTCAAAACCATGATTCGTTGGTTAGTCAGAAAACATAAAACCACATGGAATTGGCAGTTATATTCCGCATTATGGGCATACCGAATGTTAGTAAAAACTTCTACAGGCTTCACACCATTCCAACTAGCATTCGGCCTGGAAGCAATACTCCCAATCGAGTGTTAGATTCCATCACTCAAGCTCGCTATTGAACTCCTACGTGACACCATTGCCTAGGAAGAGCGCTTGCTCTCGCTCGATAAATTTGTAGAAACTCATCGAGATGCCATGCTATCATTTGAAGCTCACAAGCGCTGAGTAAAGGCTCAATACGACAAATCTGTCAAGCCTTGTTCTTTCCAAGAGGGTGATCTCGTTCTACTCTATGATCAGAGACACGACCTCTTGGGGGTAGGAACACTTCAACCATTATGGATCGGTCCTTACGTCATGACGAAAGTCCTTTCAAAAGGAGCTTATGAACTTCAGGACTGTAATGGAACTCCACTCATGGAGCCCCACAATAGGCTCTATCTGAAGAAGTATTTCACCTAGTGTTCCACTAGGCATATGCTTTGTAGTTTTATGTATATCAGTTTTGTCTTTGTTTGGTGTGTCGGGATATTTTTGGTTTTTTGGGTGTTTTTGTCATAAACACTTTTTATTTTACACAGATTCCTTCGTCATCCTTATCATACGTTGGATACGTGGATGGTGCCAGTCATCATACTCAACATATTGCATCAGCTGCTTGGGTCCTCTACACACCTAAGTCAGAACTCCTTGGTTCTGGGGGATTTTTCCTAGAAAACACCACCAACAATATTGTTGAGTACATGTCGGTGATACAACTCCTCATGCAAGATGCATCTCACGATGTCTCCAATCTGGTGGTTAGGGTAGATTCCAAAATCGTCGTTATGTAGTTAAACAATTGTTATCACGTCCATAATCCAGTCTTATTACGTTATTACTTAAGGTTACAACTTCTAGAACATCAATTTCAAACCATCACGTTTGAGAAAATTCCTAGAGAATTTAATACATTAGATGATTCATTGGAAAATTATGTGTTAGATTGCCATTTGGCTCATTTATTATAGAAAAAGTCATACACGAGTGTATATTTTTTTTACCATAAAAACACATACAAATTAAAAACACAAGAATCAAAATCTTCAAAATATGTATATGTCCATATATATGCCATGTCCAGTCAAGTTACATCAAAAAAATTCCCAAAACTTGAATGTTTTACAAACAAAAAATTGGCTCTACTAAGCCTCGCTCTAACATTTACACATCTATCCAGTATTCCTCCTGAGCCTTCTACTCAAGATAGCAGATAACTACTCTGGCTAACCTCTTAAGAGGCACCAATAACCTCTCTAGCACACCCACTGTGTGTCGCTGTAGGTGAATAGGGATCTCCCTCATGGGAAGAGGCGACACGCCCATGCTTAGACCCTCAAGGTTCCTAGTAAGCTCGGGAAAACTATGTGTGTAATCACCCTCTTCAGCGGCTGCTGCGGCCTCTGCTACTACGCCATCCCTAGGTAGTTGCATTCCTCACCTTGCATAGTGAGGGGCTCTAGTTGGATGGACATGTGCCACATTTGTGTCGAGAAATAAGCTTCATGTCAAAAACATTTTCACCCATTAAACAAAAAAGTTGCATAAACATTCAAAAGATAAAAAATAATTCAACAATGATCAAGTTCTTTCTTACCATCTAGACCCCACTGAGTGCCTGGTGGCAGTATCAATTCCGGATGTCCTGTCTAGTTCATCCCTGCATAGGTATAATCTTCAATCATCAAGATCTAGTCATCTATCAACTCAAGGAATGAGTCATGAAAACAGTGACGGATTGGACCCTCTCCAGTCCATGGTATCAAAGCTGACCAACGAGCCTGTCTTGGCTCCCGAGGTCCCAATGCATCCGTGATCATTCTTGGCCTCATGGCAGGCACCCTCTCTAGTATGAATGACACAATCTGTGTGCCATACACAAACTCTCTTTGGGTCTGGGTCTTACATGTCGACAGTTCTTCTCGAACCCGGTAGACAACACCTTCACTCCAGTCAAAAACCTGAGGCTACATGCAATGCGGCACCAACAATACCTGGGTCATGGTGGCCACATGCTGACTCTTGGCTACTGCCAAGCGAAATAGCATCCACAAGAGATAACTCATAGTTCTTGTTGCCACCCGTGTAATAGGCGCCCGGTTACTTACTGCCATGGTATTGTTTAGGCAGTGAGTTTGAATCAGATCCATAGTAGTGTGGGGATCAGCCCTGGAACCTGTCGGATTGGGCATCGGTCCTCTGCATGATAGACCAGTCAAGTAGTATATGTCATCTTTCTCGATCGAGAGTTCATTACCGCCGATGTGAAAGGCATGCTGCTGGTCATCCCACTGCTGGATGATCCATATCAGAAGGTATTCCTTCTCTCTCATCAGCTCTAAACAAGCATACTTCAGTAATCTGCATCTGCAGAGAACCAACAAAGTAACAACATCAATAACCATTTCCCATTCTTCCTATTCATGCTCTCTTTCACACCAAATACTAATGGTAAATTGCTTCACACCTACACAAGAAACATTTCCAATGGATTATTTTTAGGCTGAAACACTTTGGGATTAAGAAAAAAAGTTCAAAAAATGTTTTCTGCCAGCTAGTGCAGGCCCTAGTGCAAATCAGTGTGCGCTAGCGCACTGTCCCTTAACAGGCGGTGTGTTTAACGCGGCCTAGACACTGGGCACCCGTGTTAGCCACTAAATAAATTTAAGGCCTGCTCAAATTCACATTTTAAGCTAGCAAAAATAACTAAAATGACAATGCAAAGCTAGGTGAAGGTTCAAGCTGTTACCTGGATCTCGGAAAATCAAAAACCGTTGCTCGGTTTGTCCACAATCAACAGCCAAAGTTTCACCTATTTTTTCACTCCAGAGCTCTATCACAACACCCAAAATAATGAAAATGAAGGTTTGTTGCCTTCTTATAGCCATTTTGGATGTATGACTCACTCAGCTAGTTTGTTAAAATTGGTTAATTCCTGCTATATTTTGTCGCAACTATTGGTTTAAAAAAAAAATGTTATCGATGCTCTGATGAGTTGTTAGTGTTCATGTGTAGATTTGAGCGTGTTTGACCCGGTTTCGAGCTTTATTTTTAGGGACTTTTTCTAGCTCGTAAAACTAAAAAAACCATGATTTACCTTCATCGAGCTCGTTAAACTACTACGACGAAGAAATATGAGCCATTCTTTTCCATCCTTTTATAGCTCATTAAAAATTGAAAAAGTAACTGAGTTTTTCTCCATGGGACTCATTAAAAATTCATGGAGAGCATCGAGTTTTTCTTCATCGGACTCGTTAAAATTTCACAAAGAACATTGAGTTTACTCCATCTCCTCGTACTCATAAAAAAATGAAGTAGATGTCCATTGAACATATGTTTGTCACTTTATCTAGATTCAATGGACTAACTCATGGAAAATGAACTATTTCGGGCTTACTATTCTCCCTTCGTCGTGCCCGGTTATCAAACATGACAAAGGTACCCCCTGGAGTTTTATTTTATGATGTTTTTTAGACTCTCTAAATATGAAAAGATCACTGAGTTTACCTGTGTGGAATCATTAAAATTAATCAGACGGGGAAAAATTTGGACAAAGTGGACACTTATTCTATTATATTTTAAAGGTCGATTTGGCAGGACAAAATCTTGAACATGGCACTTCCCAGAAAGCTCACTCGCATTTAGCCGAACCCTACCGTCTATGAGTTTAGCCTTCATATACCAATGTTCCTACATTGGTGAATCCTAACACTCTTTGGTGTTCATTAAGCCTAAGCTACCTGGTACCTTATTACAGTGCCTTCTATTGTTCAAGAGGATCCCGTAATCTAGTGCTCCTTGTATCAGCCAAGCCATCATATACTATAAATTATTTTTCGTCAGTTATTCCCACTTTCTCTTGAATATTTCCATAAACAAAATCATATTTTCCCATTTATTTTCAACTGATGTAGGATGCCTCAGTGCCTACATTTTGACAGATCTCTTCCTATTGACTTCAATATCTTATCTAGGAAGTTGATCCAGAAACACATCAATATCCGGGTACTTGCAGACATCAGTGGCAGGTCACCTTGTGGTTGGTTGGGGGTTCTAATTATTGGCTCTTGATCGAATGATTCTACGAGTGTTCGAAATCCACTCCTGTTATTCACACTCGCTAGATTGTACTGTGCATCTTAGGGACCATCATCCTTATCGGTGACCGCCCTTGTGTCTGTTAATAGTTTTTGTTATTTACTGGTAATCAGATAATTTCCCACATGTTCGAATACAACTCATTCATTCACATGTGTGGAAATATGTAGTTTAGTGAAGCAGTGACCAAGACCTTGGGTTGAGGCTTACACCATTACAAATGTGTTTCCTCTCCCAAGTTGCGATATTGTTTTTGGAGACAACTTATCAGTTTGATCCTGTTATGACAGATGCTTCCACATTGTGCTTATTGGTGGTCACACTGTTCATATCTCTATTTTAGAGAAATCATTTTGATTAGCTACTGAGCATGGAAATTCCTAACTCAAGACAGATAATATATTTTCTGAGATATGTTGTTGTTTTAGGTTTTCCTTAGTCCTCCAATTCCTCTCATTCTACTACACTTGTTATAAAGTATTTCAGCCATCGTCTTTGCCTCTGACCTCACACTTTAGGGGGCATCTGTTACAAGAAAAATTACCTCCTCATTAACTCAAAGGAGAAGGTAACATGAAAAGAAGAAAATAACCTAGACAAGACCCATTTTTGCCAAGGTAACGCACCCCAGAAATAGCTAGGCAGAGTTATAACACACCTAAGCCATACAAAGGGAGTGTTAATGCCTAGGGTAACGCTCTGTCTTTCCCAAGGGGTAGCATTATCCATGTTTGAATGTGAAAAGGGAAATATTTTACGGAAAACTGATTGGCATTTCCAGCTTTTTGTCAGAAGAGTCAATTCAAAATAGAAACTAAATGGCACAAACCTTTTATTAGGCATTGCCAAAAACAACTGAACTCCTATGGAAGGAAAAAGTAAGGAAAATTGAGGACACATATAGATCTTTCCCAATTTGAACTGGGTGAAAGAGTTGGTAAGGTTTTTCCTCTCCATCTCCTATAAATTGGAGCCATGGGCTCTTGGTCTAAGGTCGAAGGTTTGATTATATGTGGAGAAGAATTTCATTATTTTAGTGTGAGGCTTGAAGATCGACGAAGTTCATTGAGGACTTTCTGGCTTGAGCATCATCACACTCAGAGATAGAGAAAGAGAGAAGGGAATTGGAAGACTGAGGAGGGCTTGGTGCAACTGACGGTTGTAATCCTCCTTTTCATAAATCCATAGAATTGTATCTGTTTTTTCCATTCGATGCATCAGTGTCACAATTTTTGTTCAATCATCTATGTAGCAAGATATGAATGACTTAGATCTTCTTTATTTAATGTTAGTTATATGCTATTTTAATTGATAGAAAGTTAATATTACACGGGTGCTTTGATTGGTTGTAGGAACTATATTTGGAGTCAGTGAAGAAGGAATTCTACTTTGTCGCTCGGTGCTCTCCATAGGATCTGTCATCCAAAAAGAGGTAATCATTCCTAATCTTGATTTGTAAATTGTATATTAGTATGAACATGCATGTAGTACCTTTGGAACATTATAGCTAATCTTACAGTCTACCTCGAGCACTGGAAAGCCCTGAGAGGGATACCCAATAGCCACCACCCAAGCATATTACCCTATAGAAACTTTTCCTCTTATGGTATTTCAAAGTTTTTGTTTGTGTTCAAAGATTTTCCTGGAAATATTTCAACTGTAGAGTTACCAAATTCTTCCATAGAGTATAGAGACAGTTGCGTGGATGACAAATATTCAATATTGCATTGTTCTCGAAATTGATCATGTTCATATTTTGAAGATGTTTCAAATTTTTCTATTGAATTTAAGATTTGGCTATCTTCATTAATGCTTGAAGTAGTAAAGAGAGGTTGTATATCATTTCCATCATCAATCCATTCTTCATATTCTAACTCTGTGATTATTTTTGCTGCAGGATATAGAGTGAATTTATTTGTTGAGTTACCATCAAAGATCTACATATCACCAGATCTACAGTTAATGAAAGCATCAGCTATAGCCAACCAAGGCCTTCCTAATATTAGTGGATGTCCTCCTATATTTTTCTTAGGAGTTAAGATCATAAAATTGGTAGGATACTCCCAAGAGTCTAAGGAAATTGAAACATCTTCTAATACACCATATGGCTTGATTACATATATGTCTGCTAATTGCAGTAATTTAGGTGTATACATAAGGTTAGGAAGTTTGAGTTGTTCCATGGTTTGTTTTCTCATGATGTTTATAGCTACTCCTAAATCAATCATTGTATTTGGAATTGCAACACCATCGATATGTTTTTTTACAACTGGACTTCCTGGATCTAAATATTTTTGTATGTAAATTTTTCCCATAATTATGTCTGCAATTTTTCCTACTAGTTGAATTCTTTTTATTTCTTTTGTTTTTCTTCCTAGTTTCTTCAAACTCAACTCTTTTATTGTTTTGGCTAGAATTGGAATCTCTTTAATAGCTTATAACAAAGGAAGTTTGATAGAGATATTTTTCAATTCATCTAGAAAATCATAATTGGGCAACATGATATGTTTTTCCACCCCTCTATCAACTTGTAAAATTTCAGGAAAAGGAGGGTTAGAGGTAAGTACTGATGGTTTCTCTATGATAGGAGTTGAGTTGATTTTTTCTTTTCATTTTTCATTTTCAGAATTCTAGTTTTGAAGAGATGTTCCTTCCTCAAACTTTTATTTGGCTGTAGAGAATCTTCTTCAAAATTATATTGTTCTCGAATAACTACAGAAGGAGTTTTCTTTTCTAGTATTCTACCAGATCTAAGTTGGAGATCATTAAGATCTAGTGGATAAATCATGTAAGTTGGAAATTGTTGTCGTCCTATCATGTAATTATTTTGAGGATTTTTATTATTGGGGTTTGGAAATTGTTGGGCAGGTATTTGATTTGGTGTTTATGGAAATGGTAATGAAAGTTATGGATTTTGGTTTTGGAGTTGGGGTTGTTGATTTTGTTGAGGAATTTGTTGGGGGGGATATTTTGGATAGGATCGAGGATATTGGTAGTATTGAGAGTATCTACCATAGGTATTTTGCATTCCTTGTGCCCAAGATTGAGATTTAGGCCAAGGTTGTTGCCAAGAATTCCAATTATTTGGTGGGGGATGATTGTACATTTGGTTGTTAAAACCTTGAGTTTGTGGCCCCTACCATGGTCTTATAGAGACAAATCAAAGAGATTCTGTTGGATTTGAAGTTTTTTCTTCTTGAAAAAAACCTTAAGACCTAGAATTGAAGGGAAAATCTTAGTTTCATGATTTTCTGAGAAAATCACATAGGTCTCTATGAAATTTGCATCAAGAGGACATTATCTTAAAGCATGCTTCTTTCTACATTTGGGAAAAAGATAGCCAAAGAATCAGTTTCAACTTTCTGCTTATTTTGTAATTTAAGGGTGTCTATCTGTTCACTAAGACTCCCTAAGATATTTGTTTTAAATTCATCAAGCATATTTCCAATTTTTTCTCTACTTACTATTCCAGTTGCAGATCTGTCAGTCTATCAAGAGAATGATCTCTTGGACTTTTCCCAGTTTTTGCTTTCCCCCTTGAGAGATGAATACATAATTAAGCAATGTCAGGTAATGGGATTTGAGGGATAACTCCCTTTAAAATCATGTTGAGAATATCTATCCACTCATCTCTAATGGATTTTAATAAAAGAGCTTTTAAAGTATCTTGATCTAAATTATCCATTTTAGCTCCTTTTATGTTATAATTGAATCTTTCAATTAAATCATCCAAATTCTCATCCTCTCTTTGCATCATTTTGAATACTTCATCCTTATGATTAATGGGTATGCAATAATCCAAATATATTTCTAAAAATTCTTTCTTCATGTCATTCCATGTTCTAATAGACTGTGTGACTAAACCCATGAACCATTTTAAAGATGCTCCTTTCAATGTTGAAGGAAACAACTTAAGTTTTTGAGAGTCTTGTAAATAATCATAAGATCTACACAAAACTTCAAATTCAAAAAAAAGGTTTCACGATCTTCACTTTTTAATCCATGGAAATTTGGAAGGATAGAAGGTGAGATATTTTTCATTGTGGTATTTGTATCTCCATCAATTATAACAAATCCAAAAGAATTATCAATTTCCCTATTTATTCTATTTTCTTCACGTCTTCTACCTCCTCCTACATTCCCTCTACCTCGTCCTCCACCTCTTCCTCAAAACAATATATTTTCTCCATTTAGAACTTATCCTTCTCCTTCTCCTCCTTCTCCTCTTCCTTCCATTATAGATTCTTCAGAGATAATATAAGGTTCAATCTCTAAGGTTAATTTCTCTTCCTCTGGTTCTTATATTAATGGAATGTTGAAGAAAGATTCTTCTTCTTCTTCTCCACTAGGAATTTCTAACTCTTCAACTAGAATGTGTTCCCCCGTAGAGGTGAAAAAGGTTACTCCTTCTGTTGGAGATCTAGGATCTTCTTCCTCTAAGACTGCCTTAGTGGATGAAGTAGGAGATCCTCCTAATTGGATTTCTGACCTTAAGACTTCAAGAAGTCGATGTCTATTGAAGTATGGAATATGAGTTTGAGATGGTGGTGTATCACTACATGGTAATTGTAGTATAGTGGTGAGTATTCCCACCTGTCATGCGGGTGACCCGAGTTCGATCCCCGACAACAATGCGAAAATGTTTAGGCAATTTAATGTCTTGAATTTCTTAACATAAATTATCAACCGAGGTTTGTAATATGATGACGTTTGGTGCACTATATATGCTTATTTAATCTTATTCTTAATTTTTTGTATGTATTTTATGTTTTTTAGGGGTTTTTGTGCTTTATGTCTAAATTTTAAACTCAAGAAATGAAAAATATGAAAGGAATCAATTGAATCTAGTGAAATTTAGATGTATAAAACTAACTTTGAAAGAAGGAAAAAATGGAAGTGTTCTTAAGTTAAACTAAATTTCATAAAAATGAAACAAAAACTATTGAATGGTTAGAATCTAATCTGAAAATAGAGTGCCTATTCTGATGAATTCTAATTTAATATTACTCCTATTCAATGAATATGGATCTTATAACTGAAAATTGAAATTGCAATGCTACTCTATATGAAATAAGATTCAAAGGAAAACAACTAATTTATGTTCAATCACTCTAGCATTCAATATGAAAGTATGATGTAGTCACCGTCTTCAAATGATGTACAAGCAACCGATTATACTTTAGTTTTGAAAATTTAAATCTAGGAAAGCAATTAAAGCATGTAAGGGAAAACTCAGTAATTGCATAGGTTAAACATTCGAGCACCCAATTTGGAAATATGACAACTCACCTTATTGGATTGATCTCTAGGAACATCCAATCATACAATTGACTAAGGATCTTAATCTAGAAAACAGTTTAAAAGCATGTAAAAGAAAAGATCAATGATTGCATAGGTTGAACACTCGAGCACCCAATTTGGAAGTATGATAATTCACCTTCTTGGCCTGATCTTTAGGATCATCCAATTACACAATTAACTAAGGATTTGATCTAGGAAAGTAAATATCAGAACATGAAAGGAAACTAAACAATTGTGAGCTCTATTGCCTCAAACTTAATCTAATTGGAAAATAGATGAATCTACCTTTTTGAGATGTTTTAGGAAAGCAAATATTACATATTCATTCTATCATTTATGCTAAGAAAACATTCATGACTTAATTCTATGATACTGATTTAAAAGATGCAACACAATATTAATCTACTCAGAAAATTGACAAAACATAGTAAAGAATTAAACTAAAACAATTAAAGGAAAACCTCCTCCTGTGAAGGGGCCCTTTGTGATAGAATTGGTCGAGATCCTAGCTGATTATATATGCATTAAGAAAATATTGGAACCATGAACATGATCCTTGTATTATGAAAAGAACATAGTTTAAAGCAATACACAACATTTCAGAAATTAGTACTACCGTTCCATATTTTCATAACTGGTATTTAAATAAAATAAAATGTAACTGTGATGAGCTAATTACGCCTACAGATGGCTATTCTAATCGAAATGTAGAATTATATTCTAACTGGTTAACTCTTCATTTTCTACATCAGAGCAAATCAAGATTTCTTTGCTCTTGGCTTATGTCCTTGGACCAGACTTTGACCATGATCACAGTCACCTTTTTTTGTCGATTTTGATCAAGTAGATAGGATGAAATCCATGTGTGAATAATTCTGGAGATGCCCATGTGGCTCGTTCCTCTATTTTCTGCTTGGAACCTGTCAAACCATAAAAGTAGTTGTGGAACCAACGATTAGCTGCAAAATAGGTTGTGTTTTGTAGCTAAGTTATAGAAATCCATTCAAATAAAAAAAAACATCAGAATATAACATAGAAATCATGTAAATTCATTCCCTAAGGTAAAACATGACGTTTAGCATTGATTGGAGTGTATGGACTTATGAGAAAGTAAGGAAAAAGTGATGAGAAAGGAAGTCAAAGAAAGGATAATTCTAATGGTCAGCAACTATTATACCTATAAAATACATGTTCATGAATAAAACACATTTCCTCATAATGTCAAATAAAATCAAGGTTAATAAGACTTCATGTATGCAAAGAACTCATTCGTTTGGAATTATCTTTTCCAAACATAGCGAAAGGAATTTTCACCCAATTCATTTCTTTTACCTTTTCCTTGCCACAATTGAGTCTCACTATGCACTATCACATCACCCATTTGTTAGTTATATAAAAAAAAAACTATTACCTTGTCACACTAATGCAAAGGATGTTTCCCTGCAACTAGTCACACATATTAGCCACATGTTCCAAAGATCAAGACATCATATGTAGCAATTTAAATTAACCTTTAACAAGACTATCAACCATGTCATAATCAATAGTAAACTCATAGTCATAAATCATAATAGTAAAAATAACACTCACTTGCACTCAAGTACATATTAGTTATCTCTGCACATCGTGTGTTAGTACAACCATCTTAAAAAAAATCATTCCTTCATGCAATCTTATAGACACATATATTATTCAATTAACGACACATTCATTCAGCTTGTAAACATACCATGCTAGATAAACTAAATTGACGACATAATAAAACTCATACCTCAATGTATCCCAATGGAGGCTATCACATCTACACAAGTCAACCCATATTAATATGACACGACATCACAAGTATATCATCTCATATCTGAATGTCACAACCATAACCATCTACATAGACTAATCTAGATCAACACGATAAATATAACATCAAGATATTAATGCAATAACCCTAATCATCAAATTAACTTACATATAACGACACTGAGTTAACATATAACATACTCATCAACAACATATAACATAATCGTCAAGTTAAATATCATATAACAATAAAAAATTTAACATATAGAATATTTATTAACAACATATCACATAAGCATGAAGTTAACTAGCATAAAACAACAATGATAATGCATATAACAACAAGTTACTAGCATTCATGATTATTCGACACTTGTGCATATGACCACACTGATTCACTAGAATATACCATGCATGTAACCACAACAATAATAAAATGAAAAACATGTATATAACCCTAATGCATATAAGAAAGATAGATCCATCTTAACTCTAGATCTATCAAGCGTCGAGAGGGATCAAATCTCTCGAGGTGCAAACCTATTCTTTGAGTGCAAAACTTGAAGAAAGGTTTGCACCTTGAGATATTTTATCCCTCTCGCTTCTTGATTGATCCATATTTTATATGGATCTAGACTGGTTTCATTCATGTGCGGCCGAGGAAATTATATAGAACATATGATTAATTTTATCAATAATAAGTAAATACATATAATATTAATATAATCATTTTAAGTATGCTAAATATGTCCGAGATTTATTTGGTCATTTTAATTTTAAATTTTATTAGTTACCTTATTTTGTTGAGATGCTAAATAATGTTAAAATCTTTAATAAAGAAAAATAATGAAATACAAATTTTGAATGCAAAGTGACAATGTAATAGTGTTGAATGATAGAAAATGTGAATAATAATAATGTAATCAATTACAAATAGTCTTCATTGTGATCAATCTCAAACTATTTTCTTCTACTATTCTTATTGTCACCCTTGTTAGTTTTGTCATCTTTTCATATCGATCATATTAAAAACATAGTTCAAATCGTAAACAATTTAAATATTAAGCTTGAGTTCCTGTAGTAAACATCATACCTTGCCTATCTTTCTCTCCAATATTAATAGGTTGAATTACTATAACACAAAAGTCATTGTACATTGTCAATAAATTTTTTGTGCTTTCAGTGAAATCAATTCACATTTTAATCCAATCACTTTAGAATTAATGTACCATCATACGTCCAATTACATCAAATCAGAAATAAACATCTACACTGAAATTAATGCAGCTAAGCAAGCAATAAAATTAGATTATAAAACAACATCTACACTTAAATAAATGAAACTAATTCAAGTAATGAAATAGGATTAGAAATCAACATCCACACTCAAATCAATGTATCTATTGCAAGTAAGAAAATATAATTAGAAACCAACATCTACACTTAAATCAATCCATCTAGTGCAAGAAATACAATAGGATTAAAAATCACCATCTACACTGAAATCAATGCATTTAGTGAAAGCAATCAAATAGGATTAAAAATCATGTACATTGAAATCAATGCATCTAGTGCAAGCAATAAAATATAATTAGAAATCCATTAGAGGAAATTTCAGCCTAAAAGTGGCCTCCTAAGGAAAATTAATAAAATAATAGTTATAAATTTTGAAGGTGAAAATAAGAAAACTACTTTTTTAAATTGTATTTTTAACTTATCTCCTGATAGGTTTAATCAAATTTCATGTGCAGACACTCGCTGGATGTGCAATTAAATTCCACGTCCAACGAGTACCCATTATGCATACTATTTGAGAAGATCCATATTGATCAAAATTGCGGTATCTACAATTTTTGTCATTGTGGATCTTCTCTAAAATATGCATAATGGGTACTCATTGGATGTGGAATTTAATTCCGTATCCAACGAGTGTTTACACATGAAATTTGAGTAAACCTATAAGGAGATAAGCCAAAAATACAATTAAAGAAGTAGTTTTTCTAATTTTCCCTCCAAAATATTTACATTTACCTCTTTTTAAATTTAAAGGATTTTGATTGGCTTACATATTATGAAATGGAAACTATATCAAAATTTCATGGGCACTTTTAGGATGAAAGTTCCTCTAATGAACATCTACATTGAAATTAATGCATTTGGTGCAAGCAATCAAATAAGATTAGAAATCACCATCTACATTGAAATCAATGCATTTATTACAAGAAATCAAATAGGATTAGATATAATATACATTGAAATCAATTCATCTAGTGCAAGTAATCAAATATCATTAGAAATCAACATCTACACTAAAATAAATGTATCTTATGCAAGAAATCAAATAGGGTTATAAATCACCATCCACACTGAAATCAATGCATCTAGTGCAAGAAATATTCTTCCCACTCTCTCCCATCCATCTATATCTATATCGCCACCCATTTCTTCTTTTTTGTCTCTCTATATCACCCCCCAAACACACACGCTCTCTTACTCCATATCTATTAGTCTCTTTGTACCTCCCTCCCTCTCTTCATTTCTCTCTTCTTCCCTCTCTTCACCTCCCATATATATTTTTCTCTATTGAGCAGGAAAATCCCCTCTGCGGACAGAGGCGATCCCTCTAGCCTTAGGGTGGGTCTAGCAACTACAGGAACATACTAACATCTACCTTCCGAGATTTTAAATCAAATTTAGTGCAAGGAATATGACCTACCTTGTTATGATGCTATGTTGTCATCTTCCGTCGAATCTTCTTGATCTTTCGTTCTCCTCAAGTTCGATACACGCTGCTACCAACGTCTGATTACCTGTACAAAAATTCAAGACACCACGATTAGTGTAAAACCAAGACAAACATAAAACAATTACAACCTATCTAACAGATCAAGGAATGATATAAATCTCATTATAAATGTAAACAAGAGTAGAAGATAAACATCAGTTGCATTTTATTAAGATAAATACAAGGGGAGTTTACAACCAAGCCTTGATTTTGAGGCTCTCCTTCGGCAAGTCCGTATCCAAGCACATTTGCAACACCTTCATACACAAAGGTATAAGATCTCACTATGTTCCTAACATGCTAAAAAATCACACTCTTCTCTATTCTACTGAAGCTATCACAACACTATAGTTGCTTCTTCTCTCTGTGATTGTTGCCTCTAACTAGCTAGCTAAGACATCAGACGTGAAAGAGGTCTCCTTATATAACAACAGAGGAGGAGGATATGGGACCTCAAATAATGGGAAAAAAACTTATCCTTTGGAGTAGCTCCTATTTTCTGGAAACAAGAAGCCCAAAGGGGAATTCCTCAGCCATATGCTCAAAAAAAACTTCTAGCTCTCCTCTTCGTGAATCTTCTAGTTGTGGAAACTTCGTTTCTATTTAAAAAAAATTCCAAAAAAGGATTGGCACGGGTCAGACATTAAGACAGAGGATCGATCACTAGGAGTCTCATTGCAAATCTCTGCTATCGGTGTGGGTCAGACACTGAGATAAGGAGCCGACCTTGAAAACCAAGTTTTTATAGGGATCTTCCAGGAAAAGTTGTAAAGGGAGGTGAATTGGCAGACATCGTGTGGTCTAGGGGTATGTATTCCATGCTTGGAAAGTACACAAGGGTCACTGTATAGGTCCTCTAGGATAAAGGAATGGGGATTACAGGGACAGTGACAAATTATTGTGTAACAGTTGTGCCCTAAAGCATGAAGTCCGAACATGAGTGAGGGGTGAAATGCTTTACAAGTACCTGCAAGGAACCAGACGCTACTGACGGGAGACCTACAAGTCAATAATGGATACATATACATAACTATAATATCTGATGAAAATAGATGAATCAAGGTATGGATGTAGCCATTCGTAAAAGATACCATGGTATGGTCGTAGCCATCCATCTGAAATAAACATGTATTCAATCATCGACAAATCATATTGCCTCGCAACCTGGACTATAGAGAATAAAATCTAGGGTCTTACGCTCTGTCACGACCCAAATGAGTACAAATTCAAGAATGTGAATGAATGAGCTAAAGTCGAACATGCAAGAAGGTCACCTTATCAGCCAATGATGAAAGTTGTTAACAGGCACGAGAGAGACCACCAATAATGACAATGGTTCTCAAGGTATTACTAGTACAATCCATAGGATGTGAACAATGAGCTGGAGTCAAACACCCATGGAATCAATCATTCGAAGGCCAATGATGAGAACCTGTTGTCGAATGCAAAGAACTTTCCATTAGGGCATGCAAGCTCTAAGGTACTAGAAAGGAGTCTTAGATGGACTTCTCGGATAATGAGCTGAAGTTGACAAGAAGTGATCCATTAAAGGAGGGTCATAATGTATCGCACATCATCGAAATGAAACAAAGAAGTAATATGAGTGTTAATCGCGACTGAAACAAAGGATCAGGGAATGTACAAACTGCAGAAGGATTTTATCTTGAACATATCGGTGACATGACTCTAGAATTTGGCAGCATTTGACTCAAATAGGATTAGAGGTCATGTTGACAAGATTGGTAATCGAATGAGAGGCAAACAGATTCCCAAAACCCATGGAGACAAAGTGACAGAGTGAAGATATCCCAACCTGACACATAAGTGTCTTATTCAAGAGTGACATACTGCTGACACAATTGACGAATAACTTCCATTTCCCCCCACTATTCCTAGCGAGTACCTCTTTATTTTTACACAAGCTTGAAGAGGATAGCATATGCTTGTCGTATAAGTTTTTTCTTCCTCCAAATACATCCTAGTACATTTTACAAGCCTTGGGAAGGAGGAACTTGGTGATCGTCATGATGACAGACCCAATGTCGTAAAATTTTAACGAGCCTGACAAAGGTGAAACTTGGCGTCTTTTGATATTTAGAGAGTTCGAAAAGAGGTGAAAAGAAAACTCCAAAAGGCCCTTTTCATAAATGGTCCCTCATACCTGAAAAGGTAGAAAAAAAAATATGAGAGAACCTCTTAGTCGTGATTGGCTATGGTATTCCTTTTTCGTAAATATTTTATCCCAACTCGAAAATGGGTAAATGTATAGTCGGTAAACAACGTTTCGCAGCCTTTAATGAGTTCAAAACGATAAGAGCTTGGAAATATTTTCATGTTTTGAGAGTGAGAAAAGAGCTGAAAGTTGACTTCTCTTGCAGGAACGAGTGGTATTAAGGGTAGCAACTTCGTTCCGAAGATGGTGGAACTTCTCAGAACCATTAAAGGTCAAGAGGTCAGCTAACAAGACCACTCATTGCAGTTGTTCCTCAAGGATGGGTAAGACAATCAAGTGAAGGCATAAGATTGTCCAAGCATATGGTGATGGTGGAGTGAGAAAACCAAAGTTCATCCGGAAAAATAGGTTGATAAAATGGCAATCACGAAAGGTAAAATAAGAATGGTTTCATTTTTACACAAGCTTGAAATCAGGAAACTCTGCTTGAAGTTGGTTTCATTTTCACAGAAGCTTGAAACTTTTTAGAAAACTATTCTTGAAACTGGTTTCATTTTTACACAAGCTTGAAACGGAAACAAACTATGCTTGAAATTGTTTTTCATGCCCCCAACATGATGACACAATTTGAGGTACATTTCCCCCAAGCTTCAGTGCCTTCACCGAAGTAGACTGCTAGTTACTAACAGGTGGATGGAATGAAGGTTTAGTTACGATATCAGGTGAAAGACTCGACTTGTATTTTATGAGATCTAATCAATGACTCAAATTTAAAAGGGAACCCGTTTCTTTTTTTAACGAGGTTTACACAATAAAATAACTATTCTCATGACACCTTGTTTCATGTTTTAAGGAGCTTGACACAAGAAAATGAACTATGCTCTAAAGTAATTGTTTCATTTTTTAAGGAGCTTGACACAAGAAAATGAACTATGCTCTATAAGAGCTTGTTTCATTTTTTAAGGAGATTAATACAAGAAAATGAACTATGCTCCATAAGAATCTTGATCATGACAAATAAGAATTCATGGCTTCCAATATTTTCTCATCCGACAGGAGAACAAGACTCTGGAAATTATGGTCCAATGCCCCCAGTACATTGTGTACTACCTCACTGACTGAATTATCAGTGGACATGGACATGGAATAGGTAGCCACATAATTAACCTATGGTGGGGAAGATACGACCGATAGGTAAGGATTAGGAAGGGCCAACGGTAGACCATATGTCACCACTTCAAGCAAAGTCTAAAATATTGTAATTGATGAAAAACATAGGAACAAACAGGAAAATGGTTGTTCTGCTAAACTCATCAAAATATTAAGACCTCAAAGAGTGACAAAATCAAAGGAAAATCCCTAGTGGTGTCGCAAACTTGCTGAGTAGGAAAATCCCCTCTATAGACAGAGGTGATCCCTCTGGCCCTAAGGTGGGTCTAGAAACTATAGGAACATACTAACATCTACCTTCCTAGATTGTAAATGAAATTTAGAGAAAGGAATATGACCTACCTTGTTTTGATGCTATGTTGTCATCTTCTGTCGAAGCTTCTTGATCTTTCGTTCACATCAAGCTTGATACATGCTGCTACCAATGTTCAATTACTTGTACAGATAGTCAAGACACCACGAAAAGAGTAAAAAAAAGAAAATCATAAAACAATTACAACCTATCTAACTGATCAAGGAATGCTAGAAATCTCATTATAAATGTAAACAAGAGTGGAAGATAAACATCAATTTCATTTTATTATGATAAAGACAAGTGGAGTTTACAACCAAGCCTTGATGTTGAGGCTCTCGTTCGGCAGGTTCATATCCAAGCACGTTTGCAACACCCTAATACACAAAGGCCTAAGATCTCACTATGTTCCTAACATATGAAAACAATCACACTCTGCTCTATTCTCTCGAAGTTATCACAACACTATAATTTCTTCTTCTCTCTATGATTGATGCCTCTAACCGGCTAGCTAAGAAAACATAGGTGAAAGAGGTCTCCTTATATAACAATGGAGGACAAGGATATGGGCCCTCAAATAATGGGAAAAAAGCTTATCCTTTGGAGTAGTTCCTATTTTATGGGAACAAGAAGCCCAAAATAAACTTCCAGCTCACCACTTCGTGAAGCTTCTAGTCTTGGAAACTTCATTTCTATTTAAAAAACTTTACAAAAAAGTATCGACGCGGGTCAGAAATTAAGACAAAGCCCCAATCGGCGTGGGTATAACTGAAAATCTCTGTTATCGGCACGGGTTAGACACTGAGACAAAGCGTCGACCTTGAAAACCAGGTTTTTATAGGGATCTTCCAGGAAAAGTTGTAAACAGAGATGAATTGCAAGACAAAGTGTGGTCCAGGGGTATGTATTCCATGCTTGGAAAGTACAAAAGGGTCATTGTATGGGTCCTCAAGGATCAAGGAACAGGGAGTACAGGGATAGTGACAAATTTCTGTGTAACAATATCTCCCTCTGTGTCTCTATATCACCCCTAAAATATACACTCTCTTTCTCCAATCTATCTATCTATCACTCCTTCCCCCTCTCCATCTCTCTCTATCTCTCTCTCTCACTCTCTCTCTCTTCCCCTTCTCTCCCCCTCCCCCGCTTTTATCTCTCTTCTCTCCTATTTTCCTCTCTACCTATCTCTCCATCTTCCTTATCACTCCCTCTCTCTCTACACATTTCTCTCTCTATGTCTTTCTTCTTACCTGCCTCTCTCTCCCCCTCCAACTCCATCTCTCTTTCCCTATCTCTCTCCACTCTCTCACATCCTCTCTCTTTCCCATTCTCTCCCACCTCTTTCTCTCTCTCTCTCTCTCTCTCTCACCCTCCATCTCTATTACTATATGCCTCTCTGTCTTCTTCTCTCCATCTCTCCTTATTTGTCTCTTTATCTCACCCCAAAACATACACACTCTCTCTCCATCTCTCCCCTGTCACTCCCTCTCTCTCTCCACTTCTCAGTCTCTATGTCTTTATTTTTCCCTCTCTCTCTCCCCTTTCAACTCCATCTCTCTATCCCTCCCTCTCTCCTCCTCTCTCTCCCTTTCTCTCCTACTTACCTCTCTATTCCTCCAGATCTCTCTCTCTCTCCTTGACCTCTAATCCTCTCTCTTCCCCATCACTCTCTTCCTCTCTCTCATCCTTCATCTCTTTCCCTTTCTCTCTTACCTCAGACACACACACACACACACTCTCTCTCTCCCCAAGTATGTTACTATATCCCCCTGTTTCTTCTTCTCTCTCCTTCTATCCCCCATTCTCTCCATATATCCCTTATCATTCCCTCTCTCTCTCTCTCTCTCTCCACTTCTCACTCTCTATGATGTTATTCTTCCCTCCCTCTCTCCTTCTACAACTCCATATCACTATCCCTCCCTCTCTCCTCCTATCTCTCAAGACCTCCCTCTCGTTCTTCCTTTCTCTCCCTTTCTCTCCTACCTCCCTCTCTCTCTATTTCTCTCCAATCCTCTCACTATATCCCTCACTCTCTCTCTCCTTCTCCCTCCCTCTATCCTTCTCTCTCCCACCTCCATTCACGTGTCTCTCTCTCCCTCTCTTACCCTTTTATACTTATCTCACACCTCTCCCCCCTCTCTCTCTACCTTCATTCCTCCTCTCACCTCTCCTTCAAATTATCTCCATATCTCCCTTGTCACTTCTCCTAAATCTCCATCTCTATCACTCTATGTCTTTATTATTCCTCCCATATATATATAAAGTTAATATATATCATGATATATTAATACATATTATAATATAACAAATTTAATATTGTATTAATCCAAATATATTAAAGTTAATAATATTAATATTATAATATATTAATATGAATATTAGATTTAATAATAATAATGTTATAAATATTTTAATATTAATATTATGGTTAATAATTCTTTTTTTTCATGGTATTAATGATAATTTGGTCCATAGGCTCCACCTAGATAAAACCTCTTTTTTGATTGTTCGTAAATATAAATAGGTTTATGGAGTAAATATGGAGTAAGTATAAAAAGAGGTTTTATTTAATTACCATACCTCTAGTTTATTTATGTTTTTATTTATTTTCCATACCTATTTTTTTAGTATTCGTAAACCCTTTCATATTTCAAATTTATATTGTGTTTATACATAATAATAGTTAGATTTATTTTTAAATAGGACTGACATTATATTAAAAATGCTAAATGTTAAATGTTAAACATTACATGTTAATTGTTTGCGTTTACACATAAGTTTACATTTACGTTTATGTGTTTACTTGAGATCTACCCAAAAATATTAAATGTTTACGTTTACGTGTTTACTTGAGATCTACCCCCATGCTGGGTTGTAGAGCGCCTCTTGGCATAACAATCCATTAAATAACATACATGCATGCCAAACATACAATTACTATATGACAATATTCTCTTACCCCAAAGTCTAGTGTTGCAAATTTGCTCTAATAGTCTGCATCTCCTGCTCTATATTAGCAAATATATCATCATCATATCTTTTGAACAACATCGTGATGACATAAATACATACAACGACCTAAAAATTCATATCCAACCTATTATGCATGAATAACCATAAACATAACAATGTGTAACTGACATACACTTGTGATGACCACATAGAATCAACAATAGCATCAAATTTCACATGGAGAAACCACAAAAACTATGACCAACGCCATGCATATGCAACAAGAAAATAGACCACAAGAATAAGGAACACATATGCAATCAACGTGAATTCATGAATAACACACACCTCCCATCCAGTCCAAGGGGTGAACCATGATCTGATAAAACTCTGTGTTATCATACATCACACAAATATAATGGAAACCAGACAACACCCAAATAAAATGAAACCCACTTTGATACCACTGCGTAATGCCTTCCTCCCACATTAACCCAAGTTACTGGCCTACTAGGTTAAACATGTGACAAAGAGTTACTATGATATGATTCAACTCCCTAGTTGCAGTTAAGGAAGAACCAACTAACCAACACTCTACATACGTCCCTCGGGCGTTACAGGACCCCTAGGATGTAATCCACCACTTGAGGTGAAAACCCATGAGTAAACCTAGAATTTTAATGAATTAACCCCCTAGTCACTCCCATGACATGGAATGCATGTGCCTAATACCCACAAGCCACTCCCACAATTCTTGCAAGGGAGAGACTGCAGTCTTTTTTAACCATTGTTGTGCTAGAGACTGCGAGATTTAAGACACTTTTTCATGGCTAGCCTCCAAACCAGTTCTTAGAACTTGATGGCTAGTAGGGTGCAGGCGTTAAGGAGAGCTAGTTACCCTGTTTTCAATATCTTCTTTCATCGAGAGAATCTACTCTAAAATCTTGTTTCAATTTCATTTATCAAATTCATGGAATTCGATTAATGAAATATATGATAGATTAAAAGTTTTTCAATAAAATATTAACCCTTGCAACAACATTACAAAGCCTTTTATTCGATTCAATTAAAAACCAAGCTCAAATCCTTTGGAAGTATAATATCTTGGCTTATAAACAGAGATTCGACCACCCAGATCATAGTATTGTAATACTATGAATAAATTTTTCAATGCCTTTGAACAAATGCCCAGCTTGGAGTTTCTGATATTAAAATCATTTAGCTCCAGGAAAAAGACAATATAATTAACATTGAATTCTCTTGGGCCCACATATCAAACTCTTACCAATGAATTAAACGCTGTCCATACCTATTTTAAGTCTCGTGCAACTTTGAAAGCGATTACCTTTGGATCTCTCACCCTTAAGATCGAACGCAAATCGCGTTCCTTTCACCGCCGAGCCTTAACACAAAAATATTGCGTGATATAAGAAGTTTTATATACCTGACGTGTCCAAAAATGATTGGATCGCATTGATAGTTTTGAAAATCACTCCTTGGAAAATTGGCACGTGATATTAGTGGTATTATCCACAAAACCACTCAATCAAAAAACTTACATTTCTAAACGCATTGAAGCTAGTTTTCAACATAATTTTGATTCGATTCAAACTAGAGTTCAATCGCTCCTTCAAGGCACGTCTTATCCTGCGTTAACACTGTGAATTGACCTCAATTTGTGTTGAAGTCAGGATTAGAATTGCACTTCATCGCATTGATTCAAACATCAACGTTTCTATTTTATTGATATCACTCCAAAAAACAGAGTTCTCCACCGATACATTCAATATCAAAGACTATGGTATTTCTTGCGTTCATAGCAGAAAGGATAAAAACAAGTTTGATTTCTATTGAGCCCTCCATACAATATTAACATGCAGGTAACTTATATATAGAGATCAAATGTGTTTAGTTCTGTATATAATGCTACCGCCCTCTCTCTTGTTATGACCCAACAAAATAAATTGATTCAATCAATCTCAATCAACAAAGGGACAAGATCAATGCTAGGCCTTTTATACAGAGCCTTAATATGTTTAAAAAATAGAGATTTATTATTTCATATGCCTAATTAATAGAGTGAACCTCTTTAACCTCCTCTGATTTTCTACACAAACAATTTAATCAATTTCTCCACATCATATGCAAAATCAAAAAATCGCGAAGGTGGAATCCTCCGAGGATTGCCAACATAACAACAACTTATGAAACACTACAATATTTATTGAAACAGAGGTAAAACCTCTCAATCTCAGTCTTCTATGGCCAACTCCCCCGTTACTCTGTATCAGGGGTTATATTTATAAATATTTACATGACTGTTCAGTTCCTTCTTAAGGACCAGCTCCTTCTTATTTAAAATAAAGGCTAATTACAAAATATTTCTCTAATTCTATCAAAATAATATAATTAGACTGACATGAATCAACCATCTAACTTCCTCAATTATTAGACTAATCCTATCTACCTCAAGTGTAACTGATAGCTAAGGTATTGACACCTTTGCTGGTACATTTCTTTGAACTCCTTGAGCCATTCTAGTCACAACATGTGAGCAACTCTTCACATTTCTGACTAGAACCTAATGCCCCTGTACTAGCCTCCTGAGGGCAATTTTATTCATGGGCTCCTGCCCATGATCTCTTTCAAAGAACTGCCCAGCTTCTGCAACATAACTTCCATCATCCAAGTAGCATCTTCATCTGGCTGGCCCTTCCACTTGATCAAATACTAGAAATATTCCTGTCCTCTGGTTCTCTTAAACACCTTCTTGTATAAGATCTTCTCTGGTTGTAATGGTTGTGTTGTAGGTAATTTTTTTAACCACTCAATCTGCTCTCTACCTGCTAGTCTTTCATCTGTGCCACCATCTTCATACCGGTATAGATCGGCAACATTAAATATTGGAGATATCCCAACATTCAGATGTAATTCAATTTCATAAGCATTAGTAGAAAATTTCCTAAATATCTTGCATGGTCCTATCTTCTTGAACTTCAATTTGTTATACTGCTTCTTTGGGAATCTTTCTTTCCTCAAGTGTACCCAAACCAAATCTCCTACTTCAAAATTAACTTCTCTTCTGCTCAAATATGCTCTGCCTTTGTACTTGATGTTGCTGCCTCGTAGCTGTTGTTTTACCTGCTCATGTATTTCTTGGATCTCTGAAGCAATTTCTTCTCCATTAGCACTCCTCATTTCTACTTTTCCCAAGTTTCTCAATTCAGATACTCCTCTGGGGTGCATTCCATAAACAATATGGAATGGACTCTGTCCTGTACTTCTGTTCGGTGAATCATTGTATGCATATTCTGCCTGTGGTAATATATGATCCCACTACTTAGGATGTTCTCCTGAAAGACTTCTCAAAATGTTACCCAAACTTCTATTTACTACCTCAGTTTGCCCATTAGTCTGAGGATGATAAGCTGAGTTGAAACTCAGTTTAGTACCAAGCTTCTTCCACAATGTCCTCCAAAAATGACCAACAAATCTGGTATCTCTATCAAAAAAAATACCCTTGGGAAACCCATGTAATCTAACAACTTCTTTGAAAAACAAGTTGGCAACATGAGTAGCATCACTGGTTTTATAACATGGAATAAAATGTTCCATCTTGGAAAATCTGTCAACTACAAAAAAAATTGCATCATTTCCCCTCTGTGTCTTAGGCAATCCCAAAAAAAAGTCCATACTTACCATATCCCAAGGTCTGTCCAGAATAGGCAATGGAATGTACAAGCCTGCATTATGGCTTATCCCCTTTGCATACTGGAAAATTTTACAATTCTTCACAAATTTTTCCACCTCAGATCTCATCCTTGGCCAATAATAAAAATGACTCAACTGCTCATAAGTTTTATCAGCACCAAAATGTCCAGCAGGTCCACCAATATGCTTCTCTCTGATTAATTCTCCCTCATGGAACCAATTGGTATACACAATTGATTACTTCTGAACAATAGACCCTCTTGCAAGAAATAATCCAACCACTGGCTTCTGTCTATCAAAATAGGGTTGCAGCATGCTTCGAATGCTTCCTTGAAATTCAAATCTGTTTTATAAATTTCCTTAAGAAAATCAAATCTTACCACTTCAAATTGGTTTTCTTGAACAAGCATGTTTTTCCTACTCAAAGCATTAGCTACCTTATTTGCTTGGCCACTTATATGCTTCAAAACAAAGTTAAAACTCCGGAGATATTCAACCCATTTGGCATGTTTGTGATTCAATTTAGGCTGTTGCATGATATACTGTAAGGCATGATTATTTGAGTATAGCACAAATTCCTTAGACATTAAATAATGCCTCCACTTCTTCAATGACTGCACAATTTCATAAAATTCTTTTTCATAAGAAGAGTACTTTCTTCTTGTGTCATTTAGCTTCTCACTGAAATATGCTACAGGTTTGTCTTCTTGGCTCAAGACATCCCCAATGGCTTCTCCACTGGCATCACACTTCACTTGAAATGGCTTATTAAAATCAGGAAAAACTAAAATATGCTTCTCAGTTATCTTCTGATTCAAGAGCTGAAAATTATTTTCAGCTTCAACAGTCCATTTGAATGGCTGTTTGTCCTTCTTTATAGTCTCAATGATAGGTGCATTAATCTTGCTAAAATTCCTTATGAATTTTCTATAAAAACTAGCAAGTGCATGGAAACTTCTTATCTCAAAAACACTTCTTGGTGAAGGCCACTCCAAAATTTCCTTGACCTTTTCTGGATCCATCTTCAGTCCTTCAGCAGAAACAATAAAACCCAGATATATCAATTCTTCTTTCATGAATGAAAACTTCTTTAAATTTATCAGCAACTTCTCTTGATGTAGCTTCTTCAAGACATAATTAAGATGCCTTAAATGTTCTTCCTTTGTTTTGCTGAAAACTAATATGTCATCCAGATATACTATTACAAATTTACCAATAAATTCCCTTAACACTTCATTCATGAGCCTCATAAAATAATTAGGTGCATTTGATAACCCAAAATGCATTACCAACCACTCATACAGTCCTTTATTTGTTTTAAAGGCTGTTTTCCATTCATCACCCTCCTTTATCCTAATATGATGATATCCACTTTTCAAATCTAATTTTGAAAAATATTTTTCCCCACTCAAATAGTCCACTAAATCTTTAATCGTAGGCAAAGGAAATCTATACTTGATTGTTATCTTGTTGATTGCTCTTGAATTAGTGCACATTCTCCAACCTCCATATTTCTTCGGACTCAACACTGTAGGTACTGCACATGGACTCAAGCTTTCTCCGATCAGACCTTTGTCAACCAATTCCTGCACTTGCTTTCTGATTTCTTCATTCTCTGTGGGAGTCATTCTGTAGGCTGCTTTGTTTGGCAGATTCGATCCTGGAATCAAATCTATCTGATGGCTGATTTTTCTTACAGGTGGTAATTCATCAAGCAAATCATCCACAACAATATCACAATAATTGTCTAGCATTTCTTGAATTTCAATTGGCAAATCAAGAATTTTTGTAGAAGTAAGCACTACTTTAGGTTTGCAAACTGAAGAAAAATTTACCTCTTCCTCTTCAATCTGCTGTAAGTACTCTTTCCCACTCAGAAATAAAGTCTTTGGATTATACTTTCTACTTGATGGTTCTTCTTCCTCCATAGGTATCAATGTTTGATGTATTCCATCCTTGAAAATCTTATAAGTGTTGTTCTTACCATCATGTACTGCTGCTCTGTCATACTGCCAAGGTCTACCCAGAAGTATGTGACACACATCCATAGGCATCACATCACACATGATCTTGTCCTTGTAGCTACCCATATGTAATTCTATCTCACATTTATCCTTCACAATCAGCTGGTGTCCTTTATGAAGCCATGACACCTTGTAGGGTGTTGGATGTTCCCTTGTCTTCAATTTTAGTTTCTCTATCACCTCTGTAGAGACCAAATTGTCTGTGCTGCCACTATCAATGACCAATTGACAACATTTCCCTTGGAATTTGCACACACTCCTGAACAAAGTCTTCCTCTGTGCTGGTTCAACAACTTCTTTTGTTTGTTTTAACATATATATGTACAGACTCCTCCTTTCTCTGGCAGAATTTCTTCCTCGTTTCGAACAAGCCTTGCTTCTTCTCCGGTCGAGCAACAATTGCATTTCTCATTCTACCCATATTCTCTGGGCATTCATAGTGTTTATGTCCCAATTGGTTATCTGTAACATCACTTCTCTTCCTCTCTTTGCCTCCTCTTTCTCAGGAACCCACTTATTGCCCTGTACACACCCTTGCTGGATGCGTTCTAAGAGCTCTTGCTAGCTCCATCTCTTGGTGTTGTAGACCTTCCTCTACCACCTTGAATTCCCTTCCTCTGTGTACTTCTTCCTTTCGTATTTGCTTTCTCGGGAGTTTTCTTCGGCCTTTAAGGCCATTTGATAAGCTTCTTCTACTGTCTTAGGAGACAAAATACCTATCTCATCCTGGATCTCCAACTTGAGACCATTCACATACCTGGAAATATTCTCTAATGTGTCCTGGATTTTTCCAGCTCTTATACTTACTTTATAAAACTCTACTATGTATTCTTTCACTGTCATCAATCTCTGTCTAAGGTTCTACATTTTTCTGAATAATGTAAGCTAATAATCACTAGGCAAAAACTTACCTCTCAGCTTTGCCACCATCCTGGTCCAACTCTTGATTGGTTGTTTACTAGCTCTCCTTCTCTCTGCTTGCACTCCATTCCACCAAAGTGTTGCATGTCCCTTCAACCTTGTCACTACAAACTTGACTCTTTTTTCTTCACCCATTTCTTCATAATCAAAGCACTTGTTCATCTCATTGATCCAGTCTATCAATTCTTCTAGATTCAATCCTCTTGCAAAGCTTGACACTTCAAGTCTAGGCTGGATTTAGAACCCATAACTGATTTAAGGAGTCTCATCTCAGGCGTAATCTCAACATTCTCTCCTGCCTCTTCTTCAATTTCAAGTTCACTGACATCCTCAGGATATCTTGCGTGTCCTAATTCAATTGCTTCCAGTCTGGCTTGGAACTGCTGCATGGTTTCCAATACTTTTGCATTGGCAACTGGCCTACCTCTTCTTCTACCAGCACACCTCTAGCAATTCAGACAACCATGTTGGAATTCTTCTTCTAGCTTTTGAAAGTCGGTTCAGTCTCTGCAAAAAATGTCTTGAAATCTACTCTGATACCACAAATGATGGCCAGTAGGGTGCAGGTGCTAAGCAGAGCTAGTTACCCTATTCTCAATATCTTCTTTCATCGAGAGAATATACTTCAAAATCTTCTTTCAATTTCATTTATCAAATTCATGGAATTTGATTAATGAAATATATGATAGATTAAAATTCCTTCAATAAAATATTAACCCTTGCAACAACATTACAAAGCCTTTTATTCGATTTCATTTAAAAACCAAGCTCAAAACCCTTTGGAAGTATAATACCTTAGCTTATAAATAGAGATTCGACTACCCAGATCATAGTATTGTAATACTATGAATAAATGTTTCGAAGCCTTTGAACAAATACTCAGCTTGGAGTTTCCGATATTAAAATCATTTAACTCCAGGGACAAGACAATATAATTAACATTGAATTCTCTCGGGCCCACGTATCAACTACTTACCAATGAATTAAACGCTATCCATACCTCCTTCAACTCCTGTGAAACTTTGAAAGCAATTACCTTCGGATCTTTCACCCCTAAGATCGAATGAAAAATGCGTTCCTTTCACCACCGAGCCTTAACACAAAAATATTGCGCGATATAAACGGGGTTTTTATACACCACGCGTGTCGGAAAATGGGTGGATGCGTTAGAATTAAAGATTCAGAGCCTCTCTTGGAAAATCATGCAACGATACCTGGTATTCCATGAAAAATGATAAAAAAACTTCCATTTCTGAATGTATTGAAGCTGGTTTTCAACAGAATTTTGATTCGATTCAGCCGGGGATTCAAATTATAAACTCCAGCTTAAACGTCCTCCCTCGTTAACTACTTTGTGGGTCATTCAATTTGTGTTGAAGTCAGGATTAGAATTGCACTTCATCGCATTGATTCGAACATCAAAATTTCTATTTTATTGATATCACTCCAACAAACAGAGTTCTCCACCAATACATTCAATATTATATACTATGGTATTGCTTGCGTTCTATAGAAGAAAGGATCAAAACAATTTTGACTTTTATTGAGCCCTCCATACAAGATTAACACATAGGTAACTTATAAATAGAGATCAAATGTGTTCAGTTCTGTATATAATGCTACCGCCCTCTCTCTTGTTATGAACCAACAAAATAAATTGATTCAATCGATCTCAATCAACAAAATGACAGGATCAATGTTAGGCCTTTTATACAAAGCCTTATTATGTTTAAAATATAGAGATTTGTTTTTAAAAAATAGAGATTTTTTATTGCATATGCCTAATTAACAGAGTAAACCTCTTTAACCTCCTCTGAGTTTCTACACAAACAATTTAATAAATTTCTCCACATCATATGCAAAATCAAACAATCGCGAAGGTGGAATCCTCCAAGGATTGCCAACATAACAACAACTTATGAAACACTGCAATATTTATTGAAGCAAAGGTAAAACCTCTCAATATTAGTCTTCTACGACCAACTCCCCCTTTACTCTGTATCAAGGGTTATATTTATAAATCTTTACATGACTGTTCGGTTCCTTCTTGAGGACTGGTTCGTTCTTATTTAAAATAAAGCCTAATTACAGAATATTTCTCTAATTCTATCAACAGAAACTAATTAGACTGACACGAGTCAACTATCTAACTTCCTCAATTATTAGACTAATCCTATCTACCCCAAATAGCTGATAGCCTAAACATTAATTGACACCTTTATTTGGTACATTTCACTGTTTCTTGATTTTATAGTCACAACACTTGAACAACTCTTCACATTATTGACTAGGAGCCTATCACTCACTGCCAAGAACTTGTCAGAAACTTTCCAGGAAATAATGACATAATAAAAATTCTCTAACACAAAACATCATTAAGGGATTTACATATCATATCATAACCATGACATTAATTCCATAAAACATATCAAAAATATGAAATCTATAAGTTTAAGCAATATATTTGAGCATAGGGATCTCATACTTATCTATGAACTGCCAAGTAGAATTGATGGCTTCTCACATTAGTTGAATTATCATCTATTAGGTCATTCATTCATGATTTTTTGACATACTAATCAAAATAGGATGAGAGAAATAGATGATAATTGTCATAAAAATTTCTTGTCATAAAAAATTATTATAACTAACAAATAACTAGAGATATATCAATGAGGAAATAACCATTAAAGCCGCATAACATCAAGTACCTTTACTCAGAAAAATACCAAGGGAAAAATAACTATTATTATCATGTGTAAAATGCAACCATGTCTAGGACTTCCACGTACCACGTGACATTAGAGTAGGCTAAACCGAATCTTTCTTTCATCCAATCACCCCTGTGTCATATTCCAAGAATGAATGTGGGATATCAAGGAACAATCCAAATAAAACCAAACCAGGGCTTCCAGAGGCCATATCACCTCAACCCTCAACAAGTAATTCCACCACAAAGTAGAAAATCACTAACCATCACCATATTGGTCTCTACCCAAGATTTCTAGGGCTACAAAGTGTTTGTTCAAACCAGGGCTTCCAGGATTAATAACTCAACCCACAATTGTCGACAAGATTGTAATACTTTTTTACAACCAGGGCTTCCAAGACTAGTAACTCAACCCACCAAGGGATTCCAGAGCGCTTTTCCTACTAAGGCTTTCAGGATTACTAACTCAACCCAAGTTATTATAGGGCTTCTAGAGCATTTTCTCAACTAAGGCTTCCAAGGCTTCCATGAACTAGCAACTCAATCCATAACCAAATGAGCATGGGAACCATCTAGAAATAAAAGGGAATAAACCCAAAACACCATGGCTATCTGAGAAATGTCAAGGCTAGGAAAAACCACTCTCAATCCAGGAATTCCTCCATGCAGATGATAGTTCATAACCAAGAAACCACATCCATATTCCATGCATGCCAAAACTAGCAAGGAAACCATACGTTCAACTTGATACCTGCAAATATATCTAGCTATAGATGTTGATCTCACTGTCCCCTTTCACTTTCCTACTCTTACTTTCCTTTCTTTCTCCAAATCCCAAGTATGCCACACTCCTCCAAGAGTTCTCCAAGAAAACTCTACGTGTCAATGAGTTTGATAGACGGAATAGGATGAGAGCCATAAGTGAAATGACAAAATTCAAAGAAAAAAATTTCCAGCTGGTACTCATAATCATTTTTATTATTGAGACCTATAATTTATTCATTTTCCATTATTTTCCTTAAAATTTAATCCTCACATGAAACCTATGACCTTTCACCTTCCTTTTATCATAACTTCCATTATTTTCATAAAGAAAATGCCAATTAATGCCTCATGCCTTTCCAAAGTCTTTTCCAATTTCTTTTCCAATTTCTTTAGCCATCAATAACCAAATAAACACCCACTAGGATTTTTTTCCCACCATTAAACTTGAATACATGTCTCATGACCTTGGTATTATATTTTTTTACACAAGTTTTTAACTAGAATTATTACATTGTTGGATATGAGTCTAAGGTAAGAATATTCCCCATAAATCCAAGGGAAACCATATATCCTTCATGTGGAAAGAAAATTAATAATCAATTTATTTTTCTTAATATTGCTCCTTGTTTCAATACAATTGAAAACTTCTTTTATAATCTTACTTATTTAGGGGTATTTTATTGATACTTCTATAACTCCCACTATTTTTAACAATTTTCAACCTCTTATCAACATAATATTTCATATTTATAATAACCACAATGACACCTCTATTAAATTTTAGGGAATTTATGGTATCGTGAATCTTCTTGAGGGTTTTAATAACATGTTATTTTTCATTACCAATATGACCTTTTCCATACTTCTCCTAAGTATTCTTAAGCAATATTATATAATCCTCTACTTGTTATCATTTGCAATTTTTTTAATGCCATAGTCAACGCTAGATGAGATTTATCCAACTAGAAGTTTACATGGTATTACAACAAAATTGATCCGTCTCTCTAATAATATTTTGTTGTAATAATTAATATGGAGTTTTATATGGATAAATACGAGCACATGATGGTATTTAGTCCTTATTGCATTGTAATGGGTTTAATAGTTGCAATCATTATAAGCATCTAATCATTGTTGGGGTGAGAGATGCTCTACAGCCCAATATATAGGGATGTGTAGATGTAATGTGAGTAACGTAAACTTTTGATATGTCAGAGTGTATATAGATGTGTAGATGTAATGTGAGTAATGTAAACTTTTGATATGTCAGAGTGTATAGAGATGTGTAGATGTAATGTGTCTAATGTAAACTTTTGATATGTTGGAGTGTATATAGATTTATAGATGTCATGTGAGTAATGTAAACTTTTGATATATTTACCATTTTAATACCATGAGCTAAATACCATGGGCCAAATACCATATTTATAAAAGAGGTATGGTAAATAAATAAAATATAAATAAACCATAGATATGGTAAATAAATAAAACGTCTTTTTATATTTATTCCATAATCCTATTTATATTTAGGAAAACTAAAAAAGTGGTTTTATTTAGGTGAATCCTGAGCTAAATACCATAGGCCAAATTATTATTAATACCATGCAAAAAAAAAACATAATTAACCCTAATATTAATATTAATATTATTATTAATTCTAATATTCACATTATTATATTATAATATTAATATTATTAAATTTAATTAATGTAAACTTTTGATATGTCCGAGTGTATAGAAATGTACCATTTTAATACCATGGGCTCAATACCATGGGCCAAATACCATATTTATAAAAGAGGTATGGTAAATAAATAGAATATAAATAAACCATAGGTATGGTAAATAAATAAAATGTCTTTTTATATTTACTCCATAATCCTATTTATATTTAGGAACACTCAAAAAGTGGTTTTATTTAGGTGAATCCTCAGCTAAATACCATGGGCCAAATTATTAATAATACTATGCCAAAAAAAACATTATTAACCCTAATATTAATATTATTATTATTATTAATTCTAATATTCACATTATTATATTATAATATTAATATTATTAAATTTAATTAATGTAAACTTTTGATATGTCGGAGTGTATAGAAATGTACCACTTTAATACCATGGGTTGAATACCATGGGCCAAATACCATATTTATAAAAGAGGTATGGTAAATAAATAGAATATAAATAAACCATAGGTATGGTAAATAAATAAAACGTCTTTTTATATTTACTCCATAATCCTATTTATATTTAGGAACACTCAAAAAGTGGTTTTATTTAGGTGAATCTTCAACAAAATACCATGGGCCAAATTAAAGTACACTATATGCATTGCCTATCTCAGGTAACAATAAACATGTAAACGTAAATGTAAAAATAATGTTTAATATTTAACATTTAAAATTTAATCTAATTAATCTAATGTTGGCCCTAATGAAAAATCACTTCTCTCCCTACATATATAAATTTAATACAAACAAAGTCTTGAATTTTGTTTGTGAGGAAGCATCTTTGTGATTTTGCCAACAGTGAAATAATATTTGTGAGAAAGGATTTCGGCAGTTGTTCGAAAGTGGGAGTAATAATATTTGTGGGAAAGGATTTCAGCGTCAACGAACTTATTTGGATTGATTTGGAAAATAATATTTGTGGGAAGGATTTTCAGGTTTGATTTCTATTTCTCCTACATTTTATTTTATTTTAGGAGAGGGAGGTGTGAGAGGGAGGTAGGAGAGGAAGTGTGAGAGAGGAAGGAAGAGAAAGAGTAGGAGAGAGGGAGGGAGATAGAGAGATGGAGTTGGAGGGTGAGAGAGGGAGGGAAGATGAAATACATAGAGAGCAAGAAGTGGAGAGAGAGAGGGAGTGACAAGGGAGAAATAGAGAGTATGTGTATGTTTGGGGGTGAGATAAAGAGAAAAATAAGGAGAGATCGAGGGAATGGGGGGGAGAAGGAGCAAGGGAGGGATATAGTAACATAATTGGAGGGTGAAGAGAGGAAGAGAGAGGGAGATAGAGAGAGAGATAGACATGGGAGAGAAAGGGATAGAGGGGAAGTAAGAGAGAGAGAATGTGAGAGAGTGGAGAGAGGGAGGGAAAGAGAGATGGAGTTGGAGGTAGAAGAGAGGGAAGATTATTTCTTGCACTCGATGCATTGATTTCAGTGTGGATGGTGATTTCTAATAATATTTTATTTCTTGCACTATATGCATTGTTTTTAGTGTAGATGTTGAGATAGAGAGAGAGAGAGAGAGAGCATGTGTATGTTTGGGGGTGAGATAAAGAGAAAAATAAGGAGAGATAGAGGGAATGGGGGAAGAAGGAAAGAGGGAGGGATATAGTAACATAGTTGGAGGGTGAAGAGAGGGAAAGAGAGGGAGATATAGAGAGAGATATACTTGGGAGAGAAAGAGATAGAGGGGAAGGAAGAGAGAGAGGATGTGAGAGAGTGGAGAGAGGGAGGGAAAGACAGAGGGAGTTGGAGGGGGGGGGGGGGGAGAGAGGGAGGGAAAGAGAGATGGAGTTGGAGGGGGGGAGCGAAGATGATTTCTTGTGACTCATTGATTTCGGTGTGGATGGTGATTTTAATCCTATTTGATTTCTTGCACTATATGCATTGATTTTAGTGTACATGTTGAGAGAGAGAGAGAGAGATGAAAATATAGAAGAAGGTAGGAGAGAAAGGGAGAGAGAGGAAGGACATGTGAGAGAGAGGAAGAGAGTGATGGGGGAAGAGAGAAAATTGGAGGCAAAGAAAAAGAGAGAGAGCGAGAGAGGGAGAGAGAGGAAGGAAGAGAGAGAGGAGGAGAGAGGGATGGAGATAGAAGGATAGAGGGATGGATTTGGAGGGGGAGAGAGGGAGGGAAGAAGGAATACATAGAGAGTGAGAAGTGGAGAGAGATATGAAGTGACAAGGGAGATATGGAGAGAGTGTGTGTATGTTTTGGGGTGAGATAAAGAGATAAAGAAGGATATATGGAGAGAAGGGAGGATAGAAGGAGAGAGGGAGGGATATAGTAACATAGTTGGAGGGTGAAGAGAGAGAGAGAGATAGATGTGGGAAATAAATGGAGAGAGAGGAAGGAAGAGGGAGGATGTGAGAGAGTGGAGAGATGGCGGGAAAGAGAGATGTAGTTCGGGGGGAGATATGGAAGAAGATTTATTGCACTAGATGAATAGATTTCAATGTAAATGGTGATTTATAATCCATTTTAATTGTTTGCACTAGATGCATTGATTTTAGTGTAGATCTTGATTTCTAATTATATTTAATTGCTTGCACTAGATGCATTGATTTCAATGCGGATGATTTCTATTCCTATCTGATTCCTCACACTAAATGCATTGATTTCATTTTAATTATATTTAATTGCTCGCACTAAATGCATTTATTTCAATTTAGATGGTGATTTCTAATCTATTTGATTGCTCGCACTAGATGCATTGATATCAATGTAGATGTTGGTTTCTAATATTTTTTGCTTACTTGCACTAGATGCATTGATTTCAGTGTAGATGTTCATTTTTAATCCTATTTGATTACCTACATTAGATGCACTGATTTCAGTGTAGATGTTGTTTTCTAATTTTATTTGATTGTTTGCATTAGGTGCAGTGATTTCAATGTAGACGTTGATTTCTGATTTGATGTAATTGGATGTACATTGATGGTAAATTAATTTTAAAGTAATTGGTTTAACATTGTGCATTGATTTCAGTGTAAGCACACAAAATTATTGACAATGTACATTAATATTTGTGTTATAGTAAATCAACCTATTAATATTGAAAAACAAGAGAGACAATGTATGATGTTTAGTACAATAGTTGAAGCTAAATATTTAAATGATTTATTATTTCAACTGTCCTTCTCATATAATCGATAAGAAAAGATGACAAAACTAACAAGGGTGACAATACGAATAGTAAAAGAAAATAATTTGAGATTGATCACAATGAAAAATATTTGTAACTAATTAGATTCTTATTATTTTCATTTTCTATCATTCGAAAAAATTACATTGTTAGTTTGCATTCAAATTTTTTATTTCATCATTAAAGTTATTAACAATATTTATCATCTCAAAAAACGGAGGTAACTAAGCAAATTTTAACATTAAAATGATAAGATAAATATACATATTTAGCATATATAAAATGATTATATTTACATTATCTGTATTTACATATTATTGATAAAATTAATCATATGTTCGATAGAATTTTTCATGACACATACACGGCTTGGCTCGGCCACAGATCCATCTTAACTCTGGATCTATCAAGCGCTGAGAGGGATCAAATCTCTCGAGGTGAAAACCTTTCCTCAAGTTTTGCACTCAAAAAGAGGTTTTCACCTCGAGAGATTTAATCCCTCTCAATGCTCAATAGATCCAATGTTAAGATGGATCTAAGCTAGTGTATGGCTCAAATCATTGTTAGAAGAATTAATTATAAATTTCAATGAAGCAATTATTTCTAGATAACCTAAGGATTATTTCTAAATAACCTCTCTACTACTCTAGCTTCCTTCTTCATTCTCAACACCCTCTCTTTTATTTTCTCTCTCATTTCTTTCGTGATTACTTTCTTTTTTGTCCCCTTTTTCCCTTTTAATTTTCTTTAATTCCTTAATATTATTTCTTTATCTTTCTTTAGTTTTTCTTTATTATTGCTATTTCTCCTTTCCTATTAGTATTACTTCTTCTAGTTTTTACTTTCTGTTTATATTTTACTTATATATTTATTTTTAATTTTTGATGTCTCTCCTTTCATTTTTTATATAATTTTAAAGAATTATTTTCTTATATACTTTTCTAACTTTCCTTTGATAATTTTTTCTATTTATTTCTAGCTTTTTCTTAATTTTCATCTTTCTAAATTTGTTAAAAGAATATTAAATTTAATTCTGTATTAATACATTTTATCTCCATCATTATTATTAAATCGCCTTTCATCTTTACATTAATTACATGACAAAATAATTTATTGAAGTTTTTCCCTCTTTTCATTTTTTAATTAAATTAATTAATTTTTAATTTTTGACTATTTATGATTAATATTATAATTTAATTTCTTATAATATTTTTCATCATTATGTTTCTTGAAAGGTATATTATTGAGAAAATATGTTATATTCACCATCCATTAAAACCATGTTTTATTGGCACTCTTCCTAGATTTTTTGCGTGGCTCTAAGCATGGCATAAAGAATAGGAGGGAGCGACATTATCTCTTATAACAACATGGTAAATGGTAACAATAGAATGATCGACCTGAATGAAAACTTGAAATATGAAAAAAATACTTGTTATTCATAAACTAAATATGGATAATCAAGCAACTCTGCAATGAATTAGATCAGATCACAAGAAAAACAATCAAGTCCATGGAGATGACTATTGAAAACAACTATCAATCTAGATTTTGAGGTTAAATCAAGAAAAATATGAGAATTCATTAATTATATGAAGGGTCATGCCTTGATTGGGAAGTTTTTTAAGATCTCACCCTCATAAAAAGTTCTAGCATGGTCGATTTAACAAAAGTGGAATCTAAGAGTAAAGATAAAGCTTGAGAAAGAAGAAAAGGGATCTTTCATGGTTATTGTTGCTAATATAAAATATAAAATGCACATCCTTGAAAATGGAACATATTTTCACAACTCAGATGGCTTGCATCTAAGGTTATGAGGGGTTGCTTTGTTTTTGAAAATAATATTTTGAGGAAGCCTCAACATGTATCATAATGTATTCCTTGCCATGATAGTTCTAGGATGAATTTACAACTATAGGAGTTGTATATCTTCTAGGAGATTTTGCAAAAGTCTTAGAAGTCAAAAAATGATCGAAATACTTTTCCTAAAAAGGATTGGTGTATACAAGTATACATCAAAACCACTTCAAAATTTTATTGACATTTATTACAATGACATTATGTAGAGGAAGACCTTGTATTATGAGCATATGCCATTCTGATGTAGGAGTTTCCAAAAACATGAGCACTTGTTGAGGGAATTCCCCGTATTGGTACTAGTTTCCATAGCATAAAAGGGATTTTGAGGCTTTATAAATCCCCCAACCCATAGGAATAATAAGGGAGCCTTTGATACTCCACATTTCAGGAAAAACCACAAAATAATAATAGTTTAGAATTCCTTATATATATGGAAACTTTATCTACCCATGATACAAAGTAGGAAACACACTTTGATTATCTTAATCAATGACAAGAGACATAAGCAACTTATTCAAACTACATGGAAACAACCCTATGAAAAATAAGGGTCACATTAGAGTGAATTATATAGTCATTCATGGCATAAATGAAATAGGAATCAAAATATGGAGAAGTAGAGTACATGGATCGAGTTGCATTGGACATGCAAGGAATCGAAAATTACTGGAATGGAAAATATACTCATTGAATCCCACAACACAAAGTAGAATTATTAGAAAATTTTTATATCAAATATCATCTTCGGGAATAGAAATACACACTAGGTATTAATGTGTTTAGCTATCATGTAGGATTATGTACTCACAATATAAAGGATTAATATAAGACACAAAGAGAAGATAGGAAAAGGATCTCTATAGAAATCAACAAATTCTAGAATAATTTGGTGAAATTTTAGTAAAATTAGGGTGAATCAAGTTAAAAATGGAGGTCTATGCCTTAAATTACCTTAAATCTAAATAAGGAATATATCTTGGAAAATTAGGGGGCTAAATTTCAAAGTGAATCAAAGGCTTCTCAAATGTTGTTGGTTGAAGGATTAACTAGACTCTATTATGATTTAGGAAACCAAAATTTCTAACGAGAAAAGATAATTTACAAACACAAAATGTTGTAAGGGTTGTATGTTGAAAATAATAGATGCATAATAATAACCAAGGGGATTGGATATTATATGAAATCCTTAATAATTATTTCTTCTAAATATGTGCTCTACTTTTAGAATATTAACTATGAACTTCTCAACATGAACTTCTGGCACATGGAAACTACATCAAGATCACTTTCTAACATTTTTATGCATGTAAATTACTCATATGGAATACACCATGGATGAAAGGATGATAATTTAACATGATTTAAACATTGTAAAAAATTAAAGGAGGTATTTTACGTCTAGAAGGAAGGGATAAATTATTTGAAGAGACTGTGAAAAAATTGAATGTTCCATATGTAAACACCATGAATGGATTTTTCACCAACGAAAATAGAAGAGAAGGTTCTCAAATGATAGTATTTTTGTTAGAAAGATTCTTAATATTATAAATATTGAGGAAAAATGATATTTTTATAGAAGTTTAAATTCTTCCATGTGGACCTTTAGATTAGTGGTCAATTAGTCTAGATCTAGACATCAAAATCAACCTGAAAAAATACCATTATGGATTATGATATTTTAGATTTCACATCAAAATCTATAAGATAAAACAAAGGAATATGGGAATTAAGTAGATGGAATCAAAGGTTATGTTATTTATAAAGTTAAAAAATAAAAAATCTCAAACTTGTCAAAGCATAGGTCAAAATGTGGACCAAGGAAGACTTTGGGAACATATTCCATCCTAAAATACAGGTAGGAGAAAGAATGATTATGATTCAATGGGAATAAATATGGGTAGGATAATTAATTAAATTGTTCAAGGAATGAGATATCTTAGCATCCCAATCAGAAGAAAATAGAAAATAGGAAGTGGTTTTGTGGAATAATAAATCATGAATCTAATGGGTAAATTAAGGGTAAAGGAACACATCCTTATTACATAGATATATGCTATAAAATAGGCATCATAATATAAATAGTTACTAAAAAATGTCACAAGAAACAAAATATAGGATTACAAAGAAACAAATTCCAAGCTAGTGGATTATAAATTAACCCCATTGATTAATTTGTAACCAGATAGGGAAGATTTTGTATATAAAATAAAATAGAATTAAAAAAAACATTCCAACATTTGTATTATATGAGTAGAATGAATCACTACTAAGAAACATCTGCATTGAATATGTGGAAACAACTGTCAAGACAATACTTAAAAACAAGGCTTTAAGATCAAAAAAAAATTTGACTCGTTTCTCCTAGACATGCTAGATAGTTGGATGGGTCCTCTAGGATGTTGTAGAGTAATATAGGAAAACGTGATTAGTCATCACTAATTGGATGATGTATAACTAAAATTTTATCCAAAATAGGTGAAATTCCATGTCCAAAGTGGATTTAGACTTGTTTCCCTATGCAACATGATCCACACAATAATAAAAAAAGCAATAACACATATACTAATGTCAAATTTTTTTCAACAAGTATAATTGAAGAAATATTCTATGTTCATGTTTGGTATATTATTCATGGGATATTATTTTTCCATGAGGTAAATCATTCCTTAAAGAACATTAAAATTGTAGGAATGTTAAATAAGATGGAAGTGTCTAAATCATTTTGACAAACTCAACTAGTCATTCCTCTCTCTATTGCCGTAGTTACAACACCCTCAAAAAATTTTCCCTATTCTAAATTTTGGAGCCTTCCTTGTTCTTGTTCAATGTCATCACAAACTTTGAAACTCATTCCATTTGTTTTCTTGTAGTTTTTTTCTCCCTTTTGAAAGGTAGGAAAATTGTTGTCTTTCCACATGTTAGCTTGTCACATCATGTATATTAGCCTATTTTGGTAGTTTCAAGATGTCATATTTGTGTAAATGAGTTTTTGTAACAATGTAGACACCCATCACACTCATTTCCAATTTTTAAAGCACTGTTGCACTTGTCATAACTTGTCCTAACGTAGTCACATCGAGGGAAATTAATTTTTCATGTGTCATGGATGATCTATGGTTTTGTTTCTTCAAGTGCTATAAATGTGTAATCAGAATAGAAGTCTTACCACTATTCACATCAATTTCACTGATTCCACACTCAACCATTTTTGGAAAATCTTCCCAACCAAGCAACCTAGCTTCAACCTTCCACCTTGAGTTGTGCATTGTGAAATATCATTTCTCTAGTTGTGACCTTGCCCCTTGGAACTGCGCAATGCGTAGTTAATTCCTCTCATAACTGCTGCATTTTGCAGTTTATGTGCTCAATCCTTGACCTTGACTCCCAAAATTGTGCAATTCCTCCTCCAAATTAGACCCTAACTGTGCATTGCGTAGTCACTAGCCTAAAGATCATATCTTGAGCCTCTGAATTGCATAATTATGCAATCATATAACCTCCCTTGTCTCCTAGCATTGTGAAATGTGTTCATTCAATGCCCATCCCCTAATTATGTCTCATTGGTTCCCGAAACTACACATTTTTCTCCCTCAGCCTAGCCTGAATTGCGCATTGTGCATTATCAAGGCTCAAGGCTCCCCCTTGGCTACTTGAACTACACAACTACACAGTCATTAAGCCACTTTAAAATGTTTCCATATAAATCTGGCTCATGAAATGGATCAATATGAACAATTTTAGGGTAGGGGGTTTTCAAATTGATGTCATCTCATCATGAGTGAATTGTAGAAATAGATACTTTATCATGCCATGGAGAGCTCATGAAAAAGGAGATGAAGGGGGGAAGCATGTTGGAAGACACTTTTGTAGCTGTTATGCATGTTGATCAATCAAGAGAAAGAAAAAAGCCAACAGTTTTCGATCACCATTCAATACTCAAGATCATAGAGGATTCCTTATCACCAAGCCATGCAAAGGTGAAAAGAGAAGCATTCTAAAGAAGACACTCAGGACACAACATCAGTAGTGGCTTTGAATTGACACATCATCAAGAAGCCTATGCCAGCAATGTCATGTCATGAGTGGTCACATGCCACACCATTGTGGTTGATGATGTAAAATATGTCTCAAAAATATATTGTAAATTGAAAGTCTAGAGGACATGTGTGGAATATGAAGAGTAATGTACACTTGAAAATTCATAGGAAGTCAAATGGTCCTCAGGGTAGATGAAGAGTCACAAGGAAGGGGAATCGTCACCTCCTCATTGTTATATACACCCCCTCATTGTAAGATAAAAGGGACTTTTCACCTTGGCTCCTCCCACAAAGCATTAGAAATATAAGCTAGTTCTTTTGGGGAGCAAGGAGTGGCTCCAATGCTACACTATTGAAGCTAGTGATTTTCATTGTATACAGGTGTCTTGGATCTTCTACTTAATAATAAAACCTTTCAAGGACAACTCGTTCTTCATGCATGGATTATGAATTTCTATAAGACTATTATGTGGATGTTTTTATTTCATGTTTTCTTTCACATGTGCTAAAGTAGTTGAACTATTTCAGTGATTTTAGTACTTATCTTGTTGATAATGTGTTGTAATTACTTTTATTATTGTCCCATCCTTTTGAACTACTATGTATGATATTATACATATATTTCTCATTGATTGGTTGTAATGACTATCACTTCTCTTGTGGGCTATTCTGATAGATGTTAGATATATCCTTCTAGTTTGTGTGTTTATCTTCTTGGGTGGTACTATTAACTCTCTCTTAGACAATCAATTTTCTCACTCCCTTCGCAGTAAAATAACTTTGACATATCTACAACTGAATACTCACCAGGCATACCTTCTTGCTTTTTGAAGGCACCATTTCATCCCTCTCTCCTCATGAATGTTAGAGATAAGACAAATTATTAATAATTTGGAAATAGGGCCATATTCTGAATGGTACTCCTACACCAAATGATGTGAGGTCTAATTGGGACTTCATATTAGGGAGATCCCTTGAATGTTGGCATGTCTAGCACCATCAAAATTTCTAGCACTAGAAGGAGTGAAACCAATATTTCATGGCTTAGAACATCACCAACCCCAATATCATATCTTCTGGTCAAGACAAAAACATTCACAACACCTCCCCTACTTGTGTTCCTAAATTTGGTGACTCTTCTCATCCTAATCTTGTAAAAACTTGTGAAATATCTTATGATAAAATTTGATCCATCCATCCAGAACCCATTAGTTCACAAAAGATATTGGATTGATTCTGAGAGTACACAACCTTCCATATTTTCTAAAAAAGAACACAAAAACCCCTACTAGGATAGTGGTTTATACTATTGAAGATTTGGATTTCTCCACCCTTGAGGAATTAGAATACTCTTGGAGAATGCAGAAAAATCAAAACAAATTCCACTTTACAACGACGGCGACAGAGATAAAGTTGTACTCTCAGAAAATATTTTCCATGGGTTAGGTGGTGTAAAGGAAGAGGAAAACAATCCATGATATTTCAATAAAGAGGTGGAGGATGAAGACAAGCACATGGTAGAACAAGATCTGGATTGGATGTCTTAGAGACCACATGCACTTCCAGGTGTTTTACAAAAAATGCCAAGGCATATGAAAAAGCTCCTAATGAATTATGACCCTGAAAAATAAATGAGGCATACAACCATTTAAACAACTTCTAGCTACCTCTGCAAATGTTAGAGGTACGCTAAGATGATGTTGCATGTATACTTTTTCCATCCACCTTATATGGCAGAGAATATATATGGTATCATAGTCTTCCTTTGAATTCCATCTAGAATTGGAGGGGGTTTAATAATATTTTTCATGAAAAAATTGCTGATGAAAAAAACCCCGCCATGTTATTAAAAGAGCTCAGAAATCTTGCGATGGAGTAGAAGGAAAAAGTGAAAGATTTCAATCATAGGTTTAACCACATTTTGAATAAATTTCTAGCAAACATGAAACCTCATGACTTCATCACCATTGATTACTACATATTTTCCACACCAACAAGCATTACGTAGTTTGTAAAGAGAAATTGGAAACAAACACTCACAGAAAAATATGAAGAGCCAATAATGGTTGAAAATGACTTGCGTGTGATTGGGGTCATTGTAGATGATGAACCAACAAAAGAATCCAAAGACATAGGAAAAAAGGTCTTAGGCCTCCATAGGAAAGGCTAAAGAAACAAAAATATCGTTATTAAAAGCTTGATCCACACCATTAAGACTTTGTAAAACTAGTTGGAAGAGCTTTAAAAAAGGTCAAGTGAAACCACCGTGAGCAAAAAGCCTCACAAATTGAAAACTTTTAGAAGGACTGCCAATTTTGGCAGCAGCAGTAACCAACCAACCAGGTCTACCCAAAGATCACATGTTGTGTTGAATATTGAGAGTATGGGCATGGATCAATATTGTTCATTTCATTAAGAATACCATTCAAGGAAAAAATTCCCATAATGGAACCATAGCATGAACGCTCTTCATACACATTTCATTGATACATTACTTTCCAACGAGTAGACCCAGGGCATGAAAAAAATGAAGAAATTACTACTACCAAGGAAACTCCTACTGTGCAACATGCAGTGAACACATTCAATTGCATACTTGTAGCTAAAAAGAGTGTTCCTAAGAAATAACCTCCGAGTGATGGTCCAACCCAAAAGAAGAAAAATAATTATAGTTTGAGAAGCCAAGTGCCATCCATTGAACCAGATTTGACAAAGATGAAATTCAAGGAGAAATTGTTGATAAATATCATTCCACCTAGCAACACGTAACACTAAGAGAAAGTATGGGAATGTAGCCGCAACAAAAATTAATTCTGCAAGAATAAGAGAAATACCACCACTCCTGAAGTCACAAACCAAGTCACACCCCCAGACACTTTGGGAATCTCTCCCTCTTTGGATTAAAACATAGTCTAAGAGATGAAGAAGGCTCATGAAAATATATCAATGTTCGAACTAATAAAGGTCGCGAGACATGGTCCTAGATGCACTTGGACAATACACCTTAGTTAACGATGCTTCTTCATGCAATGGACCTGGTATGTCCTCTGGTTCCCTTGAATGTGTACTTAATTATTTAAAAATTGATGCAAATATACTATCCCCTCCACTTTTATTAAATTTCAAAATTTTCAATTACAATGTACATAATTTCTTAGTTGATTTCAGTGCATTGGTAAACGTAATGCCATTATCTTTCTCAAAGAAAATCAACACAAAATGGGATGAATCATATGCAAAAATTATTTAGCTGTAAAAGTCTCTTGTCCATGTGATTGGTGAACTCACGAATGTTCTCATTTGTTTATCATTTGATGAACGAGTTCACCAATTTCTAAACATAGTAATTATGGAAATTTCAGAAGCATATAGGGTATTTCTAAGCAGATATTGGTTCATCAAGCTACAAGTGTTATTTACTATGGTCTAGTCACATTTATGGCTTATGCATAAGAGAAGAAACAATTATATTTGAGTGAAATCAGAGCGATATATGAAACACACTGTCACTACCTTGGATGGAAAGAATGAGCCAATGGATTTCACAGATTTTATCTCTGGAATTTTTTTTTAGAAACTGAACTAGGGTGTTATCTTGCTCAGCTATCCCTAGTCCCATCAGATACATAGTTGGAGCTCATTAGTAATAATAACAATATTACTAATGCAGTACGTAGTCCTTGTACACATGATATGTAAAAATTTTACTTTCATGGTTCCAAAACACAATAGGGCTCTCGAGTTGGTTTTTTTTTAATAGACCCGTGACAGAGAAAACATCTTATCTCCACCCAATTTGAATTTGAACGAATGAACAACATTGTAGAATACGAGGCTCTCATATTAGATTTTCAAAGAGCCTTCGACCTCAACGTTGTGTTTCGAAAAGAAATAAGTGACTCAAAAAAATTTATACGACAGGTATGTGATACCTTACATTTTGCATCATCTCATACCAAAATTTACCAACAAGAGTTATGGCGTTTTGTTTTACATTTCCAAGATTTTAACATTATTTATGTTCCTAGAATGCCCAACATAGGTACGGATGCATTGGAAAATGTTGCTGCTAGGTTATCATCGATTAGGGATGGTTTTTATGTATAAATTATTTATAAGCGATCCATCTCTGATAATATTACCGCTTTACACATTTTCAATGATGACTAGAAGATACTACAATTTATGGTGAATGCCAATATATTTAAATATGAATCTTTTTGACAAATATGAGCATGAGAAGGAATTTCAAGGTGCAACTAGCACAAGAAAAGGAAACCTCATGCTGAACGACATTATATTGTTAGAAAAGTTGTATGACTGGCATAAGCACTTTTGAGGGCCACTTAATGCTAATACCCATAGCTCAACATTGTTGCACGAGTAGATCAATTTGGGAACATAAATATATCCGAAGTTTGTCAATATTGGTACTTGCTACACACCATAGGAGTGACAATATTTTATCTACTTGTTTCATCAATATTGAGATGTATTCATGTGCATGCAGGATGAGCTCAAAACTTATGACATATGAATTATCCAACATGTGATCCCAATCAAAGAAGGGGTGAAGACATTCCAACAAAAGCTACGAAATGTACATTCGGCGCTTAAGCCTCTCATTCAAAAGGAGTTAAGAAATTTTTTGGATGCTCAAATCATATATAAAGTGTGACATTCTACCTGGGTATTGAACTTATTCCTGGTAAGGAGGAATTCCGGGGAAATCCACTTATGTGTTACCTAGTTTCGTCTATGGAATACATATGCCTCGAACACGGATAAAAACCTAGTTTCATCTATGGAATGGATATTCCAAATAGTATCAGGGTCAGAGATTTGTTTTTATTGGATGGGTATTCAAGATATAACCATGTTCTAGTCTCAGAGCTTGACAGACTCAAAACAACATTCCGCAAAAATCGGGGTATGTTCGAATTCCAAATAATTCCACTTAGGTTTATTAGTGTTGGTGCAACATTTCAACATGCCATGGACATGACATTCTATGGTTTGATTGGAAAAAACATGGTGGTCTACCTCGATAATCTCTCAGTGTTATCTAAAAAGAGTTCCAACCACATATGCCATTTGAGGAAAATGTTCGAGCGATGCCGTAAGTACAGGATATCCCTTAATCCTAAAAAGAGTATTTTCACAATGCATGAGCATAATATCTTGGGCCAAAAAATTTATAAAAGTGGGATTAAAATAGACCTAAAGAGGGTCAAATCAATTACGTAAATTTCCTTCCAAATGAAAAAGAAAGATATGCAGTCCATTATGGGGAAAATAAATTGTCTGTAAAATCATCTCTGATTACGCTAAGATTGTCAAGCCAATAAAAGAGATGGTAAATAAGGATGCAGTTTATAGATAGGATAAAAGGGAAAAGGATGTGTTTTCCCATATCAAGCAAGCTATCATAGAAGCTCCCGCTCTATACAACCAAAATTTTAGCAAGGATTTTCTACTCTACACTTTTGTTTTTGATACTTCTCTAGCCATGATGCTTATGCAAAAGAATGATGAGAGCAATGAGCAGTCAATATATTTCATGAGTGCCGGTATTATTGAACTTAGTTATCTCACCATTGATAAGAAGAATTATATAGTATACAAGGTGGTGAAGAACTTATGGACCTATCTCTTGAAAAATAACTATATTATCTTTGTTTTGCACCCAATAATTAGATCATTATTTGTTCAACAAGAACTAGGTGAGAGAAGAGAGAACTTGATGACTAGTTTATAGGAGTATGACTTAGAGTTCAAACTAGTTCACATAATTAAGGGACATGGTCTATGTCGACTAGAAGGAGAGGTAGTGTATGCAAAGGAAGACTAATATCCTTCTGGTTGGGAGCAGGAAATGGAAATGTATAATCTAAAGTGAATGTCTCCCACTATTATCATAGACTCTTGGTACTCATATGTGCACCAATACCTTTAGCATGGTATTGTGCCCTCCCATTTATTTGCATGGAAGAATATGGCACTTAGGCTCAAACCATTATCTTATTGGTTGGTGCATAGGGTGCGTTTGAGAAAGCACCAAAATGGATTATCGCTTAGGTGTTTGGAAGTGCACGATTCAAACAATGTATTGCATGATCTCCATGCAGACTAGCCAGGGGAAATTTCTTGGGAAACAGAACTACACATAAAATCATGTAGGCCAGTTTATATTGGTGTATGTTATTCAAATATTCTCATGCTCACACCCAAAAATCTCTGGTCTATCAAAGGTTTTCCGAACGAAACAAGAAGTTAGCTGCCCCATTCCAACCTATCATAGGGGAAGAACCTTTCCACCAGTGGGGCATGGACGTTATTGGAGAAATATTTCCACATTCATCAAAGAATCTATTCTCACTACCAAAGACTAATTCACATAGTGGATAGAAGCAGTTCCACGTAAACAAGTGAATGATCGGGAATTGATTAAATTCCTTCAACATAATATCATTTCCAGGTTTGACAGTCATACTTCACTTTTTTTTTATAATGGAACATATTTTTTACCATTAAGACTCTACGATTTTGCATTAGAAAATGAAATTGTATTAAAACATTTAGCTAATTATTATCTGCAAGGGAATGGTCTTGCTAAGACCACAAATAAGAACCTCATCAACATCATAAAAAATACCATATTCTCTGAACAAAGGAACTGGAACTCTACTTTGGTAAATGTTTTCTGGGCTGATCAAGTCACCCTAAAGCCCACTCTGAACACCTACCCTTACTTCTTGTTTTTTGGAAAAGAAGCCATCATCCCTCCCAAAATCTACATATCTACTCTTTAATTTTCACAAGAATCCCCAGGGAAGCCATGCTTATTAGTGCAACATAGGTTGGACACTCTTCACTAGTTACAGAAGAAATGTTGAAAGAAAAGAAAAAATTTCTCTTCATTACAACCATATCAAGAGGTGGTTCGACAAGAAGTTTACAGGCAAGGAAAAATTTGATGTGGGTGACTTAGTGTTGAAGTGGGACAAAGCCCACAAGAACAAAGGAAAAAAAACCAAATTTGAATCCTTGTGGATTGGTCCATTCAGATTCCATAGAAAGATATTCCAATACAGTTATTGTCTTCAATCACTTGATTTGAATATTGACTCTCTCCCTATCAATGGACAACACTTAAAGCACTACTTTCAATGATGATCTGGGGCTATACACTACACTATGTACATAGTGTTTCTTTTTGTTTTATTTATGTATTTTTTTCTTCATGTGAATAAGTGATGTGCATGAACATTTTTTGGCTTCTTAGTATGTGCGTCGATGAAGTCCAAACAGTATTGTGACATTTCAATATTTTTATAAACCTTTGGTCCTTCTTCCTTGCGTTGGTTATATCTTTTGGTCAATGAAGTTTTGATAGAGAATATGATCCATTCGTGAGGATAATTTTGGTTAAACCATGAACTTGTGTCTATTCGGGAAAGCATATGCCTACATTCATTTCTTTATGTTTTGGTGTTTTCATGGTTATCCAACTAATAGAAGAGGAGAAGGGGAAAAAATCTAAACAAACAAACCTAAATCAGAGGTACCTATATAATTCTATGAAGGAACAACCTCTCATTCTCTCAATAAGTCAGGATCCCTCTTTCGAAAAAAATGAATAAGTGCCAATGCACAATCCTGTAAAAAATAAATAAATAAAGGCGAAAGAAGGGAAAGGCTTCCTGCATAGAGAGGTGAAGAAAGCAACATTGTCGGGGTATTGACGAGGCTCACTTCCAATGGAACAATTTTTATGCTCCTGTAGTGACTCTATTTGGGTACCATTCAGGCCTTCTTGCAATGGAGCAACACCATAGATGAAAAATTATAATTTGAAAATATTAAGCTCACTAAATGCACTACCCTTCCCAACTCGAAACATTGTGATATTGCTGAATTTTATGTTGTGTCTAACCAAGAAGGTATGATGGGGACCATGTATATTCACAAGGTAGGTGGGGAAACCAAATTAATCCACACGCTGAATCAATACTCCCCAAATAACCGATGCCCTACACAAAAGAGTTAACAGAGGTAGAGTAGTTAGAATTTTTCCAGTGTGTCGCCAAGTGTTGTCATTGCTACAACACCCTCCAAAATTTTGGTCTATGATCAATTTCGTAGCCTTCCTTGGTCTTTTGCATTGTCTTCACAAACTTTGAAACTCATTCCATGTGTTTTCTTGAAGTTTTTTGGTCCCTTTTGTAAACGCGGAAAATTGTTGTCTTTTCACATGTTAGCTTATCACATCTTGTATATTAGTCTATTCTAGTATTTTCAAGAGGTCATGTTTTTGTAAACGATTTGTTCTAACCATGTAAACACCCATCACACTAATTTCCAAATTTTCAATAATTGTCGCACAAGTGTCGTCACAGTCGTCAGAAAGTGTATCCTAGGTATCACATTTGTCTTAAAGTAGTCACACAGAGGGAAATGCATTGTTCATGTGTCATGAATGATATATGTTGTTGTTGCATCAAGTATTATAAGAATTTGATCACAGTCGAAGCATTATCACTATTGAAATCAATCTCACTGATCCCACACATCCATTTTTGGAAAAGCTTCCCAACAAAGAAACTTAGCTTCATCTTGCATGCCTAAACTCCAAATTTCTTAGTATCAATCCTCTAGTTGTGACCTTGCCTCTTGGAACTATGCAATGCATAGTTCATTCCTCTCATAATTTCTTCATGCGCAATTTTTGTGCTCAAACCAAGACATTGACTCCCAAAATTATGCAATTCCTCCTAGTCTGGCTGCAACTACACAGTGTGGAGTCACTAGCCTCAAGCTCATTCCTTGATCCTTTCAACTACATAACTGAGTAATGGACCAACCTCCCTTGTCTCCCAGAACTGCGTAGTTTGTTCATTCAGTGCCCATCCCCTCATCATCTATCACCGGGTCACATAGCTACTCAATTTTCTTCCTAAACCTAGAATATACTACACATTATGGATTCTCAAGGCTCAAGGATCCCCCTTGGCTACTTGAACTATGCAATTGCATAGTCACTAAGCCCCTTTCTTAGCTTTCCATTTAGATCCAGCTAAGGAAATAGATCAATATGCACAATCTTAGACTAGGGGGTTTTGTACTGATGTTGTCTCGTCATGAGTGAATTGAAGAAACAAGTACTTTATCATGCCATGGTGAGATGATAAAGATGGATATCAATGATGGAAGCATATTGGAACACACTCTTGTAGTTAAGTATGCAAGTTGATCAATCAAGAGAAAGAAAAAATCCACCAGTTTGTGATCACCATTCAAGGCTCGAGGTGACTGAAGATTCCTTATCACCAAGCCAGGTGGAGGTGAAAATAGAAGAATTCTCAAGAAGACACTCAGTATTCTATGTCATAAGTTTCATGTCATGTAATGTAATGAGTGGTCACATGCCACACCATTGTGGCAAATTATGTAAAATATATCTTAGAAATGTATTATAAAGTTAATGTCCAAAGGACATGTGTCGAATATGAAGATTCAAGTAAATTTGAAAAGATGTAGGAAGTCAAACAACCATGAGGGTATATGAAGAGTCATAAGGAAGGTGAATCATCACCTCCTCATTGTTATATATACACCCTCATTGTAAGCGCAAAGGGACTTTGCACCTTGGCTCTTCCTACAAATCATTAGAGAGATAAGCTACTTCTTTTGGGCATTAGGGGAATTTCGAGGTCTAAAATGGGCCTCCTAAGGAAATTATAAAATAATAGTGAAAATAATAAAATAAGATTTGATGACATCATCAAATTTTAGAGGGAAGAAAGAAAAAACTACTTTTCAAGTTATCTCCCAAATTTTTTACTCAAATTTCAAGTGAGAGTACTCGTTGGATGAAAAATTAAATTCCTCATCCAAGGAGTACCCATGTTGCATACTTTTGATGGACCTAGCTACATGAAAAATGAGAATTACATGAAAAACATGATTAAAATCACGTTTTTTCATGTATTTCTCATTTTTCATGTAGTAGGGTCCATCGAAAGTATGCAACATGGGTACTCCTTGGATGAGGAATTAAATTTTTCATCCAACAATTACTCCTCGAAATTTGAGTAAAAAATTTGGGAGATAAGTTGAAAATATGAGTTGACAAAGTAGTTGTATTATTTTATTATTTTTTAATAATTTTACTTTACTTAAAAAATGGTGAATCATCTACCATGGTTGACATCATCATCTTGAATCCTATTGGTTCTTATAAATTTTATTTTGGTTGTACATTTTTCTTAGGAGGCCCATTTTAGACCTTAAAATTCCCCTAATGGGAGCAAGGAGTGGCTCCAATGCTCCACTATTGGAGCTAGTGATATATGTTCATTGAATACATGTTTCTTGGAACTTTTACTTAATAAAAAAAGCCTTCAAGGTCAACATGTTCTTCATGAATGGATTATGAGTGTCTATAAGACTATTCTTTGCATATTTGTATTTCATGTTTTCTTTCACATGTGCTAAAGTAGTTGAACTATTTTGGTTATTTTAGTAATTATATTGTTGAGATGTGTTGTAATGGTTGTTATTGTTGTCTCATCCTTGTGGGATAATTGGAAGGATATTAGTCATATTTTTCTCATTCATTCGTTGTAATGACGTCACATCTCTTGTGGACTATTTCGCTCGATGTGAGACATGTCCTTTTAGTTCATGTGTGTCTCTTCTTGGGTGGTACTATTACCTCTCTCTTAGAGGCTCACGTTTATCACTCCCTTCGTAGTAGAATAAATCTACCACATATACAACTAAACACAATTCACACCTTCTTGCTTTTCGAAGGCAACACTGCATCCCTCTCTCCTGCTGGCAGTTAGAGCCAAGGGAAATATTTAAGAATTTGGCAATCAAGAAATATTTTGGATGTGACTCCTAAACCAAACGGTGTGAGGTCTAATTGGGACTTCATATTAAGGAGATCCCCTGAATGTTGGCAGGTCGAACGCCATCAACACTCTCCAAGGTTTTTTCATTGTGTATTTTTTCCATAGATTAGATTAGTTGCATTAAATGAGTAATTTCCTCATCCTTTTCTTCTAGTGTTGTTGAATGGACCCCCAATAGGTACCTTCTTCTAATATATAGGAATACACTCATATATCTTCATCTTTACCCTCAATCCTCTTAATACAAAAATATAAGAAAGATAAGTAAGAGGGATAAGGCTATTTGGGGAAGATCTACCCATATCGAATCAACATTTTTTTGATGATACTATTTGTATGGGACTATATAGTATGATAAAAGCTAAAGATAATCCCACGATCAAAAAGGAATTCATGAGTGTCTTAGGTATGCATATCAATGAAACTAAATCATACATATTCTTCTTGTATACTCCTCTTGTGGTGCAACTTGAAATATCCTAATTGCTACGGTACAAGAACTATACAATTTCCTCCAAATATTTAGGAACCCTCCTTGTGAAAATTACATAAAAACAAAGCTTTTTTCAGAGTTAATGAGCAAATTTATTAGAAATATTTCCAACTAGATGTTCTATTATATTATTATAGTAGTTTATCTTTATCTTTTTAAATCATTCACTAAATATCTCTCGTACTATCCATTTTCTGCAATGATGGATCCCTACTCCACTCTTAAATATATTTGAAGAATTCAAATATTATTTATCTAGGAAAGAGTGAAAAAGGAAAGGAAATTTGTAGTAGTGTCTTGGGATAATTTTTTTCTCTCTTAGCTAAAAAGAAATCTTGGTCTATCGAACCCTAACATACTAAGAATAATTATGTGGGGAAAGGTATGGTGGAGATGGATCCAAGGAGGACAAGACTTATGGTGAAAAATATGGAGTTTTTATATAGAAATTGTGTTCCCACTAATAAACTCATTTAGATGCACTTCTCTACACCTCGACCCTTCATATGAGATATACATAGGAAAGGTATGCATCTTATTCAATAACACTATTTTTGGGAAATTAAGTATTTATATAGTGCACTTTTCTAGGAAGACTCTTGGGAAGGACTCACGAAAATAAAAATTCTCTATGAATTTGAAGAGTTAAGGATCAATATGAAATCAAAATACAAGCATAAAGTGTTGTATTACATTGCATAGAATAATTCTACAAAAAAATGGAGATAATGGCCTAAAGGGGAAGACTAGAAACCATAACGAGAAGGAAGAGGATGGGAATCCTTCCTCTACTCTCTTTAGCAAAGACTTATTCCCTTCTCCCAACACAGAAATAAGATATGATGGCATAAAAATTCACATGGATCGTTCTCCATCAAGGAAGCTTATAATTTAGAAGCATTCCACAAGATCACCTCAAGGATGAAATTTCACATACCATATTGGGGAAAAACTTGTGACCTAAAATATCTATTTTCCTCTTGCTCTTCATTCAAGAAGAGACACTCTCCTCTGATAATATATTAAATATAATATTCTTGAGGCCTTCTTTCTAGAATATTTTTAGGAAAGAATCATAATATTTGGAACATCATCTTAGTGGTTTCCATTTCATAGAGGTAATATGGAATGTAATAGGAGCCACTATGCACCAATTGGATCGTAAAAAAAATAACATTATTCATACTATCTTTTAGGGCTCCTTAGTTTCCCAGGGCTGAGAAAGGAAACCAAAGAGGTAACCACAGACCAATCTTTAGATTTGGTATCTAGCCTTATGAAATTAGAGAGGGCTCTCTCTATATAAAGCTCACATTCAATGGAAATGACTGGAGAATAAGGATTTATTCTAGTTATAAGCTTAGCAGGGTTTTATTCAGAATTTATGGACAAAGAAGCTCCGGGGTTAGAAACTAGGCAAGGTATCCCCAAAAGATCAGCTGCAGACATAGTATGAGGGAATGAAGGTGTGATTAGTGACAAAATTGATTTGTCATTGTAGTGTGGTAAGGAGGAAATCATATAAGAATCTAACTGAGAATAATGAATTCACTTATTCATATGATGAAATACTTAGATAACTATCTTAAACAAAAACAGAGCATAAAAGAATGATTTCTATTTAAAAAATTAAAAGATAAAGCATAGAAAGGAAGTAGATGGCTTCTTGTATAGCTTGATCATCATATGCATAAGAAAAATGGAGAAAAACACTGTCACCATCCACATCACAAGAATCCCATAATAATATCTGCAACTGCCTGTAAATTACGTCTGCAAATAGTCAAGTACACTAGTGCCAAAAGAGTGTGAACTTCAAATATCCAACCCTATTAAGGACTTAATTATGAGTATATATAGAAAAAAAAACAATATTCCACCTCTAGGAGTCGAATCCTAATCCAAAGAAACTAATTAATGCACCTAATGACTCATAGCCTAATTCTAGGGAAGTTAGAAACACCTTTCCCCTTTTATAGCTAACAAGTTGAGAATTTCTCTCAAGTCATTAAACATAAGATTATTTTACAAAAATGGTCATACATAAGCCTATTAACCATAAAAAAACTCATGATCGAGTTTTTACGTCGACCATTTTGACCTTTTACCTCCATGTGTCAAGAAAAATCTTCAAACCCAGAAACACAACAAAATTTATCAGAAATGGAGCAGAAGCACAACACAACTTTGGAGGATGATTTGGAGGCCTTCTCAGATGTTTTTTTGGTTGAAAAATGTATGGTTGTTAATCTAGAGATGTATACCACACCATGGAATCATAAATCTCTCCAAAAAACTACTCCAAACCTCTAAAAAATTTCCTTGAAGTCAAGTTGTCCCAAAAACGTAGCGAGTGGTCTAAAATAGTGGTAGAAAGGTAAAAAATGGGCACTATTTTGTCATTTTTTGAAAATATATAAACTTTCAAGATTCCCAAAGCAATTTTATGGTATCCTCACGTCATTACCCATCCCCACATTATTTCCAATTTTTATTTCGAGCCTCTTGGGAAAAGTGCAACGACCACTCGCTATGTTTCTGTAGGGTCAATTTTTTGCATTTTTTGTAAAACTACGGGTCAACGATTGTGTGCTATCTCTTTAACCATAAATTTTTTTACAAACTTGCGAGATGTTTTTGCAGATAATATTTTTGTGAATAAAAAAATCTCTCAGTTTTTTGAAATTCATTCCCTTCTTCTCGGAATTCAACTAATGACTAAAACAGGTAATTAAATTGGAGAATTTGATTTTCTGAAACATAGGCTTCAAAATACTTCATGTCTCCAAAATCATAACACCTGTGCATACAATGAATGAGGTTTTTATTATTTGGTGTGTGATTGAAAAAAACCTCTTTCTCTTTTGTAAAATTTATCTTCATTATTTCATAAACTAATTTTGAAGTAAAGTTGCCCATGTGTGCAATGTAAACCCTAGCAAATGATCACAAAACTAAAATTTACAAAACTTTGTCTCCTTTTCCTTTTATTTATGATTTTATTTCATACCACCAGTGATGCATCAGCCAATAGGTCTAAGTTTTCTTGTTAAATCATGATTGTAGCCCAACTCTTGCACCTTTTGACAAAACCCTAGGCAACCTACCTGTTCAAATGACTTATTAAATATGATGCATTGACCTCCTTCATATGAATAGGCTCATATCTTGAGATATTTCATCCTTTGAATTTCATATTTTCACTTGTCTTTTCTGTGTTTGACCTCACTATTGACAAGAAACCCTAGTCTCACACAATAATGGGTAAGGGGGCTTGAGCTGCCAAATAGGGGAGAAAACGCAGCAAGTTGAGAGTATGAAATGGAGGGGATGGAAGGGAAGAAAAATTTTAAAAAAAATATTTGAATTAGGGAAGTGTTTTAGGAAGAAAATGAAAGTGAAATTTATGAATTTGAGTGAGGGAAAGGGGACAAAAGAGGTAAAGCACAGTCCTAGTCTTCAAGTGCAGCAACTAGCTAGGGTTTGTGTGGGAAATTGATGAAATGACTGAAACGAATTGAGGGGAATGGTAGGGAGTGTCTAATGAAGGATATTAGGGATGTATAAACCAAGAAACTAGGAAATTTCCTTATCAAGTGAAGAAAAACCATGAAATCACAAAAACACAACAAAAACGTAGGAACAAACCCTAGGGAAGGAGTTTATCAATTTTGTAAAGAATTTGAATGAAGCATTGATTTGTAATGGTCCCACTTACTTGTTTGAATCTGCTTGAAACAATAATATGGATTTTTCACCTACTATTTCCCTCCTTATGTCTCGAAAACAAAAGTGGAGCAAGTTACCAAAAATACAACAAAAGCGCAACACGCTGATGAATTGAGTAATTTGGTGATATAATCTGAATTTATCATTGTTGCGAAAAGTTTTTCAATGAAAGAGTGGAGATCTTGAAGACTTTGAAGGATAAAATGAACTCTTAGGAAGCTTTATTTCTCTTTATAGCTCATAAAACTTGATTTTGGCATGTTTAGTGGAGTGACATCATGCCCTTAACTAAATGACTTAATGATGTGCTTTATTCCCTAAGTAATAACTCCCATGAAATTTACTTGTTTTGAATGATGGTGACATGAATCAAAATGGAAAAATGATGACACTCATGACATTCTCATGATCAATCCTATGAGATAGTGAGTCTTCCTTTTCAAGTTTTAAATAATGACAGTTAATGAAGGAAGAATAACATATGGTGACTTAATGACTCATGAAAATGATATGATTTTACCTTGATTACCATGACATGAGAGTGAAAATCACACTTAGACAATTACTTGACCATTTAACAACCAAGAAAGGTGTCAAATTTTATTTGAAAATGTAACAATTTGACCATAAGACCTTATCAATCACATGGAAAGAGTACATTTGATCACTGGTGACTCATAAACACTAACATTGGCTTAAATTGGGGATGGAAACTCCCTAGGATGTTTCAAGAACACCATAGACAAGGTCGCCTTGTCCATTTGGCAATGGAGTCATATACAAAAGGCTTGAAACTCAAATGAATATCTGAAACAAAAATTGACTTTAGTGACTCAAAAAATGACTTGAATTTTCAACTTTAGAAAGAAAACAATAGCTGATCAGATAAGCCTTATGGCATTTTCATTCGGCTTCAAAATTCTTTGAAAAATCTTTTAGGATGTGTCAAGAACACCGTAGAACAGGTAGCCTGATCCATTGGGTTTCTCCCAACCATTACCCTGCAACCTAATAATTGGTAACCACCTTATTCTCCAACTGAATCAAACACAAAATGAAAACAAAAAATGTACACTACTGCAAACCAAACTGAAATTACTGCATGTCGAAACAATGCTAAAAAACTTACTGCTAAAAAAAAAGCTACATTTCTAGAAAAATTGCACAGAGTGTTGAGCTTATTCAAACACAAACCATCCTACTCTGAAATGTTGAATGAACTGCCAAATCAAGTGAAATTAGATTTCCAATGTAACCAATCAAGCAAACGGTTATTTGGTTGCAATTTGCTCTCATTTTCTTTAAAAAGAAAGAAAAACTTGAATGTTGGCAACTCAAAATGCATATAATACTAACATCCATAATCCATAAATAAAATAAAACCCATATTCCCTGATTACTGCAACATCTTGACAAAAGGATCCTGAAACTCGTGAATGACTACCTTTTCCTGATGATCAACAACAAGACAAGAATCTTCTTCTTTTTTAAATGTTGGTTGTCTTATAAACTAAAGTTTTTCATTCTCAAGTGAAATAGAGGTAGACTGCTCTTCCATATTATTATGTATATCAAAGAAAGGATTTTTATGTTCCTGTAGATCTTGAAACACACCCTCAATACTTTGTAGGATAGGAATATTCAAAAATGAATTTTCATATACTTCAATAAGGGTATTATTTTGGCCTCTAAAAATTTCTAAATTTGTCAATTCCGAAGATGAAAAATCACAAACCGATTCTGAAATATTTGAAAGATCTAAAACAACCTACTCAGGTTCACAATTTTCTTGTAACTATGGCTAGTTATAACCATAAATAGTTTCAATACTAAATATTTTATGCATGCAATTTCAAAATTCTGCTTTTCACAAGTTTATTCATGAAAAAATTCAGAAAATGAGTGAAATGAAGAACAATTTGATTGAGTATCGTCATCCTTTTCTTGGTGATTTGAAAACTATTGAATATGTTCATCAATCTCAAGAGAACAAACCTATTGTACATTATTATTGAAGTCAAAAGATGGAATATGAATATTATCATTAAAATCCTGCTCAATTTCATTTTCAACCATAGAGGGAAAAAAGGCTTGTTGACAAGATAAGTCAGTTGACTGAATTTCTTGATTGTATAAAGTATAAGCATGCAGTTGTATATCCTTATCTAACTTAATAGAAGAATCAGAAACATTTTCAACATGGTACCGATTTATTTCATTTACAGCCAAAGGATAAACATCTGCTAGCTAGAAATTCTCATAACTGATTTCTGACCTCTCATCTTTATGCAAAGATAACTGAAACAAAGCCTCTTCAATATTAGTAGTCATTAGATCTTTATCATCGATATCAATCCCTATGAATTGAAAAAGGTCCTCAAAATTTCCATAGAAATTTTCTATCAACAACAAAAAAGAGTAATGCTACTTATAATTGTCACAAAATTCTATATGAAAAATCTTTAAGTGAATATAGACTAGCAGGAGGAAATCTGTCATACCATGACCTAGTATCATCCTCTAAGGTTACCATGAACATCTTCATCAAACAATCCTCAGGAACTACAAACCTAGCCTATGTATATGTATATGAAATTTAATCAAATGTATAGCAACATTATCATTTTTTTCATCTTTGAATCTAAGTAGATTTGTTTGCCAATCTACCTTAGGTACCTAATTTGGAAAACATGGAATATGTGCTCAATTCATAGGAGCGTACCTTCTAGCAATTGAATCCATCTTGATAAGAATAGATGAATGAAGGCATCCTTTAGTATACTGATTCTTCTACCTATGGAATCACTAATAAAACCCTGATTCCTGGATCTTGCTTCCAGTGGAGTCTTTGAATCATGTTTGGAGTCGCTAGGTCAATGATTCAGTCTTCATATGTCTGACTCATGTTCATGATAAACAATCAAAACTAAATATTTGAAGATCTTACTCGGAAAATATGAAACCTTTCATTCCTCGGAAACGATGCCAAAATGTTAGGGCTCCTTAGTTTCCCAAGGCTAAGAAAGGAAACCAAAGAGGTAACCATAGACCAACCTTTAGATTTGTTATCTAGCCCTACCGAATCAGATAGGGTTCTCTCTATATCAAGCTCACACAATGAAAATGACTGGAGAATAAGGATTTAGGCTAGTTATAAGCTCAGTACGGTTTGCTGGACAAAGAAGCACTGAGTTTAGAAACTAGGCAAGGTATCCCCAAAAGATCAGTTACAAACATAGAATGAGGCAAGATAGGTGTGATGAGTGACATAATTATTTTTTCATTGCAGTGTGGTAAGGAGGAATGAATATAAGAAGTTAAGTGAGCATAATGAATTCACTTATTCATAGGATGAAACACTTAGATGCTTATCTTAAACAAAAACATAACATAAAAGAATGTCTGTTTCAAAAATTAAAAGATAAAGAATAGGAATAAAGTATATGGTTGCTTAAAGAACTTGATCATTAGATGCATAAGAAAAATGGATAAAAACACTGTCACTAACCACATCATAAGAATCCCATAAAAATAGTTCCAAACCCGTGTAAATTACTTCTGGAAATTGTTAAGTACACTAGTGCCAAAAGAGTGTGAATTTCGAATAGCCAACCCTCTCAATGACTTAATTCTGAGTACATATATAAAATAAAACAAGATTCCACCTCTAAGGGTTGAATCTTGATCCAAAACAACTAATTAATGCACCTAATGACTCATACCCTCATTTTAGGGAAGTTAGAAACAACTTTCCCCTTTTTTAGCTAACAAGTTAAGATTTTCTCTCAATTCATTAAACATAAGATTCTTTTACAAAGATGACTATAAATATCCATATTCACTGTTAAACAATTGATGAGCTAGCTGCTACACCGACCATTTTGACCTTTTACCTCCACGTGTCAAGAAAATCCTTCAAACCCAGAAACACAACAAAATTTCTCAAAAATGCAACAAAAGCGTAGGAAAAGCACCACACAGCTTTGGAGGATGATTTGGAGGCCTTCCTGGATTATTTTTTGGCTGAAAAAGGTATCTTTGGGAAGTTGAACATGTCTACTACACCATGGAATCATCAAGCACTAGAAAACACTCCTCAAAACCTCTGAAAAGTTTCCTTGAAGTCAAGTTGTCCCAGAAACGCAACGAGTGGTCTAAAATAATGGCAGAAAGATAAAAATGGGCATTATTTTGTCATTTTATGAAAATATATAAACTTTAAAGCTTCCCAAAGTACTTTTCTATTATCCTCACATCATTATCTATCTTGACATGCTTTGAAATTTTCATTTGGAGCCTCTTGGAAAAAGCGCAGCGACCACTCACTGTGTTTCTGTCATTATGGTAATTTTGAGGTCTAAAATAGGCCTCCTAAGAAAATTATACAAACAAATTAAAATTTATGAGAACCAATAGGATTCAATATGATGATGTCAACCATGGGGGATTATTCACCATTTTTGGAGTTAAAAAGTAAAAAGATTAAAAAATAATAAAATAATAAAACTATTTTTTCAATTAGCATTTTCAACTTATCTCCCTAAGGGTTTACTCAAATTTCGAGTGGGAGTACTCGTTGGATGCAAAATTTAATTCTTCATCCTAGGAGTAACCATGTTGCATAATGTTTATGGACCCTGCTACACAAAAAATGAGAAATACATGAAAAAACGTGACTAAAATCAAAATCACGTTTTTCATGTATTTATCATTTTCTGTAGAAGAGTCCATCAAAAGTATGCAACATGGGTAATACTTGTATGGGGAATTAAAGTTTGCATCCAATGAGTATTCCTGCTCAAAATTTGAGTAAAACCTTAGGGAGATAAGTTCAAAATACGAGTTGAAAATGTAGTTTTTTCTTTTTTCCTTCTAAAATTTGATGATGTAACCAAATCTTATTTCACTATTTCCATTATTATTTTATAATTTTCTTAGGCGGGCCATTTTAGACCTCAAAATTCCCCTAATGAGGGTCAAATTTCTGCATTTTTTGTAACAACAGGGGTCAAAGATGGAGCGATATCTATTTATACATAACGTGTTTTCCCAAACTGGGAGAGTTTTTTGTAGATAAGTTTTCTTTGAAGAAAAAACTTAGTTTTTTGAAATTCATTCCCATATTCTCAGCATTCATGCCCCAAAAGAATGGATAAAACATGAAATTAAATTGGAGAATTTGATTTTCAGAAAAATAGGCTTCAAGCTTTGTTGCATATCTCCCAAATCATAATACCTCTGGATAAAATGAAGGAGGTTTTTGTTCTTTGGTGTGTGATTGGCAAAAAAAATTTCACTTTTGTACCATTCATCTCCATTATTTTACAAAACTCATTTTGAAGTAAAATTATCTCTGTGTGCAATGTAAACCCTATCAAATGATCAAAAAACTCAGTATTTCAAAACTTTGCCTCCTTTTTAGTTGATTTATGATTTTATTTCATACCACCAGTGATGCATCAGCCAATAGGTCTTGGTTATCCTCTTAAATCATGATGGTAGTCCACCTCTTACAGATTTTTGACAAAATCCTAGGTAGCCTACCTCTTCAAATGACTTCCTTATAAAATGTGATGCATTGAACTCCTTCATATTAATAGGCTTATATCTTGGGATATTTCCTGCTTTGAATTTCATATTTTCACTGGTCTTTGTCATGTTTGACCTCAGTACTGACAGAAACCCCAGTCTCACACAAGAATGGGTAAGGAGGCTTGAGCTGCAAAATAGGGGAGAAAAAAAAGCAAATTGAGAGTATGGAATGGAGGGGATGAAGGAGAAGAAAAATTATGCAAAGATTATGGGAAGTAGGGAAGTTTTCTAGGAAGACAATGAAAGTGAAATTTATGAATTTGAGTGCGGGAAAGGGAACAAAATAGGTAAAACACTGTTCTAGTCTAGAAGTGCAGCAAATAGCTAGGTTTGTGTGGGAAATTGATGAAATGAGTGAAATAAAGTGAGTGGAATTGTTGGGAGTGTCTAATGAAGGATATTAGGGATGAATAGGCATATAGACTAGGAAATTTTGTTATCAAATGCAGCAAATATGTATCAATTTTGTGAAGAAATTGACTGAAGCAAAGATTTGTAATGGTCCCACTTACTTGTTTGAAGCTATTTGAAATAATGAGATGGATTTTGCACCTGTTCTTTCCCTCCTTATATCTCCAAAGAAAAAACGCAACAAGTTGCCAGAAACACGACAAAATTGTAGCAGGCTAATGAATAGAGTAATTTGGTGATGTAATATGAACTAATTATGGTTCTGGAAAGTTTTTCAATGCAAGAGAGGAGATCTTTAAGACTTGGAAGGATAAAATGAACTCTTAGAAGATTTATTTCTCTTTATAGCTCGAAAAAATAGACAAAATATTTTTTTTTTTTTTTTTACAATATATATACCTGGGAAATTTTATATATTTTTTTTGTATATATATGTTATATATTTAAATAGAATAACTTTTTTTTTAGTTGGTCCACCCAGGTGGTGGTGGGGGTTGGCTAATGGGTGGGTGGGGAACTGCACGTAGCTCCCCGCCTACCCAAGGGCTAGACCCCACTGCCACCTGGGCGGGAGGTCGATTCCCAAAATTGACCTCCAGTCCAGGTTGTGCCTGGGTGAGCAGAGTGTTGTTGTGCAACTCTCCACCCATCCACGAGTTGGCCCTCGCGACTAGCTAGGAGGGAAGTCGATTCTCTGAATCAACCTACCCCTGAAGTGGCCTTGGGGGCTGACCCGTGGGCACCCAAGGACCGACCATCGCATCCACCTCGGCGACCCAACTTAATTTTTTTTTTTTAATTTGTTTATATATGAAATTTTCTTTATTAATTTTTTTTTACTCTTTTAGATATTGATATTTAATTTATTATTTTTATTTTTTATTTTTTTTTAAATGATTTTTTATTAACAACTTTTTTTTTATTTTAATTTTTGTTTACTTTATTTTATTTTTATAATTTTTTTCTAAATGTTGTATTTTTTAAAAAATGTTATGATTTTTTAATTATGAATTTTATATATCTATTTATTTTTATGTTTTATTTTGAGTAGTTTAAAAAACATTAGGTTAAATGTTTTATTGAATTTTTTTAATGATTTTATATTTTAATTTTTTTTAGTTAAAAAAAAATTAATTTGTGTTTTTTTGGTTTTTATTTATTTATTATTTTTAGGTTTTTTTATATCTATTTTAATAGTTTTAAATTTCTTTTTTAATGTCTTTTATTTTTTTATTTTTTTAATAATTTTTTAATAGTTTCTAATTTGTGTTTTAATATATTTTTAATTTATTATTATTATTATTATTATTTATTTTATTTTATTTTTTTAATGTTTTTTTAATCATTTTGTTTTTTTCAATTTATTTATTTTTGAGTTAATTTATTTATTTTTAAATTGCTTTGGTGTTTTTTTTCTTGTGTTTTTGTTATTTTAATTATTATTTTTAGGTTTTTTATAACTATTTTAATAGTTTTTAATTTGTTTTTTTTTATTGTTTATATTTTTGATATTTTTTAATAGTTTATAATTTGTTTTCTTTTAATATTTTAATTTTTTAATTTTTTTTAATGTATTTTAATTTTTTTAATTATTATTTTAATCTTTTATTTTTATGTTTTTTATTTCTTTAATTATTTTTATGTTTTTTAATAGTTTTAATGATTTTTTTTTTCAATTTATTTGTATTTTTAGTTAATTTCTTATTTTTAAATTGTTTTGGTATTTTTTGTTGTTGTTTTTTTTCTTATTTTCAAAATTTTTATTTAATTTTTTATGTTTCTATTTTTTTTCTTTTTTCTTCTTTGTATAATTTACTATTTTTGTAATTATATGTTATATTTTCTTTAACAATTTTTTTTTTTTTTTGTTATTTTTACTTTAAATCTTATTTGTCATATTTTTTTGGAAAAAAATAAATTAAAAATCATCATCTTTGAATATAAAATTCACAAATTTTGTTATTTTTTGAAATTTTTTATTCAATTTTTTCATAAAAATATTTTATTAAACATGTGATTTTTTACCTAAAATGCCCAAAAATGCATATACTTTTAATTACATTTATATGTAAAATGTGTACTTTTTGTTTAGGGCTTAAAATTGTTATATTTTGGTGACAAATATTTTATGTGTTATATAAAAAATCATAACCTCAAAATATTAATATTACTATTTTTTTTTCAAATTTTGTAAAACAAATTAAAAATTTCATTATAAAAAAAAATATTTCAAAGAAAAACAAAATAGAGATGTTTGCAAAACCCTTCAAAAATAATCTTTAGACAAAAAACAAGAAGATGAATAAGACAAAAATGGTAAAATAATGAACATTGAAAAATCATTTATTCACACTTAATACATTTGAAAATTTGAAGTGTAAAAAATGAGTCTTCTAAAAAAGGGGGGTTGATGCTCCAATAACACTTTTAAAAATCAACATGAAAATCACTAACAATTGAAAAAACTTGATACATAAAAAATTAGTTAAATATATATATATATATATATATATATATATATATATATATATATATATATATATATATATATATATTCTGAATAGCCACTTTTCAAAATTAGCATGAAAATCATAAACAATTAAAAAAATTTGATACATAAAAAATTTTCAAGTGTCCAAAATATGCTAAAAAAAAATGATTCAGCATCACCACTTTTCAAAATCGGGTGTTTTTTTCTATACCTCACAAAAACAGGTAGCCGGTAATTTTCTCGTTTGATCGGTAACTATGCTATTTTAATAAATTTCCACTAAAGATTGATATAGATCAAGGGGACCAACAATGACAATCAACAATAATAGCAAAGAAAAAGAGATGGTGTAATAGAGACACCCATAAAAAGAAATGAATGATTAGTGAGTGTGACATGAAATGAAGGAGGGGTTTAGCCTTGCTCATCATTTGAATCAATATTACAAATTTTGACTCCAAGTCTCTACTGAATAATGTACTTTGGAGAGTCCCTAAGTTAATACGGCCTTAGAGAGTATATAGCAGGTCCTAGAAATTGGTTTTTGTGTACATGAAAAACTAGTAAATTTCCAGATTTACTCTATGCATATTTCCTTCATGCTTTGCACGTGCCTATCAAACTTAAGGGCAAGCACATCAGTGTTACTCTTATGAAGAAGAGAAAGCATACACATACATGTTTTCTGCAATCTTGTTTTTTTTTTTTAATATCGCATAACATATCACTTATTTCTTCATGTATGCTCTTCTTCCATATCAATGCATAAGTGTTTTTCTCCACACCATTGCAGACTTGTATTTCTAGAATATTTCTATTTTGTTTTAGATCACATATTTATTCATCTATGCTCTTCTTCCATATCCTAACCACTAACATCTATGCAAGTTTTTCATATGCTATCCACTTACCATGTTTCCTTTGCAACATTTGGTGCAATTGCTAGTTATAATATTATTTATGTGTGTGTGTGTGTGTGTGAAAATAGTGTAACTTGACAATAAATACAAAACATAAAGACAAAGAAAAAGAGATAAATAATCAATTAGATGATCTGAAGATAAAAGAAGATAAAACTAACATAATTATAAAATTTTAGGAACTTAAATTAAACCTATTTTGTTAAATTTTTTAGAAGATTAGCCAAGAATTTGTAGTACTTTATAACCTAGTGAAAAATTTGCAAGATTTAACAAAATTTTATAATTTAGTGAAATATTCGCATATATATATATATATATATATATATATATATATATATATATATATATATATATATATATATATATATATATGAATGTTATATTATTGAAAAAATAGCCTATACATTTTTCGATATACCATGGGGATTCGCCCATATTATTATACACTATTGCCTATTTGCTTGGAAGATATCTTTCAAAACACATGGTGAAAATGTCAGAAAAAGGGTGACTTTGGGGTATGATAAATTTGGCCAAGTAAAATTCCACACTAATGAGATATGTTTTGAATCATGAAAATCCTGATATGTCAAAGCCAGAAGATCATAAAAATCAAATTAACACTGGGTTTCATAAGTGTCATGATGTTGGCCAATCAAAGGCAACTCGTCAAAGTTAACAGAGGTTTTGGGTGAGTGTTTAACAAATTTTCCCTTCATCTCTACAATTTACAGATTGAAATGTAGTGGAAAGGCATGAATATAATTACCAGCTAGAAACTTTGACGCAAAGATTCAAAATAGCAATAGGAGGTGATCTCCTATATGCTTATTTTCAGTTTGAATAGTAGAAATGATCTCACAATGTTGTTTTCTCAAAACCTATATCTTGGATAAGGAAAAAATGTGACTACCCCTTCTTCCTCCCCACTTTTTTTAGTGAGCCCAACATATCGTCACATATGTATGCTTTTTAAGTCAAAGAACAAGATGGGGATCTTTATGACATTTAACATAAGCATTTACGTCTCGTAACAAGAGCGGAGTGCATCTAACAAAAAGCAGAAGACAAAAAATTCCTACAATAACAAATAGAGGATTTACCGTCACACTAACTAGAATTAAATACATTGGCTGGATGATATAATCCATTTTTACATTGTAATGTTGGAGCTAAGAAATTCTTTAAAAGAGGTGAATCGTGATTTTTATTAATTGTAACTCCAAAAATGCTATGTAAAATTTGTTTTGTAAATTCCAACCTCCACTCTTTTAATAATGCCAACATACCGATTAAAAAAAAAAAAAACCTATACAACTATCCTATTTTTATTTTCTATTTTATATAAATCTTATATATTAATATTCAACTTGTAAACTAGAATCAAATCCACCATATAGAAATAACATATTCACACCTTACAAAATATAAAAAATTATCTCTTCCAATGTGGAGACCCCATTTCAACAATTCAAAATGAGAATCATGGACATCATAGTTACCAAATTTGACCCAATCGTCTTAGAAAAGTATGGAAATTCGTGAGTTTGATTCGAATATCGAATAATTCATTACGATAGCGCTGCACGGAATTCATGGTTTGTGATTTATAATTTATGAAACAGAATTTTTAATAAAAATGGAAACTAATTGCAAGCGTAGAAACTAATTGAAAACTAGTATGGAAATGGAAACTCATCACTAAGTGAAATGGAAACTAATTGTAACTCTGGAAATTTTCCAATTTCATTGTTTTCTTTAAAACTAAAAAGTTGAGAAAACCGGGAAAGAAAATCTTGAAATTGTTTTTTTTTTTATATATATATTTATTTTAAGAGGATGTTTTCAATATTTAATTTTCATATATGTGTTAATTACAGAAGTATAAAATCTAAAATTAAAGAGAAATGTAGTTTTGACTTTAAAATATTTTAAAGATATTTATATATATTAAAAGTTAGATAAGATAGACAGTCTTGTGTTTTGAATATTTAAATTTTAAATACATATTAATTATAAAAAGATTTTACATAAAATTAGTGAGATTAGTTTAGAGTTTTGGAAAGAATAAAAACTTTCAACATAACATAAATGATTGTGATTTTGATTAGTAAATTGTAGTTTTAAAATTATTATATTAATTAAAATTATTTAAATTTATTTAAATTTTAAAATGAACAAAAAAAAATTAATTACAATATATGAGAGTACCAAAATATATATATATATATATATATATATTTAAATGTTTAAAATGTATATTGTCCATTAGTATTCCAATTTAAATATATATTAATAACTATAATTGACATAAACCTAAAATTTTCACTCAAAAGTCCTAGATTAAAACTCGAAACTCAAATGTCCACAAGAGTTCTTTCTATTAGGATTTCAAAGATGACCACAGTATCCACACTGATTATACGAAGATGCTGCTTAGCAGCGCGGATATTGCCCGCCGTATCTTTGCATCGATGTTTTCACATTCTAGACTGGACCCTCGTGCTTGCTTCCCAGTAAACCATGAATTGTTGAAATCGTTATACCACTTGCTTCAGATTTTCGGTCAATTAACAATTTTATAAATAGCGAAAACTAAAATTGCAAGCAGAGATTGTGGTCTTAAAGTGTTCTGTTTAGAGCCACTTTCTGGCAGGAAAAACACAGGAAAGTTGAATTATTGTGTCGTTGATCCTGGGGCCCTGGCCCAACTGACATTTATGCGCACCTCCTTTTTGGTTAATATTAAGTACCTTATTTCAACTATTTTGCGGAAAGTGTTCGGTGACGTCTAGTCAAATATTCTTGCCCTCTACGTACGGTTTATTATTCACACCATAGAAATGACTACACGAGCGGTCGGGCCAGACTTGGTTTGGCAAATGTAAATAATGAGTGGCTATTAGTATTCCAAGGCCAGCGTGGCCCCTGTGTTATGAATTCACCACATAGATAGATAGGAACAGGATTGTGACTCGACTAGGCATGGAACTAAAGCTCCCTTGAGTTACCATGACATCTTCGATAATATTTTGTGGAAATTGAGATATCAGGTGCATCAAGGCTCTAGAGTCTAGACTGCCATCTGTTAAACGTAAAGTCTTTTTAATGGAAGCTGCTGGCCGATATTAGTACAGTGTTCTCAGCGCGTAAACTCCATTAATTAGAGGCCCGCCGATATAGAATAAGTCTACATGGAAAGTTGCGTTGCAGTTTTCAGGATTTTGGAATTTAGACAATGACTTTAAAATAGGAAGAGGTTAAAATGAACTCGCATTGAAGAAAGACGGATATTTTATAAATGTTCAGGATTTTATAGGGTTCATTCCAAACCGTGTGTTGCTAAAAGTGGCATCGTTACAAGCGGAATGATGGAACCTGCAGGTATTATTGTCTTAAGAGCATTCTCGTGATTCATGCGCGACACGCCATAAATTTGGACAGCTGTGTACTTTCCACTATATAACTTTTTCATTTCAAAATAAAAATGTTCCCGAAACATTTGAAATGATTAGATTCATTTCTTCCACAATTTTCCTCGTGTAGTGACAAGATGTTGGTTCTTTTGCCTTTTCGTGGGATCAAACTTCGTTTCTTCCACGATTTCTCTCAGCATCGCCGCAAAATATCGCTGTTTTTCTTTATTTCTTTCCAGTCTTCGATAGACCCTTCAGTATTTTATAGATTACGCATCAACGGTGACGCGACTATTCAAAAATCGGCATGACGTGAGGTTTTAGAATTCAAATTTCAATGGTAACCTCAAAAAAAGGAGGGGAAGTCGACTCTCTGAATCAACCTACTCCTGAAGTGGCCTTGGGGCTGACCCGTGGGCGCCCAAGGGCCGACCATCGCCTCCACCTCGGCGACCCAACTTAATTTTCTTTTTTTTTAATTTGTTTATATACGAAATTTTCTTTATTAATTTTTTTTAATCTTTTAGATATTGATATTTAATTTATTATTTTTATTTTTTAATTTTTTTTAAATGAGTTTTTATTAACAATTTTTTTAATTTTAATTTTTGTTTACTTTATTTTATTTTTATAATTTTTTTTCTAAATGTTGTATTTTTTAAAAAATGTTATGATTTTTTAATTATGAATTTTATATATTTATTTATTTTTATGTTTTTATTTTTACTAGTTTAAAAAAACATTAGGTTAAATGTTTTATTGAATTTTTTTAATGATTTTATATTTTAATTTTTTTAATTTTAAAAAAAAAAGGTTTTTTTATATCTATTTTAATAGTTTTAATTTTTTTTTAATGTCTTTTTTTTTTCTAATAATTTTTGAATGGTTTCTAATTTGTGTTTTAATATATTTTTAATTATTTATTATTATTATTATTATTTTATTTTATTTTTTTAATTTTTTTTAATAGTTTTAATAATTTTGTTTTTTCTCAATTTATTTATTTTTGAGTTAATTTATTTATTTTTAAATTGTTTTGATGTTTTTTTTCTTGTGTTTTTGTTATTTTAATTATTATTTTTAGGTTTTTTATATCTATTTTAAAAGTTTTTAATTTGTTTTTTTTATTGTTTATATTTTTGATATTTTTTAATAGTTTAAAATTTGTTTTCTTTTAATATTTTTAATTTTTAATTTTTTTAATGTATTTTAATTTTTTTAATTATTATTTTAATCTTTTATTTTTATGTTTTTTATTTCTTTAATTATTTTTATGTTTTTTAATAGTTTTAATGATTTTTTTTTTTAATTTATTTGTATTTTTAGTTAATTTCTTATTTTTAAATTGTTTTGGTTTTTTTTTTTTGTTTTTTTTCTTATTTTCAAATTTTTTATTTAATTTTTTATGTTTCTATTTTTTTTCTTTTTTCTTCTTTGTATAATTTACTGATTTTTGTAATTATATGATATATTTTCTTTAACAATTTTTTTTTTTGTTATTTTTACTTTAAATCTTATTTGTCATATTTTTTTGGAAAAAAATAAATTAAAAATCATCATCTTTGAATATAAAATTCACAAATTTTGTTATTTTTTGAAATTTTTTATTTAATTTTTTCATAAAAATATTTTATTAAACATGTGATTTTTTACTTAAAATGCCCAAAAATGCATATACTTTTAATTATATTTATATGTAAAATGTGTATTTTTTGTTTAAAGGGCTTAAAATTGTTATATTTTGGTGACAAATATTTTATGTGTATTGAAGTACTAATTAACATATATAAATATATAAAAAAACATAACCTCAAAATATTAATATTACTATTTTTTTTCAAATTTTGTAAAACAAATTAAAAATTTCATTATAAAAAAAATATTTCAAAGAAAAACAAAATAGAGATGTTTGGAAAACCCTTCAAAAATAATCTTCAGACAAAAACCAAGAAGATGAATAAGACAAAAATGGTAAAATAATCAACATTGAAAAATCATTTATTCACACTTAATACATTTGAAAATTTGAAGTGTAAAAAATGATTCTTCTAAAAAAAGGGGGTTGATGCTGCATTAACACTTTTAAAAATCATCATGAAAATCACTACAATTGAAAAAAATTGATACATAAAAAAAATTGAAGTGCCAAAAATATGCTTGCATATATATATATATATATATATATATATTCTGAATAGCCACTTTTCAAAATTAGCATGAAAATCATAAAAAATTAAAAAAATTTGATACATAAAAAAATTTCAAGTGTCCAAAATATGCTAAAAAAAAATGATTTTGCATCACCACTTTTCAAAATCGGGTGTTTTTTTCTATACCTCACAAAAACAGGTAGCCAGTAATTTTTTCGTTTGATTGGTAACTATGCTATTTTAATAAATTTCCACTAAAGATTGATATAGATCAAGGGGACCAAAAACGACAATCAATAATAATAGCAAAGAAAAAGAGATGGTGTAATAGAGACACCCATAAAAAGAAATGAATGATTTTTTTAGATCTAGGACAATCGGTAACTGGTGAGAGTTGCCTGAGCAAGGCCCGGGTTCAAATCCAACTGGCTGCCACTATAAACCTAGGCTAGGTGCAACAGCCTGCAAGCCGCACACAATAGCAATTAACTTATGCCTCAACAAGAGCCGAGACGTCCACTATGGGGTCGCCTACTCTTCTAGCCAAGACACAACAGGTGTATGTCTCCACGGAGATTTGAACCTTGGTGGATGGGATGAAAACCTTCTCCCTCCACCGTCAGACCTCCGCTTCACGGACTAAAAAGAAATGAATGATTAGTGAGTGTGACATGAAATGAAGGAGGGGTTTAGCCTTGCTTGTCATTTGAATCAATATTACAAATTTCGACTCCAAGTCTCTACTGAATAATGTACTTTGGAGAGTCCCTAAGTTAATACGGCCTTAGAGAGTATATAGCAGGTCCTCGAAACTGGTTTTTGTGTACATGAAAAACTAATAAATTTCCAGATTTACTCTATGCATATTTCCTTCATGCTTTGCAGGTGGTTATCAAACTTAAGGGCAAACACATCAGTGTTACTCTTACGAAGAAGAGAAAGCATACACATACATGTTTTCTGCAATCTTGGTTTTTTTTTTTTAGATCACATAACATATCACTTATTTCTTCATGTATGCTCCTCTTCCATATCAATGCATAAGTGTTTTTCTCCACATCATTGCAGACTTGTTTTTCTAGAATATTTCTATTTTCTTTTAGATCACATATCTATTCATCTATGCTCTTCTTCCATATCCTAACCACTAACATCTATGCATGTTTTTCATATGCTATCCACTTACCATGTTTCATTTGCAACATTTGTTGCAATTGCTAGTTATAATATTATTTATGTGTGTGTGTGTGTGTGTGTGTGTGTGTGTGTGTGTGAAAATATTGTAACTTGACAATAAATACAAAACATAAAGACAAAGAAAAAGAGATAAATAATCAATTAGATTATCTGAAGATAAAAGAAGATAAAACTAACATAATTATAAAATTTTAGGAACTTAAATTAAACCTATTTTGTTAAATTTTTTAGAAGATTAGCCAAGAATTTGTAGTACTTTATAACCTAGTGAAAAATTTGCAAGATTTAACAAAATTTTATAATTTAGTGAAATATTGGCTAATATATATATATATATATATATATATATATATATATATATATATATATATATATATATATATATATATATATGAATGTTATATTATTGAAAAAATAGCCTATACATTTTTCGATATACCATGGGGATTCGCCCATATTATTATACACTATTGCCTATTTTCTTGGAAGATATCTTTCAGAACACATGGTGAAAATGTCAGAAAAAGGGTGACTCTGGGGTATGATAAATTTGGCCAAGTAAAATTCCACACTAATGAGATATGTTTTGAATCATGAAAATCCTGATATGTCAAAGCTAGAAGCTCATAAAAATCAAATTAACACTGGGTTTCATAAGTGTCACGATGTTGGCCAATGAAAGGCAACTCGTCAAAGTTAACAGAGGTTTTGGGTGAGTGTTTAACAAATTTTCCCTTCATCTCTACAATTTACAGATTGAAATGTAGTGGAAAGGCATAAATAGAATTATTAGGTAGAAACTTTGACGCAGAAATTCAAAATAGCAATAGGAGGTGAACTCCTATATGCTTGTTTGTAGTTTGAATAGTAGAAATGATCTCACAATGTTGTTTTCTCAAAACCTATATCTTGGATAAGGAAAAAATGTGACTACCCCTTCTTCCTCCCCACTTTTTTTAAGTGAGCCCAACATATCTTCACATATGTATGCTTTTCAAGTCAAAGAACAAGATGGGGATCTTTATGACATTTAACATAAGCATTTACGTCTTTCAAGTCAAAGAACAAGATGAGAATCTTTATGACATTTAACATAAGCATTTACGTCTCGTAACAAGAGCAGAGTGCATCTAACAAAAAGCAGAAGACAAACAAGTCCTACGATAACAAATAAAGGATTTACCATCACACTAACTAGAATTAAATACATTGGCTGGATGATATAATCCATTTTTACATTGTAATGTTGGAGCTAAGAAATGCTTTAAAAGAGGTGAATCGTGATTTTCATTAATTGTAGCTCTAAAAATGTTATGTAAAATTTGTTTTGTAAATTCCAACCTCCACTCTTTTAATAATGCCAACATATGGATTAAAAAAATAAAAAACTATACAACTATCCTATCTTTATTTTCTATTTTATATAAATCTTATATATTAATATTCAACTTGTAAACGAGAGTCAAATTACAAAATATAAAAAATTATCTCTTCCAATGTGGAGACCCCATTTCAACAATTCAAAATGAGAATCATGGACATCATAGTTACCCAATCGTCTTAGAAAAGTATGGAAATTCGTGAGTTTGATTCGAATATCGAATAATTCATTACGATAGCGCTGCACGGAATTCATGGTTTATGATTTATGATTTATAATTTATGAAACAGAATTTTTAATAAAAATAGAAACTAATTGCAAGCCAAGAAATTAATTGAAAACTAGTATTGAAATGGAAACTCATCACTAATAAGTGAAATGGAAACTAATTATAATTCTAGAAATTTTCCAATTTCATTGTTTTCTTTAAAAACTAAAAAGTTGAGAAAACTAGGAAAAAAAATCTTGAAATTGTTTGTTTTTTATATATTTATTTTAAGAGGATGTTTTCAATATTTAATTTTCATATATATGTTAATTACAAAAGTATAAAATTTAAAATTAAAGAGAAATGTAGTTTTGACTTTAAAATATTTTAAAGATATTTATATATATTAACATAAAAAATATAGTTTAGAGTTTCGAAAAAAATAAAAAATTTCAAAATAACATAAAAAATATGATTGTGATTTTGATTAGTAAATTATAGTTTTAAAATTATTTATATTAATTAAAATTATTAAAATTTATTTAAATTTTAAAATAATAAAAAAAATTAATTACAATATATGAGAGTACCATGAAAAAATATATATATTTAAATGTTTAAAATGTATATTGTCCATTAGTATCCAAATTTAAATATATATTAATAACTATAATGGACATAAACCTAAAATTTTCACTCAAAAGTCCTAGATTAAAACTCGAAACTCAAATGTCCACAAGAGTTCTTTGTATTAGGATTTCAAACATGACCACAATATCCACAGTGATTCTACGAAAACGCTGCGTAGCAGCGCGGATATTGCCCGCCGTATCTTTGCATCGATGTTTTCACATTCTACACTGGACCCTCATGCTTGCTTCCCAGTAAACCATGAATGGTTGAAATCGTTATACCACTTACTTCAGATTTTCGTTCCATTAACAATTTTATAAATAGCGAAAACCAAAATTGCAAGCAGAGATTGTGGTCTTAGAGTGTTCTGTTTAGAGCCACTTTCTGGCAGGAAAAACACAGGAAAGTTGAATTATTGTGTCGTTGATCCCACGGCCCTGGCCCAACTGACATTTATGCACACCTCTTTTCTGGTTAATATTAAGTACCTTATTTCAACTATTTTGCGGAAAGTGTTCGGTGACGTCTTGTCAAATATTCTTGCCGTCTACGTACGGTTTATTATTCACACCATAGAAATGACTACACGGGCGGTCGTGCCAGACTTGGTACTTTGGCAAATGTAAATAATAGGTGGCTAATAGTATTCCTAGTCCAGCGTGGCCCCTGTGTTATGAATTCACCACATAGATAGATAGGAACAGGATTGTAACTAAAGCTCCCTTCAGTTATCATGACATTTTCGATAATATTTTGCGGAAATTGAGATATCAGGTGCATCAAGGCTCTAGACTGCCATCTGTCAAACGTAAAGTCTTTTTAATGGAAGCTGCTGGCCGATATTAGTACAGTGTTCTCAGCGCGTAAACTCCATTAATTAGAGGCCCGCCGATATAGAATAAGTCTACATGGAAAGTTGCGTTGCAGTTTTCAGGATTTTGGAATTTAGACAATGACTTTAAAATAGGAAGAGGTTAAAATGATTCGTATTGAAAAAAGACGGATATTTTATAAATGTTCAGGATTTTATAGCCGTGTGTTGCTAAAAGTGACATCGTTACAAGCGGAATGATGGAACCTGCAGATATTATTGTCATAAGAGCATTCTCGTGATTCATGCGCGACACGCCAGGACAGCTGTGTACTTTCCACTATATAACTTTTTCATTTCAAAATAAAAATGTTCCCGAAACATTTGAAATGATTAGATTCATTTCTTCCACAATTTTCCTCGTGTAGTGACAAGATGTTGGTTCTTTTGCCTTTTCATGGGATCAAACTTCATTTCTTCCACGATTTTTCTCAACATCGCCGCAAAATATCGCTGCTTTTCTTTATTTCTTTTCAGTCTTCGGTAGACCCTTCAATATTTTATAGATTACGCATCAACGGTGACGCGACCATTCAAAAATCGGCATGACGTGAGGTTTTAGAATTCAAAGTTCAATGGTAACCTAATGGGATCTCCGGCACCAAAATTTTATGCTCTTTTCCGATAGAGACAGCGACTTTGAAGTTTGATGTTTCAATGTGAAAGGTGAAGGCAGCGCCAAGACTCAAATGAGACAAAATCCCGTCGTTGACTTGACTTGGAATCCGAATTCTTTTGTTGGGGTGCAAATATAATCCTGATCGGGTAGAAAGGAGGTTCATATAATTAGTTTTTGTTAACCGGTTTCTGGATGCAAATATAATCCTGATCGGGTAGAAAGGAGGTTCATATAATTAGTTTTTGTTAACCGGTTTCTGGATATTATCATCATGATGAGTAGTAAGTTGCAGGGATCAAGGCCGCCTCCTCTGAAGATCTGCAGGAAGTCTCACAACGTCCTAAAGACTGCCACTGCGGTTCCATCTGCTCTGTCGATGGCGGTCGTCAACAGATCAGAGCCACTCATACTGTACATGGAGTCTCCTAAGATCATCCACGCAGACGTGCAGGATTTCAAGGCTCTGGTGCAATGCCTAACCGGTAACTCACCCAACTCCGATACTCGTTCTTGCACTCCGGAAAGTGAAATTTTTACAGCCGATCATGACTCCACGATAATATCGTCTCATCCCGATGAATCTGTAGATCCCAACATAAGGTTGTTTTCTTCAGACGATAAACCTTGTAATTTCATTCCCACTTCGTTGGAAAATTATAGGAATGAGGAACTGAAGAGTAGGGTCACCCATGCAGAGCCCTCGGAAGATTCTGGCACTGCCCCCATTTTAATTGAACCGATGTCTCCTTTCTCGCCCAATTTCTTGCTCCGGCCACAGCAACTTTCGTCTCCCACTAATTTCAAAGATGTTCCTCTCTTCACCCCCGATTCGAACAATTTCATCTATGTACTTTCTCAACTCATTTTTCAGTCCTCCTCAGATATCCCCTTGGATTACCTCGACCATAAGCCGCAGTCACCAAGGGTTAATAGCATGATGTAATATGCAACGCCAATGAGATCGATTGTGCAGCGCCAATTGGGAAAAAAGGGTGTTATGGGGTTTGTCTAAAGCGATTACTATGTTACGCGTGTTTTGGAGCCACGATCACTTCAGGTTTTGGGTAAGTTGCAAATATTACAGTTTACAAATTGAGTGAATAGTGTTTCAGTGAAGTATTCTCTAATTTGACTATAAGATGCACGGACAAATGAAATTTTGACAATGAAATTATAGCACGGTTGAGTTGATGAGCAAGTTTTTTCTATATTTTATTTTTTCGATATAATTTATTTATGAAATTTAGAGATAAAGAACATATAATTTTAAATATATATATATAATTGTGATGTGACAATTACTTCCCTCAAAGTTAGTTATCAAAGTGAGATATAAATTTTAGAATGAGTAGATTGTATTTTTATTTAAAAACAAATCAATTTAAATCTATTTTATTGTTAGATTAGTTTTATTTTCAATTTTTTTATAAATTTTTGAAACTCACAAATAGATAACATAATATTATTTTTTAAAAAGAAAAAACTATAATTTTATTTGTTTGGGAAATGATAGAAAATTACATTATGTATATATAATCTCTGTGTGAGTTCAATTTGCAAAAAAAATTGTTGTGTGAGCTCAAAGAAAATTAAAACCAAAGTTTGTTTTATTGATTTAAATTGGCAATCCATTATAAATTTGAACTCAATTCAGCAATGAAAAGAACCAGACTAGTAAACTAAAAACCGTAGAAAAAAGATTTTATACTTTTTACATTAGCAATGGACTATAAATTGAACTCAACTCACTAATGAAAAGAACCAGACTACTAAACTAAAAATCACAGAAAGAAGACTTTATACTTGGATCCTACTAGTTTTGTGTCATGTCTATCCTAATAATATTTTCACTATAAGTTCTCTTATAGAAGTTGAAAGAATTTCCATCTCGTTGCTCCATTATCCCTCACACACCTTGCACCACATCATAGGCATGAGTAATATGTTTCTGCACACTTGTGTTTTGTTGAGCTAGTTGTTTACATGCATTGAATCCCCATAAATATGAAGTTGAATGCATCCATTTTCTAATGTAAAAAGAATTATTGAGTTGTAAACCAAAATTTTAGCCTAGTTGTTAGTCCCTAGACAAAGACCCATTTTTTCCTGAAAAAATGAGCTTCTGAAAGAAAGAGGACAAATCCTCCTCCACTCTTCTACCTAGAGTTACTTAAGGCTCCATCAAAATAGGCCCACTTCCTGGATCGATCAATAATTTTAGCCATAATCAATATAGGAAGGGAAATTTTATTTTCCTATGGTTAGTTGCCTAAAATCACTACTGCTTCAACCACTATGTGCTCAGAGATCGAAGGTTTGTCTTGAAAAAATGACTATTTTTCAAGCCATCCATAATCCCCAACATATTTTCAAGGGAAGATATTTGAAGGCATGGCACCTTGGATTTGAGACCCATGCCATACAATCCGCCTCCAAGTCCTCCCCTTCCTATGCAGATGTGCATCACAAGGCATTACTACAAACTTTTTGTACATGTCGATACAATGGGCATGTCATGAAAATATATATATATTTTCATCATCGTTCTTACACAAGGAGCACCATCTCGACTCAATTATAAATCATATCCTTAGGACATCCAATTTGGGAACCTTCTTCTCCATCGAACACAACACCAGAAGTTATGATTTTGGAGGACACTTAGGTTTCCAAACTGGTTTCTACCACCATTTTAAATCAACTAAAAATATGAAAACCATTAGAGAGAGATATATCCAATCTCGAGGGAGTCGGTACCTGTGTCGTGGGGACTCCAAATTAATTCATATTCTCTTTATAATAGTCTTATATGGTAGGTTATCAAAGAATTTAGATACTCATGCCAAACTTCTCTATACTCCTTTAATCCTGGCTCCTTAGCAGAGAGCCATCCTTGTCTCCATATAGTTGAGTAATTTGTAGGGCTAGCAATATGGGCAATTTTGTAGAGTCCTCTATCTTGTAGATGTTCAACAAGTGGTGGGGGAGTAAATTATATTGACCACTTCTAGTTCATGGATCTAGGCCAATTATCACTCTTTTAGCACTTCCCACCCTCCATGCGAAACCATTTCCAATGAGATCAAAATTTTTTAAGGCAATCCTCCATGTCATTGAAATGTTGGTCTATGATTTGTCCACCCTTCTGGTCCATTCTTCCACTGAGCTTGGAGTGTTATATTTTTTATTAAAAATCCATGTCCTTATGATTTTCAATGACAGTAGTCTCCATCCGCATATAGATACCAATTATTTTTAGAACAATAATTTTTTTCTCCAATCCCTAACCTCCTAAGATATTTGGCATTGCTAGTTTATCATATTTAACCTAAGGTAACACCTCGTGATTATGCTTCCCAGCCCAAAGGCCATAATTTTGAGTAACAACTAATGTCCATAGGCTTTGTGATGAGAGTAGCCTCCATCCACACTTCTCTTCCAATGCTCTTGAGAACAAGAAAATATACTTCAGTCTCGAACCTTCCAAGAGGTTTGTCATTTTTTTTTCCCATTTAACCCATGGGAACATCTCATGATCTTTCTTCTTGGCCCAAAGGAAATTTGAGAAAATTCTTCTGATTTTTCAAGAATACATCTAGGAATCCATGTAGGAGACATCTAATATGTTGGGATTGCTTCTAAAATTGATTTTACCAAAGCTGGTTGGCCAGCCTTAGATAGCCACCTAAAACAACAAATTTTCATCCTTTTCTCCACCTTGGAAATGAGCGAGTACCAATCTTCCTTCCTATAGCTATTTGGTTTAACTAAAACCATAAGTACGTTAGTCCGTCATTTTGTGGCTTAGAGTCATATGGGATAAATTGGGCTATGCGACATATATCTCCATCATCCATATTTTGAAAGGAAAAAATGGATTTTATGTTCTTTATGACCATAACTATGGCATTCTCAAAAAGGGAAAGAGTCTGCTTAAACATGGTAAATTATCTTAGAGTCCCATTACAAAAGATAATAATATTATTGACAAAAAGAAGATGTGTAATAGCTAGAGTATGAGTAATTAATGTTCCCTGAAAATCTCCTTACCTTTTAACCTCTATAGGGAGATGACTCATCCCCTCTGCAATAAACAAGGAAAAAAATAGGGGAGTTGGGGCACCTCTGATGAAAACATATTTGGGCTTGAATGAAAGGGGATGCCAATATAATTATCAACAGAACGAAGGATATTGATTTAATACAACTCATTATCCAAGAAATAAAGTTTGGTCTGAAGCCCGCATGGGTCATGAGGAGTCTCATATAAATCCAATTGACAATGTCATAGGATTTTGTTAGATATATATTGATGACGGCCCCCCTTTGGATTCATGTTTCGCGCCCTCCTATAGTGGATTCTTATCTCTTTATTCTATTGTAATCTCAAATGCTATAATAGGTCTACAATCTACCATCTACCCTACCTTTTTCCATCTTGATTCATATAGTTGATGTATTGGTAATTACACTTCAAAAATTATTCGTTGACCCAATTTCCTAATGGATTAATTGCTTCATCCCAACCAAACCTTATTTCAAACACAACCCTACTTAAGGTATGACCATTGTTTAAAGACACAACAAGTTGCTAATCTTAGTTATTAGGTTGTAAGTGAAAACCCTCTCTAGATTGAAGGGGATAACCTTCAATCTCTAATATTGGTTTAAAAAGGTTACCTTAGGGAGTTTTTTGTTAGAGATAGGAAAAAATTTTGAGTGATAACATCTTGGCGAGCATACTGGGCATACGAAAGTACATCATCCCCATAACTGTTTTTACTGATGAGATATAATTTCCGAGGGAAAACAAGAAGTTAGATAACAAAATTGGTTGTTTGATTTGTCTTGGCGACTCCATTGTCAAATGATCCAAATATCGAAACAAGTATGGTGCCTCCACTATCTGTTGAATCCAGAGCATAATTGTAGTTCCAGTTTCCTAATTGATCAAGATGAAAAGGTATAGATTGGCAATCATATTTGCTAAAATTTAAAGATCAGAATGAGGATGATGTTGCTCTTCATTTAATTAAAGTTCACATGAATGTAAATAGAATTGGGGTTAAATTGCATGGGGATTCTTTGATGAAAATATTCATGGTATATTTTGTGGGAAATTTGAGGTCTTGGTATGAAAATTTGTTGCTTGGTAACTTGTATTATCTTAATTATTTTCTTTTAGTATTACTTGAGTATTATGGAGAATCTTGTCTTTCCATGTTGCTAGTTAAAAAATGTTGTGCATATTGTGAAAACTTCATTCAGTACGTGGAAAATTTTTATGGTGATGAAGAATGTAAGGATGATGAAATAAATTAACCCCTTTATGAGTATTATTCTTAATAGGAAATCATAGAGGATAGCCATCAAGCCTAGGAAACATTCTAGCAAACAATAGTTTCTTCCTTGGATAAAATGAAATAGATGAGGATCTTACATTTAAAATTCATTTTCCTTCCCTTGGAAATTATGAATATGTTTTGATTTTAGGTGACCAAGAGAGGGATTATGACAGTCGAACGATAGTTTTCACAATTTATTTACCTTCTGTTTCAGTAACGGAAGAAGAAAATATTATTTTAGACTCTTTGGAAAATAGAGAAACCATTAAAGATTTTACATCGCTCGAAAATGAAAACTCAAAAACTTCATAAAGTCAAGGTGATGTTTTTGCTAGATCACATGAAGGATCATCTTTAGTCACTCCTGTTTTACGAGACATGGTTGTTCCATTTGTATTTTTTCGGAAATGTACGAAATCTTTCTCTGATGTAAATGAAGATAATTAAGATTTAGTGTTGTATCCAACAATGTTTTCTTGTCCAAAAAGTTTTTGTTTGCAACATTATGAAAACCATCAAATGTAGGTGTATAAAAAGGAGAATGTAGCTGGAGGAGTTTCATATCAAAGTGACAAAACCATGCAAAAATCCAATACTAGTTTTGATTCTTTTGAGGATCATTTTGAAGCATATATGGAAGAAATAAGCAGGCCTATGATTTTGAATTTTGTCAATAATGAATTTGTTTCCAATTTTTGGTTTGAGTTTCCGTTAAGTAAGTCTTTCATTTTTCCCCTAAAAAAATATACTCAAGGAGTTCAACCAATGGAAAAGATGCTTACATGGTTGCACTAGGCTTTTGATTTTACCTGATTAAGAATCTCTTAATTTATCTTATTAGGTAGGAATTCTTGAAAATAAGTTGACACTTAAAACATGCTTTCAACGGTTTGGTTTTTAGTTTTAGGTCAATTTTTTCAATTAAATATTTGGATTAGTCATAGAGAAGGTTAATTAAATCACAGGTCAAAGATATGGAAGTGAGGCGGCTTTTAGAGTTTGAAAAAATTTCAGTTTCATTTTTCTTGATTTCGGTTCATTAACTTCAGAATATGTCTATTTTTCAATAAAACAACAAAAAATGTGCAACCCTTTCAAGCAGATTTTAAAGCAAATATTTGGTCCAATGGATCAAGAACATGGTCAACGAGTTCTTTACTGCCTCTTCGAGAGACAATATTCCCATTGAAGCGAGCTGCTAGTGCTTTATTTATACCTATGAAAGTTTCAAATGGTTTGAAAAATAGTTGGTTGTATTATTTTCAATAAACTGTTTTAAAATCTAGAAAAAAACCTAAGGTTGAGTGTTAATTGACAGGTATGGGCCATTAACAATACCTAAATTTTTTGATGAGAAAAGAACCATAGGGTTTGGGGTTTTCCAAAGGGCTTATTAGACCATCCCTAAGCTCCTAAACATTTTTTGCTGGTAGCAACATCGATATTATTGATTACAAGTGGCACTGCGAAAATATTTTTCAGTGCTTACAGGTGGCACTACGAAAATATTTCGTAGCACCTACACAATTACTCTGATTTTCCCTGTTTTAGTCACCTTATATAAGTAGAGTTTCCGAACATTTCGAGATGAATTTTTGAAAAAAAAAGGAAAATTTTGGAGATTACATACCAATTAACAAAAACATCTCTTGTTTTTTACATATTTATCACAATTTCGGAGATAAAAAGGAATCTTTCTAGCCTATTTTTCCATATTTTGCAATTCTATTTTTTCTTCTTTTAGCCATTGTTTTCAAATGAAATTTCTAGGCAATTGTAGGTGAATTTTTAAAAACTAAAACAAACTTTTGTTGGTAACTTATTTATTTACAAAAAATTATATCGTTTCTCTTACAAATATCATTTTTTGAGAGATTCAAATGGATTTTTGAGGCATATTTTCCGTATTTTTCTAAAGTCAGTTTCCTATAAAAATTCCAAGTCAACAACTAAAGGATCATATATTATCTCCTCCTTTATTATTTAAAATAGTAAAATAAATATGGGTGAAGAGGTTTTCAGATCCGTTTCTTTTGGATCTTGATGATTATTGTAATTAAGAATTTCCACAGATTATGGATTTGAAACCTATGTAGTGTTTCTATAAATTAAATGCAAAAGGAGAACCAAGGGTTGGATTTTGAGAAAATAGGTCTTTTTTCTACATGTTTGTCAAATTATATGTTTTTTTACAAGTGCCAAGATGACTATGATATTATGATCAATGATATAGATATTCTTATGTGGGTGTATTGAATCTGTAATTATTTAGTGACAATATTCCTTCCTATGTGAAGTTGATTTATGGTTTGTCTTATAATGTTTAAATAGGCTAATGTGACAAAACTCATTATTTTAATTCTTTGGTTCATATATTTTAAACATTTTCACTCTTTCTTCTAAATCTTGCAAGATTCATGTTTCATTCCCTGCTATAGGGGATTGCTATCTCTTTATTCTTCTGCCATCTCAAATGATGTTTTGATAGGTATACAGTCTTCCATCTACCTTGCCTCTATCCATATTGATTCATACAGTTTATGTCCTATTAATTCAACTTAAAAACTTATTTGTTGACCCCATTTCCTAATGACTTAATTGCTTCATCCCAACCAAACCCTATTTACAAAAAAATCCTACTAAAGAAGTAGCCAATGTTTAAAGACACAACTAGTTACTAAGTTTAGTAATTAGGTTGTTAGAGAGAGCCCTCTCTGGATTTAAGGGGATAACATTCAATCTATAGTATTGGTTTGAACAAGTTACCTTAGGGAGTTTTCTGTCACAGCCAATAAATCCTTATGAGTGCTAACAGGCTCAACAATGGTTTCTTGGATGAGTAGGAAATAGTATTCTACAGTAATTAGTACTTCTAAAGATGAATATATGGTCGTTTATATAGATTGTTGTGAAGTATATTGGATTTGGAAATTTCTTATCAAAATGTTTCAGAAGGTGTTGAAATAAACCATGATATTTTGTGACACTCAAAGTTGCATGCTAGGTTGAATAAAATTGGTATCAAATACCACAACATTCATGATATTTTACATAAGGTAGCAGTGATGCTCCAATATATCTCCGTTGAGCAGTAGACAACTAATACACTCACAAAGCCTCTATCTTGGGCAAAATTTGTATACTTCAAATACAAGATTGGACTTGTGGAGAACCCCTCTATGAATGAGAGGGAGTATTGATGTGATATCAATAGGGCATGGATTAGACCGTTGGTGACAATAGGAAATGGCCTAGATTATTGATGGATGGAAAATAGGGGTATGGATCAAACTATTGATGATAATAGGAGCATGAGCTAGATTTTTTTATGGAAGGATAATAGAGGTATGACTTAGACTATTGGTGAAAATAGGAGCATGACCTAAAATTGTTGATATATGGAAAAAAATGGAATTTATTGAATTATTGGTGACAACAAGAGCATGACTCAGACTATTTATGGATGTAAAATAATGGTATGGATCATAATGTTGGTGAAAACATAAGGATGATGCAGGCTGTTGATGGATGGAAAAAAAGTGTATGGATTGAAATGTTGGAGAAAATAAGAGAATGAATAAGGTTGTTGATGGATAGACAATAGGGGTATGCCTTACACTATTAGTGATAACAAGAGCATGACTTAGACTATTGGTGAGATAGTGTGATGTATGAACATTCATGAAAGGAATGGTCTCTAAGTCTGGGAAACTTGTGGAGTGGGTTCCTATTCAACATCATGGCCTAGAGATATGCGTTTGGATTTGGGACATGGGTTTACCTAGGGTTCGATTATAGATGATGGCAGCCCTAAACTAGTTTGTGTACCATGAGGTGATGCGTTCATAGATCATGGTGACAATATGAGAGAGTATCATTGGTTAGGAGAGCTAACTTGGGTTGTGATACCTATTGATGATGTTGATGTAGGTCAAGGATGTTGACCTGGATAATGATGCTATAAATGAGTTGTAACTTTCCATAGAGAGGTCATGTATACAAATACCAACTGGATAGTCATTATGAATACTCCTTAGATAATAATTAGAAGAATAGTTTGTTGAATAAAAATTTTCTTATATAGTGACTAGAATTAGGCATGTTGTCCCTGTGTCAAGTACATTGAACAAAATTAGGAAAATGGTTCTAAAAGATGAGTTGTAGCGTCCCAACATCCTTCTTATATCTCTAAGGGAGTTTCTTAGATCTCTAAGAGAGCTAATCAGAACTCTATTTAGAGAGAGACAATATCACAAAGAGTTGCTCATATATTTAATAAAGCTACTTATATATCTGTTTATAGAGAGCATGTTTTGGCATCTGGCCTAGGTTGAGGCCATTTGGTGTTTCAGTTGGACTTTGTGCACTAGTCGTGTAATGGTGAATAATGATTATTCAAGATACCATGAGGTTGAGGCACCAAGTGGATCGTGTTGACTAGTTGATATTAATGTTGCACCATAGGTACCGAGTATATGTCGTGATTTTTATAGGTCAAGAGGTTTGAATTAGATGATTTTGATGTTTTAAATTATGATGTTGATGCTGATGCTAATCTAATATTGATCATTCCTTAGAAAAAATTTTCAACTTGTTGAAATCTTATTAGAGATTATGAATACCTCCCTAACTAGGAGAGAATGTTGAAGAAAGAAATTACAGTCCATCTTTGTAATTCTTGATGTATTTATAATACTATGTAAAAACATGAAAGAAAGTTAAATTTTAAATTAGAAGAAAGAGAGAAATGAAATTAAAAAAACATACTCACGTAAATAACAAATTTACCATATAAGTTACTATCCATCATAATTTAAGAAATTATTTGCGTTAAACATTGGATAAGGAACAAGATATAAATAAATATACTTACCAAGAGTTACTACCCACAATTATTTACGTGAGATTCAACACTTTACCAAATATAGGTAAAAATTTGAATGTGTAGACTTATGACAATTTAATTTACAAAGAGATGTCAATTAAATTGAGAGACATGTCTCTTTAGTATCTTGGGTATTAAATACACTTGAAATTTTCCATTTTACATAAATGGTTATCACTAACATATATCTATCTCTTACACACATGATCTCACATAGCCTAAGTGTTCAAAATTGTGGTCTACTTTCCTTTTCATGGTTATTGGTTGAATTTATGATATTTTATTTCACGATGAGGATAGAAGAGCTATAATATATATGCATAAGTGATTACCATAGTTCATAAATTGTGCTTATATCCATTGCACTCTACTTTTCAGCAAAAACATCTCCCCAAATTATCACTACTATTTAAAGTTGTGAGCCTCCATCTAACGAAGAGAGCTTTAGGGAATTTGACTATCGAGTCTCTATTACTAGGATTTCTTGTAGAAAAATTTCATCTAGACCACTAACTTGAGCCAACCATTTTAGATCATGGTTTTTTATGGGGAAATGCTAGATCTTGATAATTGAAAGAGAGAAACTTTATTTTCAGAACCCTTTAGGGGCTACAAATTATATAAGGTCCCCTTAAATGTATGGTTTCTTTCTATTAGTTAAGTCTTCTCAAGATTTATCTTTAGCTTTAGTTAAGTGAAACTTCCTACCTTGTCCCCCACCTTCAACTAAGGAAAGGAAGAGCTTTACTAGTCCTCAGACAATGCCCTCCCTCTGAGGCATTCCCAACTATGAAAGTAGGTTATAAACAACAACACGTGATTTAGAATTTTTAGGTTAAGCTAGGGAGGCAATGGAAATGGGGGAAGAATAATCAATATACAATGTAGGACATGTGAAAATGGCCTTGGTGGGGAAATAGTTTAAAGGGAAGGGTTGATAGGGAGGTAGATGTAAATAAGATGAAAATAAAACCTGATAAAGGCTTTCATCATTTGACATGTTGTTTATAATGTATACATTTAGAGTAGGGGAAATAACATAAGGATAAATAACTAGGTAGTACCTTCATTGATCTAGGTCGCTCTTTATCACGATGTTACTTCAACTAAGTTTCCATCTTACACCCTTGGGGGATAATTTCCTACAATTTCTTGGTTGTCTTGTTCCTTAATGGGGGATCTATTCACATTTTTGTGTAAAGGAAGCTCACGACAATTTATGAGGTGACCATATTTATGACACCACCTACAGGAGGATGGCATGCCTCCATAGTCGAGCACCTATATTATTTCTTCCTCCTTAGATATGTCAATTTATTCATCCATACCTTCATGTAGATCAATATTAACAAAGATACGAGTGTGGAACATGTTTCTTGTTGTTAGATAGGAGGGTTGAGGTTCTAGATATATTACCAAGGATTTATTGATTTCTTTAAAGGTAAGGAGGAAATCATATAAGAATCTAAGTGATAATAATGAATTCACTTATTCATAGGATGAAATACTTAGATAACTATCTTAAACAAAAACATAGCATAAAAGAATGATTTTTATTTAAAAAATTAAAAGATAAAGCATAGAAAGGAAGTAGATGGCTTCTTGTACAACTTGATCATCATATGCATAAGAAAAATGGAGAAAAACAATGTCACCATCCACATCACAAGAATCCCATAATAATATCTGCAACTGCCTGTAAATTACGTCTGCAAATAGTCAAGTACACTAGTGCCAAAAGAGTGTGAACTTCAAATATCCAACCCTATTAAGGACTTAATTATGAGTATATATAGAAAATAAAACAATATTCCACCTCTAGGAGTCTAATCCCAATCCAAAGAAACTAATTAATGCACCTAATGACTCATAGCCTAATTCTAGGGAAGTTAGAAACACCTTTCCCCTTTTATAGCTAACAAGTTGAGAATTTATCTCAAGTCATTAAACATAATATTATTTTACAAAAATGGCCATACATAAGCCTATTAACCATAAAAGAACTCATGATCGAGTTTTTACGTCGACCATTTTGACCTTTGACCTCCATGTGTCAAGAAAAATCTTAAAACCCTGAAACGCAGCAAAATTTATCAGAAATGGAGCAGAAGCACAACACAACTTTGCAAGATGATTTGGAGGCCTTCTCAAATGCGTTTTTGGTTGAAAAATGTATGGTTGGTAATCTAGAGATGTACACTACACCATGGAATCATCAATCTCTCCAAAAAACTACTCCAAACCTCTAAAAATTTTCCTTGAAGTCAAGTTGTCCCAGAAACGTAGCGAGTGGTCTGAAATAGTGGTAGAAAGGTAAAACATGGGCACTATTTTGTCATTTTTTGAAAATATATAAACTTTCAAGATTCCCAAAGTAATTTTATGGTATCCTCACGTCATTACCCATCCCCACATTCTTTCCAATTTTTATTTCTAGCCTCTTGGGAAAAGTGCAACGACCACTCGCTATGTTTCTGTAGGGTCAATTTTTTGCATTTTTTGTAAAACTAGGGGTCAACGATTGTGTGCTATCTCTTTAACCATAAATTTTTTTACAAACTTGGGAGATGTTTTTGTAGACAATATTTTTGTGAAGAAAAAAATCTCTCAGGTTTTTGAAATTCATTCCCTTCTTCTCGGAATTCAACTAATGACTAAAACAGGTAATTAAATTGGAGAATTTGATTTTCTGAAACATAGGCTTCAAAATACTTCATGTCTCAAAAATCATAACACCTGTGCATACAATGAATGAGGTTTTTATTATTTGGTGTGTGATTGAAAAAAACCTCTTTCTCTTTTGTAAAATTTATCTTCATTATTTCATAAACTGATTTTGAAGTAAAGTTGCCCATGTGTGCAATGTAAACCCTAGCAAATGATCACAAAACTAAAATTTACAAAACTTTGTCTCCTTTTCGTTTTATTTATGATTTTATTTCATACCACCAATGATGCATCAGCCAATAGGTCTAAGTTTTCTTGTTAAATCATGATTGCAGCCCAACTCTTGCATCTTTTGACAAAACCCTAGGCAACCTACCTGTTCAAGTGACTTATTAAATATGATGCATTGACCTCCTTCATATGAATAGGCTCATATCTTGAGATATTTCATCCTTTGAATTTCATATTTTCACTTGTCTTTTCCGTGTTTGACCTCACTACTAACAAGAAACCCTAGTCTCACACAAGAATGGGTAAGGGGGCTTGAGCTGCCAAATAGGGGAGAAAACGCAACAAGTTGAGAGTATGAAATGGAGGGGATGGAAGGCAAGAAAAATAAAAAATAAAAATATTGGAATTAGGGAAGTGTTTTAGGAAGAAAATGAAAGTGAAATTTATGAATTTGAGTGAGGGAAAGGGGACAAAAGAGGTAAAGCACAGTCCTAGTCTTCAAGTGCAGCAACTAGCTAGGGTTTGTGTGGGAAATTGATGAATTGAGGGGAATGGTAGGGAGTGTCTAATGAAGGATATTAGGGATGTATAAACCAAGAAACTAGGAAATTTCCTTATCAAGTGAAGAAAAACCATGAAATCACAAAAACACAGCAAAAACGTACGAACAAACCCTAGGGAAGGAGTTTATCAATTTTGTAAAGAATTTGAATGAAGCATTGATTTGTAATGGTCCCACTTACTTGTTTGAATTTTCTTGAAACAATAATATGGAATTTTCACCTGTTATTTCCCTCCTTATGTCTCCAAAACAAGAGCAGAGAAAGTTACCAAAAATACAACAAAAGCGCAACAAGCTGATGAATTAAGTAATTTGGTGATATGATCTGAATTTCTAATTGTTGCGGAAATTTTTTCAATGAAGACTTTGAAGGATAAAATGAACTCTTAGGAAGCTTTATTTCTCTTTATAGCTCATAAAAATTGATTTTGGCATGTTTAGTGGAGTGACATCATGTCCTTTACTAAATGACTTAATGATGTGCTTTATTCCCTAAGTAATAAATCCCATGAAATTTACTTGTTTTGAATGATGGTGACATGAATCTAAATGGAAAAATGATGACACTCATGAAATTCTCATGATCAATCCTATGAGATAGTGGCACTTCCTTTTCAAGTTTTAAATAATGACAATTAATGAAGGAAGAATAACATATGGTGACTTAATGACTCATGAAAATGATATGATTTTACCTTGATTACCATGACATGAGAGTGAAAATCACACTTAGACAATGACTTGACCATTTAACAACCAAGAAAGGTGTCAAATTTTATTTGAAAATGTAACAATTTGACCATAAGACCTTATCAATCACATGGAAAGATTACATTTGATCACTGGTGACTGATAAACACTAACATTGGCTTAAACTGGGGATGGAAACTCCCTAGGATGTTTCAAGAACACCATAGACTAGGTTGCCTTGTCCATTCAACAATGGAGTCATATACAAAAGGCTTGAAACTCAAATGACTATTTGAAACAAAAATTGACTTTAGTGACTCAAAAACTGACTTGAATTTTCAACTTTAGAAAGAAAACAATAGCTGATTAGATAAGCCTTATGGCCTTTTCATTCGGCTTCAAAATTCTTTGACAAATCTTTTAGGAGTTGTCAAGAACACCGTATAACGGGTAGCCTGATCCATTGGGTTTCTCCCAACCATTACCCTGCAACCTAATAACTGGCAACCAACTTATTCTCCAACTGAATCAAACCCAAAATGAAAACAAAAAATGTACACTACTGCAAACCAAACTGAAATTACTGCATGTTGAAACAATGCTGAAAAACTTACTGCTAAAAAAAAGGCTACATTTCTGGAAAAATTGCACAGAGTGTTGAGCTTATTCAAACACAAACCACCCTACTCTGAAATGCTGAATGAACTGCCAAATCAAGTGAAATTAGATTTCCAATGGAACCAATCAAGAAAATGGTTATTTGATTGCAATTTGCTCTCATTTTCTTTAAAAAGAAAGAAAAACTTGAATGTTGGCAACTCAAAATGCATATAATACTAACATCCATAATCCATAAATAAAATAAAACCCATATTCCCTGATTACTGCAACAACTTGACAAAAGGATCCTGAAACTTGTGAATGACTACCTTTTCCTGATGATCAACAACAAGACAAGAATCTTCTTCTTTTTTAAATGTTGGTTGTTTTATAAACTGAAGTTTTTCATTCTCAAGTGAAATAGAGGTAGACTGCTCTTCTATATTATTATGTATATCAAAGAAAGGATTTTTATGTTCCTGTAGATATTTAAACACACCCTCCATACCTAGTAGGATAGGAATATTCAAAAATTAACTTTCATATACTTCAATAAGGGTATTATTTTGGCCTCTAAAAATTTCTAAATTTGTCAATTCCGAAGAAGAAAAATCACAAACCGATTCTGAAATATTTGAAAGATCTAAAACAACCTACTCATGTTCACAATTTTCTTGTAACTATGGCTAGTTATAACCATAAATAGTTTCAATACTAAATATTTTATGCATGAAATTTCAAAATTCTGCTTTTCACAAGTTTCCTCATGAAAAAATTCAGAAAATGAGTGAAATGAAGAACAATTTGATTGACTATCGTCATCCTTTTCTTGGTGATTTTAAAACTTCTGAATATGTTCATCAATCTCAAGAGAAAAAACCTATTGTACATTATTATTGAAGTCAGAAGATGGAATATGAATATTATCATTAAAATCCCACTCAATTTCATTTTCAACCATAGAGGGAAAAAAGGCTTGTTGACAAGATAAGTCAGTTGACTGAATTTCTTGATTGTATGAAGTATAAGCATGCAGTTTTATATCCTTATCTAACTTAATAGAAGAATCACAAACATTTTCAACATGGTACCGATTTATTTCATTTACAGCCAAAGGATAAACATCTGCTAGCTGGAAATTCTCATAACTGATTTCTGACCTCTCATCTTGATGAAAAGATAACTTAAACAAAGCCTCTTCAATATTAGTAGTCATTAGATCTTTATCATCGATATCAATCCCTATGAACTGAAAAAGGTCCTCAAACTTTCCATAGAAATTTTCTATCAACAACAAAAATGAGTAATGCTACTTATAATTGTCACAAAATTCTAGATGAAAAATCTTTAAGTGAATATAGACTAGCAGGAGGCAATCCGTCATACCATGACCTAATATCATCCTCTAAGGTTACCATGAACATCTTCATCAAACAATCCTCAGGAAACTGCAAACCTAGCCTAGGGATATGTATATGAAATTTAATCAAATGTATTGCAACATTACCATTTTTTTCATCTCTGAATCTAGGTAGATCTATTTTCCAATCTACCTTAGGTACCTAATTTGGAAAACATGGAATATGTGCTCGATTCATAGGAGCGTACCTTCTAGAAATTGAATCCATCTTGATAACAATAGATGAATGAAGGCATCCTTTAGTATATTGATTCTTCTACCTATGGAATCACTAATAAAACCCTAATTTCTGGATCTTGCTTCCAGTGGAGTCTTTGAATCATGTTTGGAGTCGCTAGGTCAATGATTCAGTCTTCATATGTCTGACTGATGTTCATCATAAACAATCAAAACTAAATATTTGAAGATATTACTCGGAAAATATGAAACCTTTCGTTCCTCGGAAACGATGCCAAAATGTTAGGGCTCCTTAGTTTCCCAAGGCTAAGAAAGGAAACCAAAGAGGTAAACATAGACCAACCTTTAGATTTGTTATCTAGCCCTACCGAATCAGATAGGTTTCTCTCTATATCAAGCTCACACTCAATGAAAATGACTAGAGAATAAGGATTTAGGCTAGTTATAAGCTCAGTACAGTTTGCTGGACAAAGAAGCACCGAGTTTAGAAACTAGGCAAGGTATCCGCAAAAGATCAATTACAAATATAGAATGAGGCAAGGTAGGTGTGATGAGTGACATAATTATTTTTTCATTGCAGTGTGGTAAGGAGGAATGAATATAAGAAGTTAAGTGAGCATAATGAATTCACTTATTCATAGGATGAAACACTTATATGCTTATCTTAAACAAAAACATAACATAAAAGAATGATTTATGTTTCAAAACTTAAAAGATAAAGAATAGGAATAAAGTATATGGTTGCTTAAAGAACTTGATCATTAGATGCATAAGAAAAATGGATAAAAACATTGTCAATAACCACATCATAAGAATCCCATAAACATAGTTGCAACTCCGTGTAAATTACTTCTGGAAATTGTTAAGTACACTAGTGCCGAAAGAGCGCAAATTTCAAATAGCCAACCCTCTCAATGACTTAATTCTGAGTACATATATAAAATAAAGCAAGATTCCACCTCTAAGGGTTGAATCCTGATCCAAAACAACTAATTAATGCACCTAATGACTCATACCCTCATTCTAGGGAAGTTAGAAACAACTTTCCCCTTTTCTAGCTAACAAGTTAAGCTTTTCTCTCAATTCATTAAACATAATATTCTTTTACAAAGATGACCATAAATATCCATATTAACTGTTAAACAATTGATGAGCTAGTTGCTACACTGACCATTTTGACCTTTTACCTCCATGTGTCAAGAAAATCCTTCAAACCCAGAAACACAACAAAATTTCTCAGAAACGCAACAAAAGCATAGGAAAAGCGCCACATAGCTTTGGAGGATGATTTGGAGGCCTTCCTGGATGATTTTTTGGCTGCAAAAGGTATGTTTGGGAATTTGAACATGTCTACTACACCATGTAATCACAAGCACTAGAAAACACTCCTCAAAACCTCTGAAAAGTTTCCTTGAAGTCAAGTTGTCCCAGAAACGCAACAAGTGGTCTGAAATAATGGCAGAAAGGTAAAAAATGGGCATTATTTTGTCATTTTATGAAAATATATGAACTTTAAAGCTTCCCAAAGTACTTTTCTATTATCCTCACATCATTATCTATCTTGACATGCTTTGAAATTTTCATTTGGAGCCTCTTGGAAAAAGCGTAGCCAGCACTCACTGTGTTTCTGTCATTAGGGTAATTTTGAGGTCTAAAATAGGCCTCCTAAGAAAATTATACAAACAAATTAAACTTTATGAGAACCAATAGGATTCAATATGATGATGTCAACCATGGGGGATGATTCACCATTTTTGGAGTTAAAAAGTAAAAAGATTAAAAAATAATAAAATAATAAAACTACTTTTTCAATTAGCATTTTCAACTTATCTCCCTAAGGGTTTACTCAAATTTCGAGTGGGAGTACTCGTTGGATGAAAAATTTAATTTTTCATCGTAGGAGTAACCATGTTGCATAATTTTTATGGACCCTGCTACACAAAAAATGAGAAATACATGAAAAAAACGTGATTAAAATCAAAATCACGTTTCTCATGTATTTATCATTTTCTGTAGAAGAGTCCATCAAAAGTATGCAACATGGGTAATACTTGTATGGGGAATTAAAGTTTGCATCCAATGAGTATTCCTGCTCAAAATTTGAGTAAAACCTTAGGGAGATAAGTTCAAAATACGAGTTGAAAATGTAGTTTTTTCTTTTTTCCTTCTAAAATTTGATGATGTAACCAAATCTTATTTCACTATTTCCATTATTATTTTATAATTTTCTTAGGCGGGCCATTTTAGACCTCAAAATTCCCCTAATGAGGGTCAAATTTCTGCATTTTTTGTAACAACAGGGGTCAAAGATGGAGCGATATCTATTTATACATAACGTGTTTTCCCAAACTGGGAGAGTTTTTTGTAGATAAGTTTTCTTTGAAGAAAAAACTTAGTTTTTTGAAATTCATTCCCATATTCTCAGCATTCATGCCCCAAAAGAATGGATAAAACATGAAATTAAATTGGAGAATTTGATTTTCAGAAAAATAGGCTTCAAGCTTTGTTGCATATCTCCCAAATCATAATACCTCTGGATAAAATGAAGGAGGTTTTTTTTCTTTGGTGTGTGATTGACAAAAAAAAATTCACTTTTGTACCATTCATCTCCATTATTTTAGAAACTCGTTTTGAAGTAAAATTATCTCTGTGTGCAATTTAAACCCTATCGAATGATCAAAAAACTCAATATTTCAAAACTTTGCCTCCTTTTTAGTTGATTTATGATTTTATTTCATACCACCAGTGATGCATCAGCCAATAGGTCTTGGTTATCCTCTTAAATCATGATGGTAGTCCACCTCTTACAGATTTTTGACAAAATCCTAGGTAGCCTACCTCTTCAAATGACTTCCTTATAAAATGTGATGCATTGAACTCCTTCATATTAATAGGCTTATATCTTGGGATATTTCCTGCTTTGAATTTCATATTTTCACTGGTCTTTGTCATGTTTGACCTCAGTACTGACAGAAACCCCAGTCTCACACAAGAATGGGTAAGGAGGCTTGAGCTGCAAAATAGGGGAGAAAAAAAAGCAAATTGAGAGTATGGAATGGAGGGGATGAAGGAGATGAAAAATTATGAAAAAATTATGGGAAGTAGGGAAGTTTTCTAGGAAGACCATGAAAGTGAAATTTATGAATTTGAGTGAGGGAAAGGGAACAAAATAGGTAAAACACTTTTCTAGTCTAGAAGTGCAGCAAATAGCTAGGGTTTGTGTGGGAAATTGATGAAATGAGTGAAATAAAGTGAGTGGAATTGTTGGGAGTGTCTAATGAAGGATATTAGGAATGAATAGGCATATGAACTAGGAAATTTCGTTATCAAATGTAGCAAAACCATGAAATCACAAAAGCGCATCAAAAACGCAACAACAAACCCTAGGGAAGGAGTTTATCAATTTTGTGAAGAAATTGACTAAAGCAAAGATTTGTAATGGTCCCACTTACTTGTTTGAAGCTATTTGAAATAATGAGATGGATTTTGCACCTGTTCTTTCCCTCCTTACATCTCCAAAGAAAAAATGCGACAAGTTGCCAGAAACACGACAAAATTGTAGCAGGCTAATGAATAGAGTAATTTGGTGATGTAATATGAACTAATTATGGTTCTGGAAAGTTTTTCAATGCAAGAGAGGAGATCTTTAAGACTTGGAAGGATAAAATGAACTCTTAGAAGATTTATTTCTCTTTATAGCTCGAAAAAATAGACTTATAACAAAAAAAAATATTTAATAAAAAATAATATATATATATATATATATATATATATATATATATATATATATTAATAATAATAAATAAACAAATTGAAAAAAATTAAGTTGGTCCATCCAGGTGGTGGTGGGGGTTGGCTAATGGGTGGGTGGGGAACTGCACGTAGCTCCTCGCCTGCCCAAGGGCTAGGCCCCAGTGCCACCTGGGCGGGAGGTCGATTCCCAAAATTGACCTCCAGCCCAGGTTGTGCCTAGGTGAGCAGAGTGTTGTCGTGCAACTCTCCACCCATCCACGAGTCGGCCCTCGCGGCTAGCTAGGAGGGAAGTCGATTCTCTGAATCAACCTACCCCTGAAGTGGCCTTGGGGGCTGACCCGTGGGCGCCCAAGGGCCGACCATCGCGTCCACCTCGGCGACCCAACTTAATTTTTTTTTTTTTTTTTTTTTTTTTTTTAATTTGTTTATATATGAAATTTTCTTTATTAATTTTTTTTTTAATCTTTTAGATATTGATATTTAATTTATTATTTTTATTTTTTAATTTTTTTAAAATGAGTTTTTATTAACAATTTTTTTATTTTAATTTTTGTTTACTTTATTCTATTTTTATAATTTTTTTCTAAATGTTGTATTATTTAAAAAATGTTATGATTTTTTAATTATGAATTTTATATATTTATTTATTTTTATGTTTGTGCTTTTAATAGTTTAAAAAAACGTTAGGTTAAATGTTTTATTGAATTTTTTTTAATGATTTTATATTTTAATTTTTTTTTAATTTAAAAAAAAAATTAATTTGTGTTTTTTTGGTTTTTTTTATATTATTATTTTTAGGTTTTTTTATATCTATTTTAATAGTTTTAAATTTCTTTTTTAATGTCTTTTATTTTTTTATTTTTTTAATAATTTTTTAATAGTTTCTCATTTGTGTTTTAATATATTATTTATTTATTTATTATTATTATTATTATTATTTTTTAATTTTTTTTAATAGTTTTAATCATTTTTTTTTTCAATTTATTTATTTTGAGTTAATTTATTTATTTTTAAATTGTTTTGATGTTTTTTTTCCTTGTGTTTTTGTTATTTTAATTATTATTTTTAGGTTTTTTATATCTATTTTAATAGTTTTTAATTTGTTTTGTTTATTGTTTATATTTTTGATATTTTTTAATAGTTTATAATTTGTTTTCTTTTAATATTTTAATTTTTTAATTTTTTTAATGTATTTTAATTTTTTTAATTATTATTTTAATCTTTTATTTTTATGTTTTTTATTTCTTTAATTATTTTTATGTTTTTTAATAGTTTTAATGATTTTTTTTTTCAATTTATTTGTATTTTTAGTTAATTTCTTTTTTTTTAAATTATTTTGGTATTTTTCTTTGTTGTTTTTTTTCTTATTTTCATTTTTTTATTTAATTTTTTTTGTTTCTAATTTTTTTTTTTCATCTTTGTATAATTTACTATTTTTGTAATTATATGTTATATTTTCTTTAACAATGTTTTATTTTTTTGTTATTTTTACTCTTATTTGTTATATTTTTTTGGAAAAAGATGAATTAAAAATCTTCATCTTTGAATATAAAATTCACAAATTTTGTTATTTTTTGAAATTTTTTATTCAATTTTTTCATAAAAATATTTTATTAAACATGTGATTTTTTACCTAAAATGCCCAAAAATGCATATACTTTTATATATATATATATATATATATATATATATATATATATATATATATATATATATATATATATATATATATATATATATATATATATATATATATATATATATATATATATATACTTTTAATTATATATATATACAAAATGTGTATTTTTTGGTGACAAATATTTAATTAACAATATATAAATATATAAAAAATCATAACCTCAAAATATTAATATTACTATTTTTTTTCAAATTTTGTAAAACAAATTAAAAATTTCATTATAAAAAAAAAAGATTTCAAAGAAAAACAAAATAGAGATGTTTGGAAAACCCTTCAAAAATAATCTTTAGACAAAAAATAGGAAGATGAATAAGACAAAAATGGTAAAATAATCAACATTGAAAAATCATTTATTCACACTTAATACATTTGAAAATTTGAAGTGTAAAAAACGAGTCTTCTAAAAAAAGGGGGTTGATGCTGCATTAACACTTTTAAAAATCAACATGAAAATATGCTCTAAAAAACTTGATACATAAAAAAAAAATCAACGTGCCAAAACTATATATATATATATATATATATATATATATATATATATATATATATATATAACCACTTTTCGAAATCAACATGAAAATCACTAACAATTGAAAAAACTTGATACATAAAAAAAAATTAAAGTGCCAAAAATATGCTCATATATATATATATATAGCCACTTTTCAAAATTAGCATGAAAATCATAAACAATTAAAAAAATTGATACATAAAAAAATTTTAAGTGTCGAAAATATGCTAAAAAAAGATGATTCTGCATCACCACTTTTCAAAGTCAGATGTTTTTTTCTATACCTCACAAAAACATGTAGCCGGTAATTTTCTCGTTTGATCGGTAACTATGCTATTTTAATAAATTTCCACTAAAGATTGATATAGATCAAGGGGACCAACAACTACAATCAACAATAATAGCAAAGAAAAAGAGATGGTGTAATAGAGACATTCATAAAAAGAAATGAATGATTAGTGAGTGTGACATGAAATGAAGGAGGGGTTTAGCCTTGCTCGTCATTTGAATCAATATTACAAATTTCGACTCCAAGTCTCTACTGAATAATGTACTTTGAAGAGTCCCTAAGTTAATACGGCCTTAGAGAGTATATAGAAAGTCCTCAAAACTGGTTTTTGTGTACATGAAAAACTAATAAATTTCTAGATTTACTCTATGCATATTTCCTTCATGCTTTGCAGGTGGTTATCAAACTTAAGGGCAAGCACATCAGTGTTCCTCTTACGAAGAAGAGAAAGCATACACATACATGTTTTCTGCAATCTTGTTTTTTTTTTTAGATCACATAACATATCACTTATTTCTTCATGTATGCTCCTCTTCCATATCAATGCATAAGTGTTTTTCTCCACATCATTGCAGACTTGTTTTTCTAGAATTTTTTTTTTTTTTTTTAGATCACATATTTATTCATCTATGGTCTTCTTCCATATCCTAACCACTAACATCTATGCATGTTTTTCATATGCTATCCACTTACCATGTTTCCTTTGCAACATTTGGTGCAATTGCTAGTTATAATATTATTTATGTGTGTGTGTGAAAATAGTGTAACTTGACAATAAATACAAAACATAGAGACAAAGAAAAAGAGGTAAATAATCAATTAGATGATCTGAAGATAAAAGAAGATAAAAATAACATAATTATAAAATTTTAGGAACTTAAATTAAACCTATTTTGTTAAAATTTTTAGAAGATTAGCCAAGAATTTGTAGTACTTGCCTATTTGCTAAAGTACTACATAAAGTACTACAAATTCTTATTTGGTCTTGCTAAAGTATTCGCCCATATTATTATACACTATTGCCTATTTTCTTGGAAGATATCTTTCAAAACACATGGTGAAAATGTCAGAAAAAGGGTGACTCTGGGGTATGATAAATTTGGCCAAGTAAAAGTCCACACTAATGAGATATGTTTTGAATCATGAAAATCCTGATATGTCAAAGCTAGAAGCTCATAAAAATCAAATTAACACTGGGTTTCATAAGTGTCACGATGTTGGCCAATCAAAGGCAACTCGTCAAAGTTAACAGAGGTTTTGGGTGAGTGTTTAACAAATTTTCCCTTCATCTCTACAATTTACAGATTGAAATGTAGTGGAAAGGCATGAATAGAATTACCAGCTAGAAACTTTGACGCAAAGATTCAAAATAGCAATAGGAGGTGATCTCCTATATGCTTATTTGCAGTTTGAATAGTAGAAATGATCTCACAATGTTGTTTTCTCAAAACCTATATCTTGGATAAGGAAAAAATGTGACTACCCCTTCTTCCTCCCCACTTTTTTTAGTGAGCCCAACATATCGTCACATATGTATGCTTTTTAAGTCAAAGAACAAGATGGGGATCTTTATGACATGTAACATAAGCATTTACGTTTCGTAACAAGAGCAGAGTGCATCTAACAAAAAGCAGAAGACAAAAAAGTCCTACAATAACAAATAGAAGATTTACCATCACACTAACTAGAATTAAATACATTGGCTGGATGATATAATCCATTTTTACATTGTAATGTTGGAGCTAAGAAATTCTTTAAAAGAGATGAATCGTGATTTCATTAATTATAACTCCAAAAATGCTATGTAAAATTTGTTTTGTAAATTCCAACCTCCACTCTTTTAAAATACCAACATACCGATTAAAAAAAAAAAAACCTATACTACTATACAACTATCCTATTTTTATTTTCTATTTTATATAAATCTTATATATTAATATTCAACTTGTAAACTAGAGTCAAATCCACCATATAGAAATAACATATTCACACCTTACAAAATATAAAAAATTATCTCTTCCAATGTGGAGACCCCATTTCAACAATTCAAAATGAGAATCATGGACATCATAGTTACCAAATTTGACCCAATCGTCTTAGAAAAGTATGGAAATTCGTGAGTTTGATTCGAATATCGAATAATTCATTACGATAGCGCTGCACGGAATTCATGGTTTATGATTTATAATTTATGAAACAGAATTTTTAATAAAAATGGAAATTAATTGCAAGCCAAGAAATTAATTGAAAACTAGTATTGAAATGGAAACTCACTAACAAGTGAAATGGAAACTAATTGTAACTCTAGAAATTTTTCAATTTCATTGTTTTCTTTAAAAACTAAAAAGTTGAGAAAACTAGGAAAGAAAATCTTGAAATTGTTTTATTTATTTATTTATTTATTTTAAGAGGATGTTTTCAATATTTAATTTTCATATATGTGTTAATTACAAAAGTATAAAATCTAAAATTAAAGAGAAATGTAGTTTTGACTTTAAAATATTTTAAAGATATTTATATATATTAAGAGTTAGATAAGATAGATAGTTTTGAGTTTTGAATATTTAAATTTTAAATATATATTAATTATAAAAAGATTTTACATAAAATTAGTGAGATTAGTTTAGAGTTTTGAAAAAAATAAAAACTTTCAACATAACATAAATGATTGTGATTTTGATTAGTAAATTGTAATTTTAAAACTATTTATATTAATTAAAATTATTTAAATTTTAAGATGAATAAAAAAATTAATTACAATATATGAGAGTACCAAAATATATATATATATATATAATTAATGTATATTGTCCATTAGTATCCAAATTTAAATATATATTAATAACTATAATTGACATAAACCTAAAATTTTCACTCAAAAGTCCTAGATTAAAACTCGAAACTCAAATGTCCACAAGAGTTCTTTCTATTAGGATTTCAAACATGACCACAATATCCACAGTGATTATACGAAAATGCTGCTTAGCAGCGCGGATACTGCCCGCCGTATCTTTGCATCGATGTTTTCACATTCTAGACTGGACCCTCGTGCTTGCTTCCCAGTAAACCATGAATGGTTGAAATCGTTATACCACTTACTTCAGATTTTCGGTCAATTAACAATTTTATAAATAGCGAAAACCAAAATTGCAAGCAGAGATTGTGGTCTTAGAGTGTTCTGCTTAGAGCCACTTTCTGGCAGGAAAAACACAGGAAAGTTGAATTATTGTGTCGTTGATCCCACGGCCCTGGCCCAACTGACATTTATGCACACCTCCTTTCTGGTTAATATTAAGTACCTTATTTCAACTATTTTGCGGAAAGTGTTCGGTGACGTCTTGTCAAATATTCTTGCCGTCTACGTACGGTTTATTATTCACACCATAGAAATGCCAGACTTGGTACTTTGGCAAATGTAAATAATGAGTGGCTATTAGTATTCCTAGGCCAGCGTGGCCCCTGTGTTATGAATTCACCACATAGATAGATAGGAACAGGATTGTGACTCGACTAGGCACGCAACTAAAGCTCCCTTGAGTTATCATGACATCTTCGATAATATTTTGTGGAAATTGAGATATCAGGTGCATCAAGGCTCTAGACTGCCATCTGTCAAACGTAAAGTCTTTTTAATGGAAGCTGCTGGCCGATATTAGTACAGTGTTCTGAGCGCGTAAACTCCATTAATTAGAGGCTCGCCGATATAGAATAAGTCTACATGGAAAGTTGCGTTACAGCTTTCAGGATTTTGGAATTTAGACAATGACTTTAAAATAGGAAGAGGTTAAAATGAACTCGTATTGAAGAAAGACGGATATTTTATAAATGTTCAGCATTTTATAGGGTTCATTCCAAACCGTGTGTTGCTAAAAGTGGCATCGTTACAAGCGGAATGATGGAACCTGCAGGTATTATTGTCATAAGAGCATTCTCGTGATTCATGCGCGACACGCCATAAATTTGGACAGCTGTGTACTTTAAACTATATAACTTTTTCATTTCAAAATAAAAATGTTCCCGAAACATTTGAAATGATTAGATTCATTTCTTCCACAATTTTCCTCCTGTAGTGACAAGATGTTGGTTCTTTTGCCTTTTCATGGGATCAAACTTCATTTCTTCCACGATTTTTCTCAACATCGCCGCAAAATATCGCTGCTTTTCTTTATTTCTTTTCAGTCTTCGGTAGACCCTTCAATATTTTATAGATTACGCATCAACGGTGATGCGACCATTCAAAAATCGGCATGACGTGAGGTTTTAGAATTCAAAGTTCAATGGTAACCTAATGGGATCTCCGGCACCAAAATTTTATGCTCTTTTCCGATAGAGACAGCGACTTTGAAGTTTGATGTTTCAATGTGAAAGGTGAAGGCAGCGCCAAGACTCAAATGAGACAAAATCCCGTCGTTGACTTGACTTGGAATCCGAATTCTTTTGTGGGGGTGCAAATATAATCCTGATCGGGTAGAAAGGAGGTTCATATAATTAGTTTTTGTTAACCGGTTTCTGGATATTATCATCATGATGAGTAGTAAGTTGCAGGGATCAAGGCCGCCTCCTCTGAAGATCTGCAGGAAGTCTCACAACGTCCTAAAGACTGCCACTGCGGTTCCATCTGCTCTGTCGATGGCGGTCGTCAACAGATCAGAGCCACTCATACTGTACATGGAGTCTCCTAAGATCATCCACGCAGACGTGCAGGATTTCAAGGCTCTGGTGCAATGCCTAACCGGTAACTCACCCAACTCCGATACTCGTTCTTGCACTCCGGAAAGTGAAATTTTTACAGCCGATCATGACTCCACGATAATATCGTCTCATCCCGATGAATCTGTAGATCCCAACATAAGGTTGTTTTCTTCAGACGATAAACCTTGTAATTTCATTCCCACTTCGTTGGAAAATTATAGGAATGAGGAACTGAAGAGCAGGGTCACCAGGCCTGACGATGCCGACCATGCAGAGCCCTCGGAAGATTCTGGCACTGCCCCCATTTTAATTGAACCGCTGTCTCCTTTCTCGCCCAATTTCTTGCTCCGGCCACAGCAACTTTCGTCTCCCACTAATTTCAAAGATGTTCCTCTCTTCACCCCCGATTCGAACAATTTCATTTATGTACTTTCTCAACTCATTTTTCAGTCCTCCTCAGATATCCCCTTGGATTGCCTCGACCATAAGCCGCAGTCACCAAGGGTTAATAGCATGATGTAATATGCAACGCCAATGAGATCGATTGTGCAGCGCCAATTGGGAAAAAAGGGTGTTATGGTGTTTGTCTAAAGCGATTACCATGTTACGCATGTTCTGGAACCACGATCACTTCAGGTTTTGGGTAAGTTGCAAATATTACAGTTTACAAATTGAGTGAATAGTATTTCAGTGAAGTATTCTCTAATTTGACTATAAGATGCACGGACAAATGAAATTTTGACAATGAAATTATAGAACAGTTGAGTTGATGAGCAAGTTTTTTCTATATTTTATTTTTTCGATATAATTTATTTATGAAATTTAGAGATAAATTAGCTATAATTTTAAATATATATATAATTGTGATGCGACAATTACATCCCTCAAAGTTAGTTATCAAAGTGAGATATAAACTTTGGAATGAGTAGATTGTATTTTTATTTAAAAACAAATAAATTTAAATCTATTTTATTGTTAGATAAAAGCCATATTTATTAAAAAGATTAGTTTTATTTTCAATTTTTTTATAAATTTTTGAAAGTGACAAATAGATAACATAATATTATTTTGTAAAAGAAAAAACCACAATTTTATTTGTTTGGGAAATGATAGAAAATTACATTATGTATATATTCAATTTGCAAAAAAATTTGTTGTGTGAGCTCAAATTGTTACGTGAGCTCAAAGAAAATTAAAACCAAAGTTTGTTTTATTGATTTAAATTGGCAATCCACTATAAATTTGAACTCAACTCAGCAATGAAAAGAACCAGACTAGTAAACTAAAAACCATAGAAAAAAGACTTTATACTTTTTACATTAGCAATGGATTATAAATTTGAACTCAACTCACTAACCAAAAATCACACAAAGAAGAATTTATACTTTTACATTAGCAATGGACTATAAATTTGAACTCAATTCACTAATGAAAAGAACCAGACTACTAAACTAAAAATCACAGAAAGAAGACTTTATACTTGGATCCTACTAGTTTTGTGTCATGTCTATCCTAATAATATTGTCACTATAAGTTCTCTTATAGAAGTCGAAAGAATTTCCATCTCGTTGCTCTATTATCCCTCACAAACCTTGCACCACATCAAGTCAGTCTTTTGAGAGACAATTTTCTATGTTGTTTCATCCCTTATAAGTGTAAGAACGTGAAAAAATATTAAAAGAGTCTATGAGTCGCATAGTTTCTTCCAACATAGGCATGAGTAATATGTTTCTGCACACTTGTGTTTTGTTGAGCTAGTTGTTTACATGCATTGAATCCCCATAAATATGAAGTTGAATGCATCCATTTTCTAATGTAAAAAGAATCATTGAGTTGTAAGCCAAAATTTTAGCCTAGTTGTTAGTCCCTAGATAGAGACCCAATTTTTCCTCAAAAAATGAGCTTCTAAAAGAAAGAGGACAAATCCTCCTCCACTCTTCTACCTAGAGTTACATAAGGCTCCATCAAAATAGGCCCACTTCCTGGATCGATCAATAATTTTAGCCATAATCAATATAGGAAGGGAAATTTTATTTTCCTATGGTTAGTTGCCTAAAATCACTACTGCTTCAACCACTATGTGCTGAGAGATCGAAGGTTTGTCTTGAAAAAATCACTAATTTTCAAGCCATCCATAATCCCCAACGTGTTTTCAGGGGAAGATATTTGAAGGCATGGTACCTTGGATTTGAGACCCATGCCATATAATCCGTCGCCAAGTCCTCCCCTTCCTATGCACATGTGCATCACAAGGCATTACTACAAACTTTTTTTACATGTTGATACAATGGGCATGTTATGAAAATATTCTTTTTTTCAACATCGTTCTTACACAAGGAGCACCATCTCGACTCAATTATAAATCATATCCTTAGGACATCCAGTTTGGGAACCTTCTTCTCCATCGAACACCACACGAGAAGTTACGATTTTGGAGGACATTTAGGTTTCCAAACTAGTTTCTACCACCATTTCAAATCAGCTAAAAATATGAAAACTATTAGAGATAGATATATCCAATCTGAAGGGAGTTGGTACCTGTGTCGTGGGGACTCCAAATTAATTCATCTTCACTTTCTAATAATATTATATGGTAGGTTATCAAAGAATTTAGATTCTCATGCCAAAATTCTCTATACTCCTCTAATCCTGGCTCCTTAGTAGAGAGCCATCCTTGTCTCCATATAGTTGAGTAATTTGTAGGGCTAGCAATATGGGCAAGTTTGCAGAGTCCTCTATCTCGTAGATGTTCAACAAGTGGTGGGGGAGTAAATTATATTGACCAATTCTAGTTCATGGATCTAGGCCAATTATCACTCTTTTAGCACTTCCCACCCTCCATGCGAAACCATTTCCAATGGGATTAAATTTTTTTAAGGCAATCCTCCATGTCATTGAAATGTTGGTCTATGGTTTTCCCACCCTTCTGGTCCATTCTTCCACTGAGCTTGGAGTGTTACATTTGTTATTAACAACCCATGTCCTTATGATTTGCAATGAGAGTAGTCTCCATCCGCATTTAGATACCAATTATTTTTAGAACAATAATTTTTTTCTCCAATCCCTAACCTCCTAAGATATTTGGTATTGCTAGTTTATCATATTTAACCTAAGGTAACACCTCGTGATTATGCTTCCCAACCCAAAGGCCATAATTTTGAGTAAAAAATAATGTCCATAGGCTTTGTGATGAGAGTAGCCTCCATCCACACTTCTCTTCCAATGCTCTTGAGAACAAGAAAATATACTTCAGTCCTGAACTTTCCAAGAGGTTTGTCATTTTTTTTTCCCATTTAACCCATGGGAACACCTCATGATCTTTCTTCTTGGCCCAAAGGAAATTTGAGAAAATTCTTCTAATTTTTCAAGAATACATCTAGGAATCCATGTAGGAGACATCTAATATGTTGGGATGGCTTCTAAAACTGATTTTACCAACGCTGGTTGACCATCCTTAGATAGCCACCTAAAACACCAAATTTTCATCCTTTTCTCCACCTTGGAAATGAGCGAGTACCAATCTTCCTTTCTATAGCTATTTGGTTTAACTGAAACCATAAGTACGTTAGTCTGTCATCTTGTGGCTTAGAGTCATATGGGATAAATTGGGCTATGTGACATATATCTCCATCATCCATATTTTGAAAGGAAAAAATGGATTTTATGTTCGTTATGACCATAACTATGGAATTCTCAGAAAGGGAAAGAGTATCCTTAAACATGGTAACTTATATTAGAGTCCCATTAGAAAAGATAATAATATTATTGAAAAAAAGAAGATGTGTAATAGCTAGAGTATGAGCTATCAATGTTCCCTAAAAATCTCCTTACCTTTTAACCTCTATAGGGAGATGACTCATCCCCTCTGCAATAAGCAAGAAAAAAATAGGGGAGTTGGGGCACCTCTGATGAAAACATATTTGGGCTTGAACGAAAGGGGTTGCCAATATAATTATCAACACAACGAAGGATAGTAATTCAATACAACTCATTATCCAAGAAATAATTTTTGGTCTGAAGCCCGCATGGGTCATGATGAGTGTCATATAAATCCAATTGACTTTGTCATAGGATTTCGTTAGATATATCTTGATGATGCCCCCCCTTTGGATTCATGTTTTGTGCCCTCCTATAGTGGATTCTTATCTCTTTATTCTACTGTAATCTCAAATGCTTTGATAGGTCTAGAATCTACCATCTACCCTACCTTTTTCCATCTTGATTCATATAGTTGATGTATTGGTAATTACACTTCAAAAATTATTCATTGACCCAATTTCCCAATGGATTAATTGCTTTATCCCAACCAAACCTTATTTCGAACACAACCCTACTTAAGCTATGGCCATTGTTTAAAGACACAATGAGTTGCTAAGCTTAGTTATTAGGTTGTAAGTGAAAACCCTCTCTGGATTGAAGGGGATAACCTTCAATCTCTAATATTGGTTTAAAAAGGTTACCTTAGGGAGTTTTTTACTGATGAGATATAATTTCGGAGGGAAAAAAATAAGTTAGATAACAAAATTGGTTGTTCGATTTGTCTTGGCGACTCCATTGTCAAATGATCCAAATATCGAAACATGTATGGTGCCTCCACTACCTGATGAATCCAGAGCATAATTGTAGTTCCAGTTTCGTAACTGATCAAGATGACAAGGTATGATTTGATGAACCATGTACATATACCATGTTTTCCAAATCACATTCCATATATAGATTGGCAATCATATTTGCAAAAATTTAGAGACCAGAATGAGGATGATGTTGCTCTTCATTTAATTAAAGCTCACATGAATGTACATAGAATTGGGGTTAAATTGCATGAGGATTCTTTGATGAAAATATTCATGTTATATTTTGCGGGAAATTTGAGGTCTTGGTATGAAAATTTGTCGCTTGGTAACTTGTATTATCTTAAGTATTTTCTTTTAGTATTACTTGAGTATTATGGAGAATCTTTTCTTTCCATGTTGGTTAAAAAATGTTGTGAATATTGTGAAAACTTCATTCAGTACATGGAAAATTTCTATGGTGATGAAGAATGTAAGGATGATGAAATAAATTAACCCCTTTATGAGTATTCTTCTTAATAGGAAATCATAGAGGATAACCATCAAGCCTAGGAAACATTCTAGCAAACAATAGTTTCTTCCTTGGATAAAATGAAATAGATGAGGATCTTACATTTAAAATTCATTTACCTTCCCTTGGAAATGATGAAGATGTTTTGATTTTAGGTGACCAAGAGAGGGATTATGATAGTCAAACGATAGTTTTTGAAATTTATTTACCTCTTGTTTTAGTAACGGAAGAAGATAATATTATTTCAGGCTCTTTGGAAAATAGAGAAACCATTAAGGATTTTACATCGCTCGAAAATGAAAACTCAAAAACTTCATAAAGTCAAGGTGATGTTTTTACTAGATCACGTGAAGGATCATCTTTAGTCACTCCTCTTTTACGAGACATGCTTGTTCCATTTGTATTTTTTTTGGAAATGTACGAAATCTTTCTCTGATGTAAATGAAGATAATTAAGATTTAGTGTTGCATCCAACAATGTTTTCTTGTCCAATTTTTTTTTGTTTGCAGCATTATGAAAACCATCAAATGTAGGTGTATAAAAAGGAGAATGTAGCTCGAGGAGTTTCATATCAAAGTGACAAAACCATGCAAAAATATAATACCAGTTTTGATTCTCTTGAGGATCATTTTGCAGCATATATGGAAGAAATAAGAAGGCCTAAGATTTTGAATTTTGTCAATAATGAATTTGTTTCCAATTTTTGGTTTGAGTTTCCATTAAGTAAGTCTTTCATTTTTCCCCTAAAAAAATATACTCAAGGAGTTCAACCAATGGAAAAGATGCTTGCATGGTTGCATTGGGCTTTTGGTTTTACCTCATTAAGAATCTCTTAATTTATCTTATTAGGTAGGAATTCTTGAAAATAAGCTGACACTTAAAACATGCTTTCAACGGTTTGGTTTTTAGTTTTAGGTCAATTTTTTCAATTAAATATTTGGATTAGTCATAGAGAAGGTTAATTAAATCACAGGTCAAAGATCTGGAAGTGAGGCGGCTTTTAGAGTTTGAAAAAATTTCAGTTTCATTTTTCTTGATTTCGGTTCATTAACTTCAGAATATGTCTATTTTTCAATAAAACAACAAAAAATGTGCAACCCTTTCAAGCAGATTTTAAAGCAAATATTTGGTCCAATGGATCAAGAACATGGTCAACGAGTTCTTTACTGCCTCTTCGAGAGACAATATTCCCATTGAAGCGAGCTGCTAGTGCTTTATTTATACCTATGAAAGTTTCAAATGGTTTGAAAAATAGTTGGTTGTATTATTTTCAATAAACTGTTTTAAAATCTAGAAAAAAACCTAAGGTTGAGTGTTAATTGACAGGTATGGGCCATTAACAATACCTAAATTTTTTGATGAGAAAACAACCATAGGGTTTGGGGTTTTCCAAATGGCTTATTAGACCATCCCTAAGCTCCTAACCATTTTTTGCAGGTAGCAACATCGATATTATTGATTACAAGTGGCACTGTGAAAATATTTTTCAGTGCTTACAGGTGGCACTACAAAAATATTTCGTAGCGCCTACACGATTACTCTGATTTTCCCTGTTTTAGTCACCTTGTATAAGTAGAGTTTCTGAACATTTGGAGATGAAGTTTTGAAAAAAAAAAGGAAAATTTTGGAGATTACATACCAACTAACAAAAACATCTCTTGTTTTTTACATATTTATCACAGTTTCGGAGATACAAAAGAATATTTCTAGCCTATTTTTCCATATTTTGCAATTCTATTTTTTCTTGTTTTAGCCATTGTTTTCAAATGAAATTTCTAGGCAATTGTAGATGAATTTTTAAAAACTAAAACAGATTTTTGTTGGTAACTTATTTATTTACAAAAAATTATATCGTTTCTCTTACAAATATCATTTTTTGAGAGATTCAAATGGATTTTTGAGGCATATTTTCCGTATTTTTCTAATTTCAGTTTCCCATAAAAATTCCAAGTCAACAACTAAAGGATCATATATTATCTCCTCCTTTATTATTTAAAATAGTAAAATAAATATGGGTGAAGAGATTTTCAGATCCGTTTCTTTTGGATCTTGATGATTATTGTAATTAAGAATTTCCACAGATTATGGATCTGAAACCTATGTAGTGTTTCTATAAATTAAATGTAAAAGGAGGACCAAGGGTTGGATTTTGAGAAAAATAGGTCTTTGTGCTATGTGTTTGTCAAATTATATGTTTTTTTACAAGTGCCAAGATGACTATAATATTATGATTAATGATATAGATATTCTTATGCAGGTGTACTGAGTCTGTAATTATTTAGTGACAATATTCCTTCTTATGTGATGTCGATTTATGGTTTGTCTTCTAATGTTTAAATAGGTTAATGTGACAAAACTCATTATTTTAATGCTTTGGTTCATATATTTTAAACATTTGCACTCTTTCTTCTAAATCTTGCAAGATTCATGTTTCATTCCCTGCTATATGGGATTGTTATCTCTTTATTCTTCTGCCATCTCAAATGATGTTTTGATAGGTATACAATCTTCCATCTACCTTGCCTCTATCCATATTGATTCATACAGTTTATGTCCTATTAATTCAACTTAAAAACTTATTTGTTGACCCCATTTCCTAATGAATTAATTGCTTCATCCCAACCAAACCCTATTTACAAAAAAATCCTACTAAATATCTAGCCAATGTTTAAATACACAACTAGCTGCTAAGCTTAGTAATTAGGTTGTTAGAGAGAGCCCTCTCTGGATTTAAGGGGCTAGCATTCAATCTATAGTATTGGTTTGAACAGGTTAGCTTAGGGAGTTTTCTGTCACAGCCAATAAAACCTTATGAGTGCTAACAGGCTCAACAATGGTTTCTTGGATGAGTAGGAAATAATATTATATGGTAATTAGTACTTCTAAATATGAATATATGGTAGTTTATGTAGATTGTTGTGAAGTAGATTGGATTCAGAAATTTCTTGTCAAAATGTTTCAGAAGGTGTTGAAATAAACCATGATATTTTGTGACACTCAAAGTTGCATGCTAGGTCGAATAAAATTGGTATCAAATACCACAACATTCGTGATATTTTACATAAGGTAGCAGTGATGCTCCAATATACCTCCATTGATCAATAGACAACTAATACACTCACAAAGCCTCTATCTTGGGCGAAGTTTGTATACTTCAAATACAAGATTGGACTTGTGGAGAACCCCTCTATGAATAAGAGGGAGTATTGTTGTGATATCAACAGGGCCTGGATTAGACCGTTGGTGACAATAAGAAATGGCCTAGATTATTGATGGATGGAAAATAGGGGTATGGATCAAACTATTGATGATAATAGGAGCATGAGCTAGATTTTTTTATGGAAGGATAATAGAGGTATGACTTAGACTATTGGTGAAAATAGGAGTATGACCTAAAATTGTTGATATATGGAAAAAAATGGAATTTATCGAATTATTGGTGACAGCAAGAGCATGACTCAAACTATTTATGGATCATAATGTTGGTGACAACATAAGGATGACACAAGCTGTTGATGGATGGAAAAAAAGTGTATGGATTGAAATGTTGGAGAAAATAAGAGAATGACTAAGGTTGTTGATGGATAGGCAATAGGGGTATGCCTTAGACTATTAGTGATAACAAGAGCATGACTTATACTATTGTTGAGATAGTGTGATGTACAAACATTCATGAAAGGAATGGTCTCTAAGTCTGGGACACTTGTGGAGAGGGTTCCTATTCAACATCATGGCCTAGAGATATGATTTTGGATTTGGGACATGGGTTTACCTAGGGTTCGATTATAGATGATGGTAGCCCTAAACTAGTTTGTGTACCATGAGGTGATGCGCTCATAGATCATGGCGACAAGATGAGAGAGTATCATTGGTTAGGAGAGCTAATCTGGGTTTTGATACCTATTGATGATGTTGATGTAGGTCAAGGGTGTTGACCTAGATAATGATGCTATAAATGAGTTGTAACTTTCCATAGAGAGGTCATGTATACAAATACCATCTGGATAGTTGTTATGAATACTCCTTAGATAATAATTAGAAGAATAGTTTGTTGAATAAACATTTTCTTATATAGTGACTAGAATTAGGCATGTTGTCCCTGTGTCAAGTACATTGAACAAAATTAGGAAAATGGTTCTAAAAGATGAGTTGTAGCGTCCCAAAATCCTTCTTATATCTCTAAGGGAGTTTCTTAGATCTCTAAGAGAGCTAATCAGATCTCTATTTAGAGAGAGACAATATTGCAAATATTCGCTCATATATTTAATAAAGCTACTTATACATCTATTTATAGAGAGCATGTTTTGGCATCTGGCTTGGGTTGAGGCCATTTGGTGTTTCAATTGGACTTTGTGCACTAGTCGTGTAATGGTGAATAACGATTATTCAAGATACCATGAGGTTGAGGCACCAAGTGGATCGTGGTGACTAGTTGATATTAATGTTTCACCATAGGTACCGAGTAGATGTCGTGATTTTTATAGGTCAAGAGGTTTGAATTAGATGATTTTGATGTTGTAAATTATGATATTGATGCTGATGCTAATCTAATATTGATCATTCCTTAGAAAAACCATTCAACTTGTTGAAATCTTATTACAGATTATGAATACCTCCATAACTAGGAGAGAATGTTGAAGAAAGATATTACAATCCATCTTCGTAATTCTTGATGTATTTATAATACTATGTAAAAACATGAAAGAAAGTTAAATTTTAAATTAGAAGAAAGAGAGAAATGAAATTAAAAAAACCATAACTCATACTCACGTAAATGATAAATTTACCATATAAGTTACTATCCACCATAATTTAAGAAATTATTTGCGTAAAAAATTGGATAAGGAACAAGATATAAATAAATATACTTACCAAGAGTTACTACCCACAATTATTTAAGTGAGATTCAACACTTTAACAAATATAGGTAAAAATTTGAATGTGTAGACTTATGACAATTTAATTTACCAAGAGATGTCAATTAAATTGAGAGACACGTCTCTTTGATATCTTGGGTATTAAATACACTTGAAATTTTCCATTTTACATACACACTTATCACTAACATATATCTATCTCTTACACACATGATCTCACATAGCCTAAGTGTTCAACATTGTGGTCTCTACTTTCCTTTTCATGGTTATTGGTTGAATTTATGATATTTTATTTCATGATGAGGATAGAAGAACTATAATATATATCCATAAGTGATTACCATAGTTCAGAAATTGTGCTTATATCCATTGCACTCTAATTTTCAGCAAAACTATCTCCCCAAATTATCACTACTATCTAAATTTGTGAGCCTCCATCTAACGAAGAGAGCTTCAGGGAATTTGACTATCGAGTCTCTATTCCTAGGATTTCTTGTAGAAAATTTTCATCTAGACCACTAACTTGAGCCAACCATTTTAGATCATGTTTTTTATGGGGAAATGCTAGATCTCGATAGTTCAAAGAGAGAAACTTTATTTTCGGAACCCTTTAGGGGCTAAAATTATATAAGGTCCCCTTAAATGTATGGTTTCTTTCTATTAGTCAAGTCTTCTCAAGATTTATCTTTAGCTTTAGTTAAGTGAAACTTCCTACCTTGTCCCCCTCCTTCAACTAAGGAAAGGAAGAGCTTTACTAGTCCTCGGACAATGCCCTCCCTCTAAGGCATTCCCAACTATGAAAGTAGGTTATAAAAAACAACACATGATTTAGAATTTTTAGGTTAAGCTAGGGAGGCAATGGAAATGGGGGAAGAATAATCAATTTACAAAGTAGGCAATGGGAAAATGGCCTTGGTGGGGAAATAGTTTAAAGGGAAGGGTTGATAGGGAGGTAGATGTAAATAAGATGAAAATAAAACCCCATTAATTCTTTCATCATTTGACATGTTGTTTATAATGTATACATTTAGAGTAGGGAAAATAACATAAGGATAAATAACTAGGTAGTACCTTCATTGATCTCAGTTTCTCTTTATCACGATGTTACTTCAACTAAGTTTCCATCTTACACCCTTGAGGGATCATTTCCTATAATTTCTTGGTTGTCTTGTTCCTTAATGGGGGATCTATTCACATTTTTGTGTAAAGGAAGCTCACAACAATTTATGAGGTGACCATATTTATGACACCACCTACAGGAGGATGGCATGCCTACATATTCAAGGACCTATATTATTTCTTCC